>CM051236.1:391248310-391479264 GCA_027917425.1 Gastrophryne carolinensis | reverse complement strand
GTCCACTCGGACAGTAAACTAACCTCACCTACTCCCTCACACTATCAGGGTGTCCTGCTCTATATTCTAAGCATACAGCACGTCCTGCTCCAGATGTAATAATAACATGTGGGTAATCCTCCGCCTGAGGCGCCGTGCACTGCAGACATGTAGAAAACAAGCTCCTCCCGGCCCTACATATACCGAGGGACCTCCCACAAATCCCCAGATTTCTCTGCAGTGCTGTTACTGTGAAGACATGAAGTATCACGCTCTCGCAGGCGAGCGGGGCTTACAGCCCGAGGCCCTGCGGGACTATTTCCACCCGTCCTCATTGTGAAGAATATGCCTCCCAGCCTGGGCTGCGTTGGTCGGGTGAAGGTAGGCAGCACCTAGTGTGCTTACGGAGCTAGACTCCACCGCAATCCCCCACCATAGGGTAGGCGGTCAAGGCTAATGGTGAGCCTTCAGTGGATGACCCTCTTGCATCATTGCCCCACGCCCTGTGTAGCGGTGAACCCCGAGTGCTGGGTCACCTTCTTCCCCAGTTCCCCCCATTAGTGGGGGGAAAAAGAGGGGGGGGGGGTTGTGTGTACGTTGGCCTAACCTTGCCCTATTACACTGTATGCTTATAGCCTTTAACCCTTTTGTTGCCAAGCCCGTAACACCTACGTGCTGGCTTGGCTGGGCCTTAAGTGCCAAGCCCGTAGGTGTTACGTGCTTGACTTTTCTCGCTTCTAGTTTAAAAAGTAAAAATAAAAAATACTCACCTGACCCCTTGTTGGATCCGGCCGGGTCTCCTCTTTAATTTGGTGCCATCCGATCCCCCGTGGGGGGTCGGATGGCTCCAGGAGAGCCCCCGGAATAGGCCGCCCCCCCCCGCTTCTGCAGCAGCAGCTTCTAACTGTAAAAAAAATAAAAATAAAATGACATTCACTTACCTGTGTGTGCGCTGGCTCCCGCTGTCCCTCCTCTTCACCTGGGGGGCCTCCGACCCCCCCCCCCAGGACTTACCGATCTTCAGGAGAGAGCCTGGGAGGCTCCTCTCTTCTTCTCGATGGCTTGGGGGCGGGGCTTATGAAGTCATCCCGGCCCCGAACGGGCTTCAGCTTTCTCAGCTTCTCAGATGCCGGTGATCGGCGCTGGGGAAGGAGGTGACAGGAGATCCTCTGATCTCCTGCCTTCTCCTTCTCTGGATGCCGATCACCGGCATCTGTCAGCTGAGCGGCGAGGGACAAGAGCTTGCAATCGAAGGTAAGTACAGTAAAAAATTTTTTTTTTTTTTCTAATAAAATACTTTTATTACTTGTGTGGTGTTTTTTTTTCACAGTTAACCCTTTGTGAGCTGGTAAGGGGTCCATGAGACCCCTTATACCAGTTCACAAGGCTGGGGGGGTGGCAAGTCACCTGCCCTAGCGGGTGACTTGCCATTAACCCCCGCACCCCCATTACCTGCCTCCCCAAAGGCCAGGGGGGGGCAGAAGAGCCCGGGCCCACATAGGCTATGTGGGCTCGTAGGCTGCAGGGTGGGGGGCCACCAAAGCTGGCCCCCCCACTCTGTGCCTACAAGCCCCCATAGCTGGTCCCGGGCTGGTTACTTTGGGTAAGGGGGACCCCACGTCATTTTTTTTTTTGGATTTTTAAGGGTTTTTAACCCTTAAAAATCCAAAAAAAAATGGGGTCCCCCTCCCCGGGAAGGGGGACCCTATGTCATTTTTTTTTTTAATTAACCATTTGTCATCCAGCAGCTATAAAAGGCTTCTGGGCAGGAAAGGGTGTCTACCTATACATATGTGGTATCGCTGTAACCGGGAGAAATTGGGGTTTCTCACGCAATAAGATTTTATTGACAAACTTACATTTTTTATTACAAAAAAACTCTACAAATTGTAAAAAAATATTTTTTTTTAATTTTTTTTCACACATTTCACCCAAAAATATTGAGAATACACCTAAAAAATACAAACAAGACATTTCATGTTAAAGCCCAGACTCTGTTGAAAAAAACAATATATAATGTTCCTGGGAAATCCCTGGAAATCCTTTCAAAAATGACAGTTGAACATGGGGAGCGCAAAATAGTGAAACATCGTCTGGCAACAGGGAGTGGGAAATGCTGCAGGTAGGCTGGCAGCGAAAGGGTTAATGGTTACCGGGGGTCAGAGCCGCACTTCAAACCTTATGTTAACGTTGGCCGCAGCGCCTTTAATGTACTTTGACTTGGCGCGTACGGCGGCTCTGTTTCGCGACGCTATGGCGTTTATTACTGTCTCCTTTTTCTGTCTTGTTACGCGCTTAGAGCTTCGCGCTCTCCGGGGGGGCGTGGTCTGGTTTTGCGCGTTCCGCGTCATCTGCAGCTCTGGCCCGCCCTTCGAGGTTCGCTTGGCGCCATTTTGTCGGTCTTCCCGCGCGCGCGTGGTCACGATCCTCCTCTTCCTTGGTTACTGTAAGTGTCCTCACGCACGTTTTCGGTTATTTTGTCCTTCCCGTAGCGCATGGCTCTGACACCCTCCCTTCTCCTTATGTCTTTCAGACGCCAAGATTCCAGTGGCTTCTCCCGGCCTGATATATATATCTTAACGGGTTTATATATAAATTCTCCCACATTCCTAGCGGGTCTTGGGGCATCCAGGGTTGCTTACAGCATAAATCCCTACTGGCATATTACTTAGATTAATCACCATATGGAGGCATCTCAGAATTATGTGTCCGGGGTCCCGCGGGGACAAGACCGGCTGTGTACTGCGTGTGGACAAGCCCACGCTGATGCTGACAGAGCACAGGTCTGCGGACCGTGTGCTGAACAAGTGCTGGCCCTGCAATCAGGTTTACCAGTAGATGCACCTCGCTTCAATACTCCCCCCCCCCCCCCCCCCCCCCCGTGCTTAAATCTCACTCCAGATGAGTCGCACTCGAGCGGGGATGACCAGCAGGTGGTGCCGCGCAGGTTACCCACGGCGGAGCAGGTCTGGTTTGGCGGAGCGCTTGGGCGCTGGAAAGAAACGGCCCCTGACGCCCCCTGGTTCTAGGTTTCCCACTGAAACTGAGGAGTCTGCTGCTATGCAGGACCTTGATCCTTCTGATGAAGGGGAACTGTTCTCAGGTTCCAGTTCCTCAGATGAGATGTCTTGGAGCCGTGACAGTTCTGGCCCTGGTTCCTGGGGCCTGTGTGACACTGATGAGTTACTTATAAAGATCTTTGAAGTACTGTCCATCTCTCCTCTGGGAGAGTCTCCCAAGCCCAAGAGGGAGAGTTTCCACACGGCGACGCCGCGCCTGGAATTTCTGGAACAGGATCATTTCCAGACTCTTATATCTAAGGAATGGGAATCACCTTGTAAACTTGCAGGAGTTCGGGGGGTCTGGGACTGGAAGTACTCTTTTCCCCTGATTTGGTTGATCGATGGTCAGTCCCTCCCGAGGTGGATGCACCTATTATTGGGGTTGCTAACCCTCCCTTCATGGCAGCTTCTACTCATCGTACCCTTCGGGATGCTGAGGACCGGCGCATTGACAGATTGGCTTCCCACGCCTTTTCGTGTGCAGGGACGGCTCTGCGCCCGGTCTGTGCTGCGGCCGTCACCGCAGTGGCCGCCAGGACCCTTCTTAGGAAGATACTTGACCAACAGTCACAGGATCTCCCTTGGGAGGTCTTTAATGCACTGTCTGATTGTGATGTTTTTGTGAGGTTTATTCTCTCGGCGATGGATGACACTATTAAAATGTGTGCTAGAACCTCGGTTCTTGTGGTGGCTATTCGCCGCCTGCTTTGGCTGCGACAGTGGGGGGCTGACAATGATACTAAAAAGGCTCTTACTGGTCTTCCTTTTAGAGGACGACGCTTATTCGGGGCCCGGTTGGACTTTTTGGAAGAAAGGGTAAGGCACCCTCGCGCAGAAGGCCGTCCCTTGCGCCCAGGGGCAGGGATACCCCTCCCCCCCCCCCCCCCCCCTACATTAGTGTCAAGCGAGAACCAGAAGTGTGCTTCCAACTTTTTGGAGTGGAGGCCCGCCCCAGGGGGGGCAGGCAACGCCCTCCGACCTCCAGCAGGGAGAAGTCCAAATCTGCCTAAACCACACAAGCATGAAGGGATGCCCTCGCCCTGTTGGGCAAGGGGACTGCCGCAGCACTTGGCTCCTATCGCAGGGCGCTATGCTTCGTTAAGGCTGTTACAGGAGATAGTCACCCTGGATGCAGAATGGAGTTTGCTGGGCGGTCCCTTTCTGAGGTTGTCAGGGTTCTTCTAGTCCATGCTTTCCCTTCGGGAATTGAGGCAGGCCGAGTCCGGTGTGCAGGGTCTGGGCTCTCTTACAGGTTGGCCCTTGACTTGTGATTGTATCCACATTACCTTTTCCCTCTGGGATGAAGCAGTCTGACCCGGGCTGGCATTCTGGACCTAGCATTTACATTTTCACAGGCAGCTCCTACATGGTATCTACCTGTTGGGCCGCAGGAGCTCTTGTCCAGTGGACCTCTTGATGCCTGTGAGGATCTAAATTCCTTTTTAGTCCCCTGTGCCGTCAGGAGACCTAGACCATTTCCAGACAGTGTTGTAGGACCAACTCTGCGGATTGGGGTCTTGTCTTGGGTCCCTCTCCTGCTCCCAGACGGTTCACCAAGGCGAGTATGGGAGTGTTGTCTTGGACGTGCCCCTGTGACGTCCGCGCTAGGTTCTACTTGATTGTCATTCTTTTCCAATTTTTGCATCAGGCCGTGTTGGCTATTGACTTGGGGCTCCTTGGGAGTCCTTTGGATTGGTGCTCAGGCACATCTCTTACTTAGTGTACCCCGGTTCGGTATCTCCCTACGGGGTGGCATTTAGATGGGTTCATGTTTAAACCTTCCCTTCGGCTATGTGTGGCCTTAGTATGGTAGGGGCCTTGCCCTCTTTTTTTGTCACGCTACCTTCACCTTGCAGCTGGTGGGCCTGTTGGTGGCGACCCAGATGCTGTCCTTTATTCTCAGATGCCCTTGGGGCCTGCGACACCTTAGGTTACTTATCCTGGACGGGGTTCCAACACCCCTGGAACTAGGTCAGTACGCTCCCCCTTGTTACGGGGGTTCCTTTTTGAGTTTGTAAATTCAATGTCAGAGACCATCCCTTCCTTCTTGCTTCTCCCTGTAGATGGTCACCATGGGGACCAAGTCTGGCAGGTTGTCTAGGGGTTTTTATTCTTCTGAAATCCCCAGTGGTTCCTAAGGGGGTCCCCTTTGGGGGGGGGTCCGTTTTCATACTGTTTTTCGGTTATCACATTGAGCCTTTTGCGGGCTCTAAATTGCTGGACTACTCCTCTTCAGGACTTGTCCTTTTTGGGGACTCTCGGTCAGTGTGACAGTGGCCTGGCCTTTTTTATCTGTGAAGGTCTCGGAACAGGTTGACCCTTGATCTAAGTGGGGGTTTACATTCCTTGCACTTCATTGGTATTGGCTTGCTGGCTGTCCTACTGTGCTAGGAGGGTCTATTCTAGTGTCTCACTGAGCCCCTACTGGTGTGGCCCTGTGGGGCCCCGTTGCTATTACAGGGACTCTGTCCTGGGTTATTGTCCTGGGTTGTTGTCCCAAACCTCGCTGGCCTTGGTCATGGGGGCCTAGTATTGCTTTCTGTCAGGACATTATACTCTATATGTCTTAGCTTTTTTCACCCTGCTAGGTGGGGTTCTGCACAAGTTTGCTGTAGCAAGGGTGAACCGTTACGCTGGAGGCCCTGGGTGGCCCAGTGGGGCGTGGTTCGCTGATTCTGCTGAAGACAGTCGTACTGTATGCCCTCTCACGAGGGCTGTTCTGCCTATTCAGGCTCCTTACTACGTCGCCCCTATCTACAGGCCTTTTTAGGCGATTGGATGGTTTGCTCTTCACCCTATAGGAGATGGTTATCTCGGGGTGTCTTTTCTTTATTGAAGGACTAGGCCTAGCTCCCTCCTCTTCTTCTTCTCCCTTCTCTGCCGGCTATGTTGGGAGATGTCGTTCTAGTTTGCCTTGCTGGGACTGGCTCTCTCTCCTGCGGGATGTTGCCTGATCCCTGGGTCCTAGAGTTATTACAGCACGGTTTAAGTTGGCTCCCCAACTCAGTTCTCTGAGGGTTGTCAGGGCTCGCCCTGTTCGCCTACTGTAGAAGTCTAGTTCAGTCTTCTGTGTTGAGCATTCCTCATGGGTTGCTCAGGTGCATTCCCCAGGGACTTTCTAAGCTCCCTTTTGGGGGGGTTACTTATCCTGATGCCCTGCTAAGGGTTCCCTTGGGTCTTATTCAGGTTCTTGTCTGAACTGTTCCTTCCCTCACATCCCTTTTCTGGGGCGGTTGCTTCAGTCAGAAGAGTGCCATAGGGGATGGCTCTGTTAGCGGTCCTAGTCATATATATCTGTACGCCATTAGGTGAGGGTGTTTTGCCTTACACAGAGTTTGGATCCAGGCGGAGTTTTTATTCTCCTTTATTCCAGACCCTCCGGCCTCTGGGCTAGTGTCTTGCTTACTCTGAGCTTAAGGGATCTGTATCCCTCTACAGGCGTTGGAGATTCCTGGATTGTTCCCTGTCCCTGGTTGGGATTATGCCCCTTGGGGCTTATAGGCGTCTCCTTCCTTATGTAACAGGATTTGATTTCTTCCATGGGTGTAGGAGCCCTTTGGATTGGTCTTGCTCGGTTGGTTGTCCTTCTGAGCCTAAAATAAACGTTTCGGCTCTTGCTGAGCCTTGTTAGCGTTGTTTTTTTTCAGTATTCCCACAGGTCTCGCCTGAGACCAGGTTTCATATTCCCCGACGGGGAGGGTTCTAAGGTTGCCATGGCTACCCTTTCTTTGCAGTAGCATGGCTACTAGGCATTAATCTGGCCTACTCGTTTAGGGGAGATTCATTCTTCTCTCTTGGTTTTTGTTCTCTTTCTACTTGTGCTTGGCTTTGGCCTTCAGCACTCGGTTCTGTTGAGCAAGCTGACTAGTTCGCTGCTTGTGTTTCACTCAGCCTTTGTAAGGTTTCATAAGTTTGAGTTAGAGCATTTGCTCACGTTGCTCGTGGTAGCAAGGTTGCGGGTGACAGCGCTGTTACTGTTGGCTGTGCCTTTTCTCATGGGGATCCCACCCTACTTTATGGACACTGCTATTGGATGTCCCACATGTTATTACATCTGGAGCAGGACGTGCTGTATGCTTAGAATAATACAATTCTGTGAAATACTCACCTGTAGAATTGGTATTATACGCATACAGCACGTCCTGCTCCACCCCACCCTGGTTTCACTTTGTTCTGGATCCCCTGTATGGTGGTTATTATCTTTGATATTATTGCCAGTTTCTGGGTGGTTGGTTTCCTCCTGGCCTCTTCTCTCACTGCTTTTCAATGCTGGGGATTTGTGGGAGGTCCCTCGGTATATGTAGGGCCGGGAGGAGCTTGTTTTCTACATGTCTGCAGTGCACGGCGCCTCCGGCAGAGGATTACTCACATGTTATTATTACATCTGGAGCAGGACATGCTGTATGCGTATAATACCAATTCTACAGGTGAGTATTTCACAGAATTGTATTTTTTTCTCATTTGATTTCTCTCTGGTGGAGGACAGGAAACATCTGCACACAAGGTAGCCGAATCTCCTTGCATAGTTGATAAGCAGCGCACCAGTGTGTGCACCAGATAAAACACCATGGATGGTTTTTGATTTTCTAGAAATCTCTAATCCTGATATTGTCATGCCTTGGAGGCAGATATTAAAAGGGACCTAAAGTCATTTTTTTGTTTCATGATGTCTTATTAACTCTAGATCAAATAAGATCTAATAGATATCTATACTCCGTGGGAAAAGAACAAATATGTCAAAGTGTCCTTTCTATACACCACAAATGTCTTCAATTCACTTTCAAATCGTGAAGATTCCATCCACCAAGTAAATCGGGTACCAGATCCAGGATAGATTAAAAGCCATACATCTCTCAATGTAGTTCCGCTTAAGTTTTTTCTTTTTCTTAGAAATCCCCAAAGGGTAAACTCAAGATGGCTTCACCACAATACAAAAAAAGTTAAAACGGACATTTAGTGTCATTTAATGAAAAGCCCAAACCCTTATAAAAGTATTCCCCAGCATCTAAAATTAATATATTTAACGTTTTTTAATCACTTTTTATTCTTTTCCTCACTGGTCTGCAACTCTGTTCTAGGATACGGGCGCCGCCATCTTGGCTCAGTAGCATAACCTACTGAGGAGAGGGGTCAAGTGTGCAGGGGCGGTGTTATAGCTGTGCTTTGCACAGACAGAGCAGAGCTGGGGTCAGGAAAAAGTCAGCAATCCCAGATTGCAGGGCAGCACAGTCAAAAGACACTTCCTGTTTGCAGGCAGCCTGGAATTCCTTGGGCTGCCATCTTGAATGTTTAAAGGCTCAAAAAATGCAGTAGATGCAGGAAGGATCATTTTTAATGTTAGCAATCTGTATGTACAGGGTGGGGGAAACATATCAGGTCTGGTTTAACTCCAATGTTGAATTCCCAGATAGCCTCACAGGAAAAATGAAGGAAAAAGCCGGAGTGTAATATTGTTAACACAAAAAGCTGTCAGTTTAGCCCCTTTTGTTTATTCTTACCAAAATAAAAATCAATTTCAGCTCATCAAATCCATCAATTAACCATACTTCAAACTGGAGGAAGGGTTGGGCTAGGCTTTATGCCCTCCGTCGCAACGAGTGCTACCTTTCTCCAGTGCATCATTCTCGTGCACTTTGCTCTGTTCCCCTGGCCACGATTACCATCATCATTTGCTTTATGATGACTTTATTCATTTTAAATCGGTACCGTTTTATATGCATATTCTGTCCAAGCCTTTTTCTTTCACTTTCTCTCCCCATGCCTTTTTTTAAAGATTTTTTAAATATAAGATTTCTGCTATTAATCATGCATGTGTACAGTTTTAAGAACATTCCGTAGGTTTCATTTCCAAAGTAGTAGTAATAGTAGCAGTGGTTTTCAGCTGAGCAGCATTATCAGAATCCTGTGTTATACTACCCTCAGCTGAGGACTGTCTGAACTCTCTCAGGCCCCCTTCTCCCTCTTCCCTTTCCTGTTTACTATGCCCGCTGTTATAAAGGCCTCTCTTATACTGGCTGCAGTGACATTTGCAGGCACAGAAAGCCATTCACACCATCTGGCTTCTGGCCAACCACAAATACTGTATGATCAGGCTCATTTTCTCTGTGCCCTGCGGCTGTCAATGGTGCCATTGCTTCAGCCCCATGGGCGGGTGTATCTCACAGCTTTTTGTTGTTCTCAACAATTTTCTAACTTTCCTCATTATATGTAGCGTTATTTTGACTTTATATTATCGTTCAGTTAAAGCAAAGCGTTAAGGCACAAAAATGTTTGGTTGGACGACTTCATATCCAATTTATGACTATTACCTCCTTAGGTTTCATAAAGAACCACAACATCAGGCTAATCTATATCCCCAAGAGAATGAAATGCTTCAGAATGTGTCTCCCAACATCTGTAGTGGAGTATTTTCTACAAATGAGGGGTCTTGAGAGGTCACAGCATCTGCGATGGACAGCTTGAAGGGACATTAGAGCAGATCCCTAATGGAAGTCCCTCACTGGAAGTTAGACAATGCTAAAATATCAAATGGGCAAATAGGTCAGAAATATAATCTTTTCTGGTCGTCGTCTGGTGGTTTTGGACTTATGAAAATCAAATTTTGGGTCTGGAAAGTGAATGTAAACCCTAAGAGAAGGGGAAAACAAGTTTGCACCCAGTTTGGGGGGGGGGGGGGGTGTTTAGACGGTTTTGGTCTGATTTAATCCT
Source organism: Gastrophryne carolinensis (assembly GCA_027917425.1). NCBI lineage: Eukaryota > Metazoa > Chordata > Amphibia > Anura > Microhylidae > Gastrophryne > Gastrophryne carolinensis. The sequence goes on along the minus strand of CM051236.1, from coordinate 391,469,515 downwards.
AGTATACTGGGCTTTAACCCCATGTTGGTTCAATTTGAACTTTACCTAACGAGGTCAGAAACCTTCCTTAATTTTTTTTTTGAATTTGCACACTTCCACAGCCTCTAGTTTCAGTCACAGTGAATGTGCACACCCAAGCCATTTACTGTCAAGAAGGGGCATGCCAGGCACTGCCAGGCTTCGTCCCTCTCTATAGCACTGAATGGAGTCGGGAACATGCAGGCACTGCCAGGGAAAAGCGAAAGTGCTTTTTGCATAGGGTCAAATTGATTTCACCTAATGTGGAGCTCAAGCCCCGTACCCTGAGAGTAAAGCGGACATGCCGTTTTCTGTCCCTGTCCGATTTCTGCCCTCTATCCCTGATCTCTCTTCTTCTTCCTCCTTATTTCTCATTTGGCTCTGTTGTGCAACTTATTTGACCCCTTGGCCCTCACTTACAGAGCCTTTCTCTGTTAAAGTGCACCTATACTCAGAAAGCTTGTGGTCACCTTCCATCACCCAACCCTGTGCCCTAAAACAGCCTGTGTCTTTTTTTTTCATGTATATTTATTTATTATTATTTATGTGTTTATTTATTGATTTATTTCTATTTCAATATTTTTATTGTCTTTTTGAAATATTACAGCCCCATTACACAGTACAATAATGTGATACAAAAAAGAACCAAGGATAAAGAAGGAATAAAGCTCCAGATCATTACTTTTTCCTGACAGTCACACGTTAACATATCACATTTTTCATAGTCAGTATCTATACAAAGAGAAAAAAAAACAATGCATTACTTTCAGGTGTTTCCTTTTATCTTTTTGGGGACTGTAGTGTTAGGAGGACTGGGCTGGCGCTAACTATTACCGGATGATCATGCTTCTGGGCCACTGGGTGGGTATACATCTCTGTCCCGTCCGGCCCAAGATTCTACACCAGTGACCTCCGACCATAATTTTTCTGTGCCAGAGGTAATGGGTAGGGACTGGAAGGAGGGTAAGGGGGAGGAAAAAGTAGAAGAAAAGGAGAGGGAGAAGGAAGAAGCAAAAAAGTTGAACTGATAGTAGATTTGGGCCACCTCTCACTGCAGCAGGGCAGCCTGTGTCTTTTTTTTATCTCAGCCTTTGTCCAATATTCATAAAAATACCTAGATGCTATGCTAGCTAATTCAGTTACAACCAAACTGTCACATAATGGCAGTTAGGTTGAAGTGCTCCCCATTGCTGAGCTGTGTATATTCTAACTGAAAGCATAATCGGCTGCTCAGCCAGGGAGCAATATGGCTGACTGCATCCAGTTTGTGTTTTTCACTATATCCAGTCCAGGTTGTCCAAGAAGTGATGACAGTTGGGTTATCCGCCACCAGGTGGCGCAGTTACTGCAAGATCCAGAGCTGTAACTCCTCCCGGCCCCCTATAAAAGGAGCTGTCTCCATAGAATTCCCAGAATTCGTCTTGCAGTACTGCTGCGAGTATCGTCTTGGATACTTTCTCTGGATATGGCAGCTGAGCGGGGCATTTTTAAGCCTGTCGGCCGCTGCACCCCTGTTGCCTCTGTTCCCATGGACCCACGTATGCCTCCCAGCCTCGGCTGACGGGACAGGTGAAGATAGGGAGAACGCCGGGGTCAGGCGTTCACAGAGCTAGGCTCTGAGCCGCAGACCCTACCTAAAGGGTAGCCGGCCATAGGCGATGGTGAGTTTTCCTCGGATTCGCTGGTGTGCTTTTTTGTATTTGCTGCCGCTGACCGCGGAACGCCACAAGTCGACATTACCTCAGTCGCTGTTGCGCTGGTATTGGCTGTTGGTCACATGTGTGACTTCGCGCTCTTCGGGGGGGGGGCGGGCCCTCCTGGTTTGCACGTTCTTATCTTCTATCTTGATGTTTATTGCTGTACGCTTATGGGGTGTCTTGCTTATGTCTTTCAGGCGGGGAAAACTGTATAGGAGGTTTCTCCCGGTCCTACCCCCTCTATTGGTTTTCACAAACTTTATTAGAGGCCTAATTGCTAAAATCCTCCCACTTCCCTGGCGGACTTTTGGGGCATCCCGGGTTGCTTTTATAGCGTAATTCCTATTGGCCAACTGTGCCACTATAATCACCATATGGAGGCTTCCCAGGATATTGGGCTCGGGGGTTCCTTCAAGCCTGGCTATGTGTGGCGTGCGGGGTATCCCCTATAAGTGACTATGTGCGGGTCTGTGTACCCTGTGCCCAGCAGGTGATTGCGCTACATTCTGGGTTACCGGGGGCTGGGCCTGCGCCTCCTATGGCTTCGCCTACCCCTCCACGCTTGCATTTGACTCCCAGTGAGCGGAATACCAGTGGGGAGTCTCAACCTGATGTGTCTTCTAGATTGGCTAGCATTGAAAAGTTGATTGCTAATACTACGGCCCGTATGGCCTCTGCTAAGAGGCGGCATTTGGCACCTGGCGTGTCTGTTTTTCCTATGGAGGCAGAGGAATTCTTTGATCTGGCTGGTGATAGCTCCCTTGAAGAGGGGGGATTGTTCTCAGACTCAAGAGACATCTGATGAGCAGTCTAAGGGTTATGTTGATTCTGGCTCTGACCCATGGGATTCAGATGACGCTCATAGACTTTTGGCTAGGATTTTTGAAGTCCTTTCTATCTCCCTTCCTGCTGTGGCCCCCAGGCAGCAGGGGGAATTGTTTCATACCGCTAAGCCGCATTTAGAGTTCCCCGAGCAGTCCCATTTCAGTAATCTCGTTCTTAAGGAATGGGAGCGCCCCAGCAGACTTCCCGGAGTACCTAAGAGCTGGGATAAGAGATATCCATTTCCCGCCGAGGTGGTTAAATGTTGGTCAGCCCAAACCCCCCCCCCCCCGGAAGTGGATTCTCCGGTTTTGGGGTTGTCTAACACCTCTGTTGTACATTCCCCTGATTCTACTACCCTGAAGGATGGTGAGGACCGGTGCATTGATCAGCTGGCTTCCCATGCCTTTGCCTGTGCTGGGACTGATCTGCACCCTGTCTGTGCTTCTGCTATCACGGCTATGGCTGTCAGGACTCTGCTCAAGAGTGTGCTGGATGGTGCCCCGGATGGCACTTCTAGCGCAGAGTTTCGGGCCCTTTCGCATTGTGAGGTTTTTATGGCTTATATCATTTCTGCTCTAGATGATACCATTAGGATGTGTGGTAGAACCTCTGCCTTGGCGGTGGCTATACGCTGCTCGGTTTGGCTGCGCCAGTTGGCAGCTGACAACGCTGCCAAGAAGGCTCTCACTGGTTTTCCATTTAAGGGGCTGCGTTTATTTGGTGATCGCTTGGATCTGTTTGCTAAGGGTGGCAGGCTGCCTCAGCGTAAAAGACAGTCCCGGTCCTTTCTGGGGTCAGGTTCCTTTCATCCCTCCTACCGTGGCTCCAGGTCAGGGAGAGGGGTTTCCTTTGCAGGGCACAGGGGGGACTTCTGAGGAAAAGCCTACGTCTTCTTCCAAGCCCCCTCAGGCATGAAGGGGCACCCTCACCCATCCGGGTGGGGGGGCGGCTGAGGCTCTTCGCTCCTGTCTGGAAGCAACATGTCTCAGACCGGTGGATTCAGGAGGTAGTATCCTCCGGTTACAAGATAGAGTTCCCAAGATTCATCAGATCCCGGATGCCTCAAAACCCCCTGGCAGCTCAGGCCCTGGTCATTGCGGTGCAAAGCCTTCTGGAGATGGGGGTCGTCTGTCAGGTTCCTCTGTCAGAAAAGGGCCGGGGTTATTACTCCAATCTTTTCATGGTACCCAAGAGTGATGGTTCCATCAGGCCCATCCTGGACTTAAAGCTTCTCAACAAATTTGTCAAACCCAGGCGCTTTCGCATAGAGACTCTGCGCTCAGCGGTCAGCTCGCTGCGCCCAGGGGACTTCATGACCTCTGTAGACATCAAGGACGCTTGCCTTCATGTTCCAGTCTTCCCGGGGCATCGGAGATTCCTCAGGTTCGCACTGGAGGATCAGCACTACCAATTTGTGGCACTGCCCTTCGGTCTCACTTCAGCCCCCAGAGTTTTCACCAAGGTGAATCACGGGAGTGATGGCTCTGCTCAGATCTCGGGGTATTCGCATTCTTCCCTATCTGAACGACCTTCTCATTACTTCTCAGTCTCTCCAGCAAGCAGAGCTGGATACCCAGAGGGTGGTGACCATTCTGGAGTCTTTTGGCTGGGTGATCAATCATCCCAAATCTTCCCTGTCACCCGCCCTGGTGGCATCCTTTCTGGGCATGAATCTGGATACAGTTCAGGCCAGGATTTTTCTTCCTCAGCAGAAGGTGGATGCCCTGCAAGCACAAGTTCAGTTCCTTCTGTCTTTCCCTCATCCCTCCATCCGGCAGGGGATGCAGCTGGTGGGGATGAATGGTGCCCTGCTTTGAGGCAGTTCCCTATGCACAGTTCCACATGAGACCTCATCAGCTCCACCTCTTGTCAGTGTGGGACAATGACCCTCTGTCTCTGGATCAGGCCTTTGCCCTAGCTCGGCGGTCTTGTGGTGGCTGGACTCAAGGAACCTGTTAGGGGGCAGATCCTTTCTGGCCCCCTGCTGGGAGACAGTCACCATGGATGCCAGTCGCCACAGTCTGACGGGTTGGGGGGGTTTCTGGAAATCCCTAAAATTCCAGGGGCTGTGGGGACCTCAGGAGGCCCATGCACCTATCAACGTCCTGGAGCAAAGGGCGGTCAGGTTGGTTCTGGCCCACTTGACTCCACACCTTCGGGCCCGGCCGGTCCAGGTATGCTGGGACGACCAGACGGCGGTTGCCTACATCTATCATCAGGGGGGGACCTGGAGCAAGGGTGCCCTCGGGGAAGTGTCCAAGATCCTGTCCTGGGTGGAGGACAATGTCCCTTGCATCTCAGCTATGTATATTCCGGGGGTAGAGAATCTGGAGGCGGACTTTCTGAGCAGGGGGGACTTCTCGTCTGGGAGAATGGTCCCTCAGCAACAGAGTGTTTCACTCCCTGTGTCGCCGTTGGGGGCTGCTGGACGTGGATCTATTCTTAGTATACAGTACGTCCTGCTCCAGATAATTACTTACACTTGGGTATTACTCCGCCAGATGGCGCTGGACTGCAGAGACATCGAAAATAGGCTCCTCCCGGCCCCTCAAATACCCAGGGACCTCCCACAATCCCCAGATCTTCTCTGCAGTCTGGACTGCGAAGGACAAGAAGATGGCTCTCTTCTCGCAGGTGAGCGGGGCTATTAGCCTGCGGCCCTGTAGGACTATTCCCACCCGTTCCATTAGTAATGTGCCTCCCAGCCTTGGCTGCGCTGGTCGGGTGATGGTAGGCAGCACCGCTGTCAGGTGCTTAGGAGTGCTGCTCCACCGCAATCCCCCACCAAAGGGTAGGCGGTATAGGCATATGGTGAGCCTCTATGGGATGCCCCTCCCGCACTATTGCCCCTTGCCCCTGTCTATCGGTGGGTCCTGTTAAGTGGCCGCTGTCCTCCCTCGCTCTCCTTGTAGCCCTCGGGGGAGGGAGGGGGGGTTTGTGTGTGTATGTGTATTGGCCTTCGTGCTTCACTACATTATTTTATTATGCTTGGCGTCAGTGACTTGTTTGCACTTATTGTGTCTTAAAATTGGCGCCGCACTGCCACTGTGTTCCGCGCTTGGCGGCGGCGTTACCTCAGGCGCTGGTGCGCCGTCATTGGCTGCTTGTCACGTGTATGGCTTCGCGCTCTTCGGGGGGGGGGGGGGGGGGGGGGGCGCTTTTGGCGCGTTTCGCATCACTGTCCCTGCAGCCTGCCCCTCGTGGTTTACCCGACGCCATTTTTTTCTTGGTTCCGGCTGCTGCGTGACGGGCTTCTACCTACTGCGGTCCATGAGTGCCCTCGCGGGCGGCTTTATTAGCGTTGTTATTTATTTGTACACTTATGGTTCCCCTTTGCTTATGTCTTTCACGTGGGCAGAACCCTCTTGGCTTCTCCCGGCCCTACTCCCTCTATTTAGTTAATTAACTTGTGAGGCCTAGTGTTAATTACTCCCACTTCCCTAGCGGGTTATTGGGGCATCCCAGGTTGCTTTTATAGCGTCAATCCCTATCGGCCTATTGTGCCGCTATAATCACCATATGGAGGCATCTCAGGATAATGTGCTCGGGGTTCCTTCGGTACAAGCCCGGCTGTGTGTAGCTTGTGGGGTGTCCCCTATTGGCGCTGACAATGCGCGGGTCTGTGTACCTTGTGCCCAGCAGGTGCTTGCGCTGCAATCTGGCCTTCCAGTGGCTGGGCCTGCGCCTCGTTTCACTTTACCTACTCCCCCCAAGCTTAAATCTCACTCCCACTGAGTTGCATACAAGTGGGGATTCTCAGCCTGATGTGTCTTCTAGACTGGCTAGTGTTGAGAAGTTGATTGCTAATACCTTGGCTCGTAAGGCCTCTGCAAAAAAGCGACACTTAACGTCTTTTCCCTATGGAAGCTGATGAGTTTTTGGAACTGTCTGGCTATACCCCTTTGGAGTAAGGGGAGCTATTCTCCGACTCGGGGTCATCTGATGAGAGGCCCAGGAGTCATGACGATTCTGGCTCTGACCCCTGGGCCCCAAATGATACTGATAGACTGTTGGCTCAGATTTTTGAGGTTCTGTCTATTTCTCCCCCCTGTTTGGCTGCGCCAGTGGGCTTGCTTAGGAAATTCCAAGCGTGACTTAGCAGTGTGAAAAAGTTCCCCCTGTTGCCTGGGGGCCGCAACAGGGGGAACTTTTTCACACTGCTAAGTCACGCTTGGAATTTCCTAAGCAAGCCTATTTTAATAACCTTGTGCTCAAGGAATGGGAGCGCCCCAGCAGGCTTCCCGGTGTACCTAAGAGTTGGGATAGGAAGCATCCCTTTCCTGCTGATGTGGTGAAGTGTTGGCCATCCCCTCCTGAGGTGGATGCCCCGGTCCTAGGGTTATGTAACAGCTCTGTCATGCATTCCCCTGACTCTACTACTCTGCGAGATGCTGAGGACCGGCACATTGATCAGCTGGCGTCCCATGCCTTTGCGTGTGTGGGGACGGCGTTGCGCCCGGTCTGTGCCTCTGCCATTACGGCTGTGGCTATTAGGACCCTGCTCAGAAGTATCCTGGATGGTGCCCCTGATGATCTGTCTAGGGAGGAGTTTAATGCACTATCTAGTTGTGATGTTTTTGTGACCTATGTCCTCTCTGCCTTGGATGACACCATTAGAATGTGTGGCAGAACCTCTGCCCTTGTGGTGGCAATACGCCGCTCGGTTTGGCTGCGCCAGTGGGCTGCTGACAACGCCGCCAAGAAAGCCCTCACTGGTTTTCCCTGCAAAGGACTACGCCTGTTTGGGGACCGCCTGGACCTGTTTTCTAAGGGAGGCAGGTTACCCCAGCGCAGGCGGCAGTCTCGGCCCTTTCGGGGTCAGGGCTCCTTTTCCTCCCCTTACCGTGGTGCTAGACGAGGGGGGGGGTTTCCTTTACTGGGGCCCGAGGGGACTCCTGGGGTAGGGGCAGGGGACGTGGGCGTCCTGGCTCCTCCTGGGGCTCCAAGTTTAAGTCCTCTCCCAAGCCCCCTCAGGCATGATGGGGCGCCCTCACCCATCCGGGTGGGGGGATGGCTTCAGCACTTTGCTCACGTCTGGAGGCTTCATGTATCAGACCGGTGGATTCAGGAGGTAGTGTCCTCCGGTTACAAGATAGAGTTTGCTGCCTGTCCCCTTCCAAGATTCATCAGATCCCGGATTCCTCAGGACCCTGTGTCAGCTCAGGAGCTAGTGCGAGCAGTGCAAGGCCTCCTGGAGCTGGGGGTCATCTGCCAGGTTCCTTTTAGAGAAAAAGGCAAGGGCTTTTATTCCAACCTATTCACAGTACCCAAAAAAGATGGTTCAGTCAGGTCCATCCTGGACTTGAAGATCCTCAACAAATTTGTCAGGGGCAGGCGCTTTCGCATGGAAACTGCACTCTGCCATCAGTTCCCTGCGCCAAGGGGATTTCATGACTTCTGTGGACATCAAAGATGCTTACTTTCATATTCCTGTGTTTCCAGGTCATCAAAGGTTCCTCAGGTTCGCTCTGATGGATCAACACTACCAATTTGTGGCCTTGCCCTTTGGTCTCGTTTCAGCTCCCAGGGTGTTCACCAAGGTGCTGGCTGTCGTGATGTCTCTGCTTAGATGTCAGGGCGTCCGTGTGCTTCCCTATCTGGACGACATTCTCATCACTTCCCAGTCTCTACATCAAGCAGAGTTGGATACTCAGCTGGTGGTGTCCACTCTGGAGTCCTTTGGATGGGTGATCAACCACCCCAAGTCCTCACTGTCCCCTTCCTTGGTAACTCCATTCTTAGGAATGAATCTGGATACAGTTCAGGCAAGGATTTTCCTTCCTCAACAGAAGGTGGACAGTCTGATTGCACAGGCTAAGTCCCTCCTAGCTTGTCCTCATCCCTCCATCAGGCAGGGGATGCAGCTGGTGGGACTGATGGTGGCATGCTTCGAAGCGGTCCCTTATGCTCAGTTCCACTTGAGGCCTCTGCAACTTCACCTATTGTCAGTATGGGACAAGGACCCAGCGTCCCTGGACGGGGTCTGTGTGCTCTCCCCTCGGGTCAGGAGGTCCCTCTTGTGGTGGATGGACTCAAGGAACCTGTTGGGGGGCAGATCCTTTCTTACCCCTCCCTGGGAGACGGTCACTACGGATGCCAGTCTGTCAGGTTGGGGGGGTTTCTGGAAGTCCCTGCGGTTCCAGGGGAGGTGGGGTCCTCAGGAGGCCCACACACCTATCAATGTCTATGGAACTACAGGCAATCAGGTTAGTTCTGGCTCACTTGACTACTCACCTTCAGGGCCTGCCTGTTCAGGTGCTCTGACAACCAGACGGCAGTTGCCTACATCAATCATCAGGGAGGGACCCGGAGCAAGGGGGCCCTCCAGGCAGCGTCTCTGATCCTGACTTGGGCGGAGGCCAATGTCCCCTGCATATCAGCTGTGTACATCTCGGGGGTGGAAAATCGCCAGGGAGAATGGTCCCTATGCAGCAGGGTGTTTCAATCCCTGTGTCACCGTTGGGGCCAACCAGATGTGGATCTGTTTGTGTCCCGCCACAATCACAAGCTCCCAGCTTTTGTCTCTCTGTCCCAGGATCCTGTGCGCCCTCCACGTAAGCCTATGGTGCCTGTTTGGGATGTGAACTTGGTTCTGTCAGCCTTGCAGGGTGCTCCCTTTGAACCTGTGCAGGATGCTCCCCTGGCCATTCTTACGCTCAAGGTTGTCTTTCTGGTGGCTATCACTTCTGTTAGGCGTGTATCTGAGTTGGCGGCGCTTTCCATTCAGCCCCCCTACTATGAGAGGCACCAGGACAAGGTGGTGTTTCGTTTCAAACCTGGCTTTCTGCCTAAGGTAGTGTCTGCTTTCCATTTGAATCAGGATATTGTTCTTCCTTCTTTGTGCCCTAATCCTAGCAATGCTAAGGAGAGGGTTTTGCACTCTTTGGATGGTTTCCGCCTTACTGCTCATTCTACTCGTGCTATTGGTGCCTCTTGGGCTTTTCAGCACCAGGCTTCTTTGAACAAGTTTGCAAGGCCGCTACTTGGTCTTCTGTTCATACTTTTTCTAAGTTTTACAAGGTTGATGTTAGGGCCTCAGCTGATGCTGCTTTTGGTTGCAAAGTTCTGCAGGCGGCCGTGGTTTAAATTGCCTGCTGTTACTTTTGGGTATCCCACCCTACCTTACGTACACTGCTATTGGTTGTCCCAGGAGTAAGGAATATTCTGGAATAGGACGTGCTTTATACTTAGAATAATGCAATTCTGTGATTACTCACCTGTAGAATTGGTATTATATGTATACAGCACGTCCTGTTCCATCCCACCCTTGTTATCATTATTCTTAGTTACCTTTGTATGGTGATTGTTCACTTTTGAATTCTTGTTATTATTGTTCTCCCGGCTTCTTGTTCACTGCTTGTCAATACTGGGGAATTTGTGGGAAGTCCCTGGTTTATATGGGGCCGGGAGGAGCCACAAGCTGTTTTCTGCAGTCCAGCGCCATCTTGTGGATGTATAACCCAGGAGTAAGGAATATTCTGGAACAGGACGTGCTGTATACATATAATACCAATTCTACAGGTGAGTAATCAGAGTTGTATTTTTTTTTTTTTTTACTTTGAGTATAAGAAGGGTGAGAGCGGCTTTCTTTTTCTAATCTAATAAAAAATCTCAGTGTTAATAAGCAGTTGGGCTTAAAGGAACACCTCGATCTCTCTGGGAAATACAGCCTTGCGATTGGCTAGCGGCTGTCACATGTCCCATGCTCAGACTTCTGCTTTGCTGGCTTAAAACGAGACATGTGACAGCCGCTGGCCAATCCCGTGGCTGCATTTCCTAGAGGAAGCAAGGCGTCAAGTTAGATTTATAGGAGTTCAAGAGGGGACCTCTGCAATTGGGGTGCCCCCCCCCCCCCCCGCAGTGGACCAACACCCACAGTTTGTTAGCACAAGGGGCCACCCTCTGGAGTTGGTAGGATATGCAATGTCAGAATGTTATTTGCTGAAAGAGTGGTAGATCCTTGGAACATACACCCAGCAGAGATGATGGGAAAATCAACAGTAAGCCGGCCCAGAATCTAAAATATTCTACGGCTGACCACTGGCTTTTCTCTGCATTTCCTGAGTTGGGATGCCCCGCTGTGTGAAACCCCCCAGTTTGCCCATAAAAACTCGAAAAAACCTTTCCACGCTCCAACAGCGCATGCGCAGGCTCTCGTCCATTGAGAGCCGCCTGCTGCGACTATGTCATTTGGCCAACGGCTCTCATTGTCTTGAATGGGGAGCATGCGCAGCCGCATTCCCTGCATCCCCTGTGTCGTGTGCGGGCTCCAGATAGGCTGGGACGAGAGGGTGTGTACGGCCGGGGATGTGGCCGTGCACGCTCCCCATTCAAGACAATGAGAGCCACCAGCCAAATGACATAGTCACAGATGGCAGCTTTTATTGGACAATAGCCCGCATATGCACACGTGGCCTGTGGAAAGGTGAGATTTTATGGGCCAACTGGGGGGTAAGGTTTCAAACAGTTGGGGATCCTGATTTGGGATTCCCAGAGCACAATCTGGGAAATTCACGGGTTCCGTTTCACTTTAAGATGAAGAGAATATACGCACACTCATAAGGGGCAGACTAGATGGCATGTGGTCTGCTTCTGATGAATGTTGAGGGTTGTGGTGTTAAGTAATAGCCTCTGAGAGGAGCTTTAGCTATGCCACTCTACATGATTTTCCTTATGAAATTTTTAGTTTACAGTAAGTACTGTTTTCTAAGCGAATCATCAATCATAAAGACGAAATCATGTTGTGGACTATTATTGTCATTAACCTTAGCCCTGTCCATCATGAAACATTTCCTGTGCAGGAGAACTTGCTTTAATGTACTGACAGGTATATGGGGTCAGGCGTGTACCAAATAAATAACAGTGAGCTGCATGACACTGATTTTATGCTGCAAAGCTTAGCAGAGCACTTTGTGGTTTCTCAAGTGTAGAGGTTTCCTGTCATTCTTTAGTACAGAGGCATTTGCTGCTCCCACTTCCAGGACCCGCATTTGCTTCCTTCCTTTTTATTTATGGAACAAAAGCAACTCCCCGCCACATGTCAGGAATGCCAGACTACAGATTTTAATAAGCTCATCTTTTTTTTTTCTTTAAGGTAGAGGGGCCCTCATTTGTCCACGGAGATACAAAACACGTTTTCTTTTTTTTTTAATAGTTTTAAATTTGAGTAATAACGGTGGGTGTCCAGAGGTATTGAAAGGGCCTGCCCGGGGAACAACAAAAAAGCATACAGAGGATTGGGAGTTTCAAACCACCGCTGGAAATCCACACCTCCTTCATCTCCTCCTACAGCGCATGCGCAGGCTCTATTCCAATCAGAGGCATTTGCTGTGCATATGTCATTTGACAAACTGGTCTGCCCTTCTGCAATCAGAAGCCCAAGAGGCCGCATCCCTGCAACATTTGAGCCATTCAGATAGGCTGGGCAGGAGCGTGCGCTCTGTTGGGAAAGTGGCCACTTCTGCTTGCGCCATAGGACAGAGAAGAGGTGTTTTTTTCATGGCAATCTACAGGGTTTCACACAGTGGAATCTTTTAGATTAGAAAACGGCTGTGCTTTGTTATGCTTTAAGGTTCCGATTTGCATGCTGGATCTCATGTCTCAAGGGACAATTGACTAAAATGCGGCATCCTCAACTGGGATGGTGAGCAGATGGTGAACAAACTCTCCATACTGGGGGGGGGGGGCACATTTTAATAAATGATTCCCTTAGTCATAGGTACTAGCCCGGAACACCAGGCACATGGGCTATTAGACCAATATTCATCCGGCCTCTGGCCCTGTACATCTAGCCCCTGTGCCCTTCAGTGCAGGTCTGGGTTTTTCCCTTGGACCCTTTACAATTCCATAAGTAGTTGGAAAAAATGAAACAAGAAGAAGATTATAAATTAAATTGAACAGTACTCCCTCATGACCTCTGCCCCCCACTGGACAGCATACTCTACTCCACGTGGTTGTTTGTTACCTCCCGGTCTGGCGGTCCTGTCTTGATGGTGGCTGCAGCTTTAACATCTGCTGTTCCCCGTGCTTCCACTCTGCCATTCCACCAGGGAGGAAAGATTTTATAGTACTTTTTCAACCCCAACCAAGCCCATGATTGCTGCAGGGGTCTTGCTAGCAATTCCAGGCTCCCTTACTGAGTGGGGCAAGCACCCCCTGATCTTTGAAAGTGGGATGTATACCGTATTTTCACTATATCCAATCCAGGTCATCCCAGAAGTGATGACAGTTGGGTAATCCATCGCTAGGTGGTGCTTTACTGCAGGATCAAAAGCTGTAGCTCCTCCTGGCCCCCTATAAAAGCAGGTGTCTCAGATGATTCCCCAGTGTTCTTCCTGCAATCTGCTGCATAAGGATTGTATGGATACTCTCACCTGGAATACTGCAGCTGAGCGTGGCCTCCTAGCCCGTCGTCCGCTGCATCCTTATTGCCACCGTTCCTGTGGACCCACTTCTGTCTCCCTGCTTCGGCTGACCGGGACGGTGAAGGTAGGGTGAACGCCGGGGTCAGGCGTTGGCAGAGCTAGGCTCTGGGCCACAGACCCTGCCCAAAGGGTAGCTGGCCATAGGCTGATGGTGAGCCTATATAGAGGGGAGAGGAACCACCTTATGCCCACAGGGTTCATTCCCTTCCTGCCCCACAAGCTTTAATGTTGTATTGTGCTGGTGTTTACTTGACTGGACTGCTGTCCCTTGCGTGTTGGTGTTTTTTTTACTGATGTTTTACCTCATACTCGCCCTCCTTGCTCCCTCGTCACTCCGCTCTCTCCCCTCTCCTTGCCGCTGGGCTGGTGATTCTGCTGGGCCCCTCTGTGGGCCGCCTGATGTTCCTGGGCCCTACGCCATATTGGGGGCGGGCACGATTTTCGCACCGTCGGGGGGCGGGGCCCGCCCCTCGAGGAACGTGTGCGGCTGGCTGATCCGCGGCATTTTCTCCTGCACGCTGCTGTCGTCTCTGCCTGCCTCCTGAGCGGTGTCGTGAGTCCCTCTTGATATTGTCTCTTATGCGCTGGGCATGTGCTGTGGGATGCTTATACTTGTTTTCACATTGTGTCTTCCAGGTGGGCCCCTTGATATTAAGGGTTGTGGTTCCTCTCGGCCTCCGCCCCCCCCCTCTCTCTCCAAGCCCTCTCTCTGTAAAAGGGATCACTTAAGAGGGATCATTTTTTGCGGGCTGGCCAGGTTGTGTCTTTAGTGCCTTGTACCTGTTTACATAACTCAAATGACCATAATGGAGGCTTCTGGAGATGGTGAGCTTGGGACCCCATCTGGGCGGGTGAAGCTCTGTCCCATGTGCGGTGCTAGCCCTCTGGGCGGACTCAGCACGGTTTGGACACAATCACAAGCTCCCAATGTTCGTCTCCCTGTCAAGAGATCCTCTAGCCTTGCCACAGACGCTCTGGCAATTCCTTGGGCGGAGTTCAGGCTCCTTTATGCATTCCCTCCGTTTCTACTCCTGGGCCGAGTGCTGCGCAAGATAGCCCAGGAGGGAGTACCAACCATCCTGGTGGCTCTTTGCTGGCCAAGGCGGAGTTGGTTCACGGACATAATTCAGATGTCAGTCAATCGCTACGTCATGCCCGACGACCCAGGGCTTCTCACGCAGGGGTCGCTGCGGCGCCCCAATTTACAGACGCTGGCTTTGGCGGCCTGGCTGTAGAAAACTCAATCCTGACGGAAAAGGGGCTGTCAGCCACAGTTCAGACCATGATTCAGGCACGGAAGAAGTCTTCTTCCATGATATACTACAGAGTTTGGCATGCCTACATTGCTTGGTGTGAATCCAAGAGCCTTCCTTGTCGCACTTTCTCTATCTCTAGAATTTTGGAGTTTTTACAACACGGCTTAGACTTGGATTTCCAGCTGAGCACCCTCAAGGGCCAGGTCTCGGCCTTGGCCATCTTTTTCCAAAGATTCTTTGCCCATCATTGATTGATCAAGACCTTTTTCCAAGGAGTTACCCATGTACGCCCACCGCGTAAGCCTGTCTTACCAGTGTGGGACTTTGGTGCTTTCTGCTCTCCAGGCCCCCCCCCCTTTGAGCCCTTGTGAGATGCTGCATTTTCTGTTTTGACCCTAAAGGTGGTATTTTTGGTAGCTATCACCTTGGTGCGTCGCGTGTCAGAGCTGGCCGCGCTTTGTATGAAGCCTCCTTACTTTGAACGGCATAAGGATAAGGTGGTGTTTCGCTTTAATCCTGATTTTTTGCCTAAGGTCGTGTCTCTCTTTCACCTTAATGAGGAAGTTGTCTTGCCTTCCTTGTGTCCAGCTCCGACTAACTCTAAGGAGAGGACCCTCCATTCCCTGGATGTGGTCAGAGCCATTAAGTCACTACCTGGTTGTGACTGAGTCCTTCAGGAAGTCGGATTGTCTGTTTGTCCTCTCCGAGGGGTCTAGGACCCATCGGAGGGCCTCTCAGTAAGTGGATCAGACAGGCGCTGGTGCAAGCATATTCTGCCAAGGGGAAGGAACCCCCTTTTCGTGTTACAGCTCCTTCTACTAGAGCTATTGGTGCTTCCTGAGCTTTTCAGCACCAGGCCTCTGTTGAACAAGTTTGTAAGGCCGCCACTTGGTCTTCTGTTCATACCTTTACCAAGTTTTACAAGGTTGATGTTAGGGCCTCAGCTGATGCTGTCTTTGGCCGAAAAGTGCTTCATGCAGTAGTGAAATGAACTACATGCTGTTTCGCACTGGGGATCCCGCCCTAATGGACACTGCTTTTTGATGTCCCAACTGTCATCACTTCTGGGAGGACCTGGACTGGATATAGTGAAAAATACAATTCTGTGAAACTCACCTGTAGAATTGTTTTTGAATATATCCAGTCCAGGTCGTCCAACCCCTCCCTTATTCATTATCTCTGGTTGCCTGTTATGGTGATTGCCTTTTTGTATTGGACCGTTGTCCTTAGTTTTGATGGAGAGAGTACATGCTGAAGCTATGTGAAGTAACATAGTTGTTTGGCCTCCCGGCCTGTCTCTTTTCTTACTGCTGTTTAACCATTGGGGAATCATCTGAGACACCTGCTTTTATAGGGGACCAGGAGGAGCTACAGCTTTTGATCCTGCAGTCAAGCGCCACCTAGCGGTGGATTACCCAACTGTCATCACTTCTGGGACGACCTGGACTGGATATATTCAAAAACAATTCTACTGGTGAGTTTCACAGAATTGTATTTTTTTGCTATATAAGACGCACCTAGAATTTTGAGGAAGAAACTAAGAAAACTAATATTCTGTTGTGCTATAACACCATCCCCCCAAGAACCAAATGGGAAAGGTGCATTCTCCATAGGCAGTGTGGCATACCCCCCTCCCATCCCCCACAGGCAGTGTGGTATTCCCCCCCTCCCATTCTCTATAGGCAGTGTGGCATTTCCCCACCTCCTCCTATTCCCATAGGTAAAGGAAAATAAACAACCCAAAAAAAAAAGTAAACTCCCATACCCATCGCTCCCACGCTGCTGGCTGGGCCACCACAGCCACAGGAGGCCAGAAGAGGAGCGACAGACGGGAAACTGATCCCCACCTGATGTTGTCAACGTTTGCCATGTTTCTGACTTCCACAGTCAGCGCTCTCCCTGCTGCTTCTCCAGCGGTTTTATTACACACAGACACTGGCTCCATGCAGCGGGTGGGTGTGACCTGTGCCAAGCATTGGCCATGCCCATCCTCTGCACAGAGCCAGGTGTGTGTTCCCGCTGTCGGAGAAGAAGCATCGGGGACAACGTGGACGGAAACAGTGCGGACGGTGATGACAGGAATCAGTTGCCATGCCCGCCCTCCTTTCCGCCTCCGGCCTCCTGTGGCTGTGGCAGCAGGTTTAATTTTTTGGTGGTTTTTTTTTTGTTTTGTTTTGTTTTTATTTGCCCGATAAGACACACTGACCCCCCCACACACACACTTTTGGGTAAGTGCGTCTTATATGCCAAAAAATGCAGGTAAGTGATTCCTACCCTCATTATTTGCATGGATACAATGGATTTCTTATATTACACAATGTCATGCTTTTAAAACAATTTTTGTTTGTATTGGGACAACACTTTTATTGGGAGGTTTGTATGTGGGAGTGGAAAAACAATATATTTATTAAAACAAGCAACATCTGGAATGTATCTGTGGTCTACTGACCTCTGAAATCTTGCCGGTTCTCATGATACAAAAACATTGGTATCGTAACAGGAAAACTCCACTCTGCCCATAGATAATATGCCTGGGGGATGAATACTTCTTCATATAACAGGAAGCTGAGAGCCCCTCACATAGGCTAGGATTGTCTATTCGTATTAATAGAGGACCCATAGTTATCTGAAGTAGGTGGCCAGGTACGGTGCTGACAATCCTCTCCCTCACCCAATGGATGGATTCAGGATACTGGCACTGTGCAGTTCCAGTGATACCTACCTGCTCCCTGTAACTACGCCCCCCTCTTTGGTTATAACATACAGGATCTGAGGCAAGATATTCACAATCAGGTAACATTGTTTCAAACGAGCCTACTACTTCCACTATTCATTGTATGGCGACCAATCAAGTGAGCTTACACATCTAACCTGAAAGGTTGCTAGCAGTCACATGATTGGCTGCAATACAAGTGAATGAGGAAGTAACTTGACTATAGTTGCTCCTTGAGTGACTCTAACCCTTACTGAGATGAGGATGCTGCAGTTTTCTCCCTAGCTGTAGCCAATGCTTTGTCATGGTGATCACCCATCTGAAGAATTGAAATCATATTAGAAGCTGCAGAATTAAAAGGAGGGATGAAGCAGAGTAGGGACAGATAGAAGCTTAAAGAAGAACTAAAGTCAAGCCAGTCAATGCTTACTGCTTCCTCATTCCTTGTATTGCTTGTATGGTTTGCACATCAAACCAGAATGGTTGACGATGGTCACATGATTGTCTGCCATAAAGAATGAGGAAGTGGTGATTTGACTTTCGTTTTAAAGTCCTTGTCCAGACAAGGCAACAGAACTCTATACTCACCGTTTCTCCCCTACAGATGATCACTTCTAGTCCAGCACTCAGTATATGTCAGTATAGAGGTCTCTTTCTTTCTTTCTTTCTTTCTTTCTTTCTTTCTTGGACACTTGCTTCCTTGCAACCTTTTCCTCTAAATAAGAAGTCCAGGAATTTTGTAACTTTCCACCCAACCTTTTCTTCCCCTGTGCCAAGCCCAACAATAACATAAAAACAACTCATGGGGGAGGGGTGGGCACAGTGTGACTGTATTGATATGTCACTCAAACCCACTGCCCCCGTTCCTCTGACGGCTTCAGGAGAGGATTTTAACAATTAGGTGAGTTTTATCATTTTAACACCCAAATCAGGTTTAGCACAGGGGGAGACAGGAGTGGCTGGGGGATTGAAAAACAAAAAGCTTGGCCTTCCTCTTAAAGAGAAAAGCAAAACCAGCCCTAGAGTCTATAAGAATGGCAAAAGATGCAAAGGAGGGGTGGCTAACCCTGTTAGCTTGCAGAGAACCCTATAATCTGTCTCTAAATCTGGTTAAAAACAAAGGTTGTGGTCCACACACATCTGCAGAAGTGTGGTGAAGCTGCACCACCAAGCACCAAGTGCCTCTGCGAGGTGCAGTCATAACTCTAGTTTCTGAGAGCCCCCTTAGGGAAATACAATGCAATAGATAAATTAGGAGCAGGCTTACCTGAGGTTGCCCTATAACCTCGAGTGCAGCACATGGGGTGGAAAGGTCGAAGACCTCCCAGTACAGCCTAGACCCCCACACTCAATGTGCTTGCACAAAATCAAAAGATACAAAGGAGGGGTGGCAGTCACTCAGACCATTTTATAACTAACCCGGGAGGTGCATGTGAGCAGGGCAATTAGGATACACAAGTCTTAAAGGAGCCACAACACTCAACCCTGTTAGCTTGCAGACAAACCTATAATCTGTCTCTAAATCTGATTAAAGACAGAGGTCTCGGTTTGACCTCTGTGGACACCCATTTTGCATACCTCAGGAGTGTCATTGTGGGGTGCAGGAGTGTCATTGAGGGATGCAGGGAGTGCCCACCACAGATTGCAAACATGGCTAAGCTCCCATTCAGCTTTTTAGCTGCTCATATATATGCAAAGCCCAAAAAAGCTGATTGGAGGAGAGCAGTGCCACAAGAGCTCATTTCGGTCGGGATGCCCTTGGAGTGAAGACCAAAACCTGGGATAGTAAAAATCATGCACTTGGTCCTCTTTAAAGCGGACCAACAGTCAAAAATGACTTAAAGCGGACCAAAACCCACGTTATTAACTAGCATCTCCTAAATTGTTCTACACCTCAAGAGGGGAGTGCCTTTGGCCACATTTATTTCACAAGTTCTGTGGGTTTTGGTCTGCTTTACACCAGGCCAACACAACAAACAGTGCTCATATTCATCTCTCCCCAGGGCAATATAGATTGCAGCAAATAAAAATGAATTAATTTTCTAACTCCTTCTGGGGGTCAATATTAAAGACAAGATGATGGTTCATGCATTTGCAGGCCACTTGCAAACAGGAAGTGCTGCTGGGCTTCCTGTTGCTGTGCATTGTCAGTTATGTCAGTTGGGAGAGGAAGCTCCAAAATGGCCGCTACCTTTCTTTTCCAACTGTGCCAGGCTGTTGGTTCGGTTTAAGCTGAGCATTAAAGCTGTAGTGTGTGTAGCCTTAAGTGCTGTGGAGTATGGAGAACGGTATCAATAGGGCACAGGAACAACCAGGACTTTTCTGCCAGGGCATCTGTTTATTCATATAGAAATAAACTACTAATTTAAAGGCCCTTGCAGGCCTGTAGTAGTGCAATAAAGTGTGGGCAGGGGAGTGGGATTCTTTCTGTAAACAGCATGCATAGTCCTCTGAAAAGAATCAAGTTATGACTGCAGCTAATTTGTGACAGGAGGCATTTAATTGTGTTAATGAACTCTACGGTGACAAAGGTGGAGTCACTATGGAATGTGGAGCAGCCGGTCTTGTTGATCATACTCCAAAAATAAATATACAATGCAAAAGAAAAAAAAAAAAGGAAGGCATTTGTGGGAGTTAAGTTAACCCATCACTACCACAATGATCTTAGCAAAAATACCTGCATGCTCCTGTATTCCAAGTATACAGCACGTCCTGCTCCAGAAGATTCCTTACACATGTGGTTATACATCCACAAGATGGCGCTGGACTGCAGAAAACAGCTTGTGGCTCCTCCCGGCCCTATATAAGTCGGGGACCTCCCACAAATTCCCCAGTTCATTTCTGCAGTCTGCGCTGAGAAGATAGAAGATAGCTCTCTTGTGGCGCAGGTGAGTGGGGCTTATTGCCTGCGGCCCTGCAGGACTATTCCCACCCGTTCCGTACTATATACTGCCTCCCAGCCTTGGCTGACCAGGTTCGGGTGAAGGTAGGTTAGTAAACACCAGTACAGAAGGTGCTGAGGAGCTAGGCTCCTACCGCAGTCCCTGCTCTACCAGGGTAGGCGGTTTAGGCTAATGGTGAGTCTTTTGGGATTCCCCCACTGCCTCATGGGTTTTGCCAGGTTATCCTGTGCAGTTAAACCCTATTTCCATTCCCCCTCCACCCTCCTTAGTTAGTTCCCTGGGCGCCATTCTCCCTGGGTATTCTGCTGTATCCTGGGGGGGTCGGGCCTTGCAGTTGACGTTTTCAGCATCACTTCACCGCTGTCCCGCCACTCGAGGTATATGCGGGCGCCATTTTGACTCCCATGCTGCGTGTCTGATGTCTGCATTCTACCTACCGCGGTCCGTAAGTGCCCCTTGCGGGCTGGCCTTGTTATGATGTTATTATGTTATTGATTGTCTTCTTATCGCGGATGTCTGCATATGTGTTTCAGGTGTTTCAGTGCATTAACCACTTTATTGGGGTGCTATTGAATTTTATACCTCCCACTTCCTTAGCGGGTCATTGGGGCATCCCGGGTAGCTATTAGCGTTAACCCTTACTGGCCTGTTGTGCCACGATAATCACCATATGGAGGCTTCTGCGGATTATGTGCTTGGGGTTCCTTTGGGACAAGCCCGACTATGTGTTGCGTGTGGGGTATCCCCTATAAGTGATTATGTCATTACTTTGTTGCATATGTTTTATTTGCCATGGATGATGCCATTAGAATGTGTGGGAGGACATCTGCCCTGTTGGTGGCTATATGCCGCTCTGTTTGGCTGCGTCAGTGGGTAGCTGATAATGCTGCTAAGAAGGCTCTCACTGACTTTGCCTTTAAGGGGCTGCGCCTCTTTGGTGAATGCTTGGACTTGTTTGCCAGGGGCGGCAGGTTACCTCAACGTAGGAGGCCGTCCCGGTCATTTCGGGGAACAGGTTCCTTTCTCCCTTCCATTCGTGGTTTCAGAATTGGTCGTGGAGTCTCCCTTGCTGGGGCTCGCGGACATTATTGGTGTAGGGGCAGAGGACGTGGCCGCCCCGGCCCCTCCTGGGGTCCCAAGCCAAAGTCCTCCCCCAAGCCCCCTCAGGCATGAAGGGGCGCCCTCACCCATCTGGGTGGGGGGACGGCTTCGGCTCTATGCTCACGTCTGGAGGCTTCATGTCTCAGACCGGTGGATTCAGGAGGTAGTATCCTCCGGTTATAAGATAGACTTTGCAGCCTGGCCACCCCCAAGATTTGTCAAATCCCGGATAGCTCAAAACCCCTTGTCAGCACAGGGTCTGTGCATTGCTGTCCAAAACCTTCTGGAGTTGGGAGTCATCTGCCTGGTGTCTTTACGGGAAAGGGGCAGAGGTTTCTATTCCAATCTTTTCACTGTCCCCAAAAATGATGGGTCCCTCAGGCCCATCCTGGATTTAAAACATCTCAACAAGTTTGTCAGATTCAAGCGTTTTCGCATGGAAACTCTGCGCTCTGCGTTCAATTCTCTGCGTCCGGGCGACTTCATGACCTCTGTAGACATCAGGGATGCTTACCTTCACGTACCAATCGTTCCAGGTCATCAGATATTCCTCAGGTTCATTCTGGAAGATCAGCACTACCAGTTTGTGGCCTTGACCTACGGTCTCACCTCGGCTCCCAGGGTATTCACCAAGGTGCTGGCGGGAGTAATGGCTCTGCTGAGATCTCGGGGCATTCGCATCCTTCCTTACTTGGATGACATTCTCATCATGTCTCAGTCCTTCCAGCAGG
Organism: Gastrophryne carolinensis; assembly: GCA_027917425.1. Classification (NCBI taxonomy): domain Eukaryota; kingdom Metazoa; phylum Chordata; class Amphibia; order Anura; family Microhylidae; genus Gastrophryne; species Gastrophryne carolinensis. The sequence goes on along the minus strand of CM051236.1, from coordinate 391,447,847 downwards.
CAGAGCTGGATACCCAGATCGTGGTGTCCACACTGGAGTCCTTGGCTGAGTGATCAACCACCCCAAGTCTGCCCTGTCCCCGTCTTTGGTGAGGTCCTTCCTGGGCATGACTCTGGATACATCTCAGGTCAAGATTCTTCTCCCTCAGCAGAAGGTGTAGAGTCTTCAAGCTCAAGCAAGGTTTCTTCTGTCTTGCCCCCATCCCTCCATCCGGCAGGGGATGCAGCTGGTGGGTCTGATGGTGTCTTGCTTCGAGGCGGTCCCATATGCTCAGTTTCACATGAGACCTCTTCAACTTCACCTCTTGTCAGTATGGGATTGGGATCCTGTGTCCCTGGATCAGGTGTTTGTTCTGTCCCCTCTGGCCAGGCGGTCTCTTTCGTGGTAGCTGGACTCAAGGAACCTGTTAATGGGCAGATCCTTTCTGGCCCCTTGCTGGGAGACAGTCACCACGGATGCCAGTCTGACAGGTTGGGGGGGCTTCTGGAAGTCCCTGAAGTTCCAGGGTCAGTGGGGCCCTCAGGAGGCCCATACCCCTATCAACATTCTGGAACTGAGGGCGATACGGTTGGTTCTCGCCCAACTGACTCCACACCTTCGGGGTCGGGCTGTTCAGGTCCGCTCGGACAACCAGACGGCGGTTGCCTACATCAATCATCAGGGAAGGGACCCGGAGCAAGAGGGCCCTCAAGGAAGTGTCTCTGATACTGTCCTGGGCGGAGGAGAACGTCCCCTGCATCTCGGCAGTGTACATCCCGGGAGTGGAGAATCTGGAGGCAGACTCTCTCAGCAGGGGGACTTCTCGCCTGGCAGAATGGTCCCTGACCAGCAGGGTGTTTCGCTCCCTGTGCCACCGTTGGGGTCAGCCGGATGTGGATCTGTTTGCGTCCCGCCACAATCACAAGCTTCCAGCCTTTGTCTCTCTGTCCCAGGACCCTCTGGCCTTGGCCATGGATGCACTAGCAATGTCTTGGCAGAGCTTTCAGCTCCTTTATGTGTTCCCTCCATTTCCCCTGCTGGGCAGGGTGCTGCGCAAGATATCCCAGGAAGGGGTGCCAACCATCCTGGTGGCCCCCTGTTGGCCAAGAAGAGTGTGGTTCGCAGACATCGTGCAGTTGGCAGTAGATCAATACGTCCTGCCCAAGGTTCTAGACCTGCTCACTCAGGGGCAGCTACACCATCCCAATTTACAAACGCTGGCTTTACCGGCCTGGCTACTGAAACCTCCATCTTGGGGCTACCTGCCTCTGTTGTTAGTACTATGAGTCAGGCTAGGAAGAAGTCCTCGTCATCCATCTACTATAGGGTATGGCATGCTTACATTGCCTGGTGTGAGTCTAGGTCGCTTCCCTGTCGGGTATTTTCTATCCCCAGGATTCTGGAATTCCTGCAACATGGTTTGGATCTGGGTCTTCAACTTAGTACCCTCAAAGGTCATGTTTCAGCCTTGGCTATTTTCTTCCAAAGAGCTTTTACCAACCATCGTCTGGTTAAGACCTTTTTTCAGGGGGTTACCCACGTGCGCCCTCCACGTAATCCTATTTTACCAGTTTGGGATTTGAACTTGGTCTTATCTGCCCTGCATGGGTCTCCTTTGTCCATTTTGACGCTTAAGGTAGCCTTTTTGGTGGCTATCACTTCTGTTAGGCGTGTCTCTAAATTGGCGGCGCTTTCCATCAAACCACCTTATTTTGAGAGACACCAGGACAACGTGGTGTTTCGTTTTAAGCCAGATTTTTTGCCTAAGGTTGTGTCTTCCTTTCATCTCAATCAGGACATTGTGTTGCCTTCTCTGTGCCCTAATCCTAGTAACCCTAAGGAGAGGGTCTTACATTCTCTGGATGTGGTCAGGAACTTGAAATTCTATTTGGTGGCTACTGAATCCTTCAGGAAGACTGATGCTCTTTTTTTTCTCCCTCCTGGGCCTAAGAAGGCTTTAGCTCCAGCTAAGTCCACTATCAGCAAGTGGATCCATCAGTCTGTGATACAAGCCTATTCTGTTAAGGGGAAGGAGCCTCCCTTCCGCCTTACAGCTCATTCTACTCGTGCTATTGGTGCCTCTTAGGCTTTTCAGCACCAGGCTTCTGTTTTTTGTTCTGTTCTTTTTCCAAGTTTTACAAAGTTGATGTTAGGGCCTCAGCTGATGCTGCTTTTGGCCGCAAAGTTCTGCAGGCGGCAGTGGTTTAAATTGCCTGCTGTTGGGTATCCCACCCTACCTTACGGACACTGCTATTGGATGGCCCATGTGTAAGGAATCTTCTGGAGCAGGACGTGCTGTATACTTGGAATAATACAATTCTGTGTTTACTCACCTGTAGAATTGGTATTATAAGTATACAGCACGTCCTGCTCCATCGCACCCTTGTTATCATTATTCTTAGTTACCTCTGTATGGTGATTGTTCATTGTTCATTTGGGACTTTTGTTATTATTGTTCTCCCGGCTTCTTGTGTTACTGCTTGTAAATACTGGGGAATTTGTGGGAGGTCCCCGACTTATATAGGGCCGGGAGGAGCCACAAGCTGTTTTCTGCAGTCCAGCGACATCTTGTGGATGAATAACCCCATGTGTAAGGAATCTTCTGGAGCAGGACGTGCTGTATACTTATAATACCAATTCTACAGGTGAGTAAACACAGAATTGTATTTTTCTATTTATTCAATCAGGTTATTAGACTTTCATATTGAAACAAATTAAACGCTTGCTTTTGAGATTTTTAGTTTAATACATTAGTAATGGTTCTTTGATCAGGTTGCACATTTTTTTCTAGAGCTTGTGAAATCCCAGTTTCCTGTTGGATTATTTTTGTTTATTTTACTTTATATAGTTCTGTTGGAATTGTCTGCAATATGTATAGTTTGTATTACTTACATAGAGGAACGCTAAACATTGGGGTCATGCCTCCACCATGTTTGGCGAATGAATGTGTCTCTTTTTTAGTAGCTACCATGTCATGCTAATTATTTGATAAGTTAATTCTTTTCCACAAAATGTTTCCCTGCAAATTACATTGTTAAACAGTAGAAATCTTACCTTTCTCCTCGGGTCTGGATTTAAGCAAGGATCTTACCAGGCAGCTCCCGCCCCCCTATCCGTCCTCAAGATTAATCAAAGATGCTGCAAACTTTTCTGTCAATGCATCATGTATATGTTGGGGGGGGGATTACATAAATTAAAGCGGACCAAAACCCCTCAGAATGAGTAGTTCTACACCCTAAGTATCAGCAGGGGCTTCGACCAGAATGTATTTTGAAAGTTCAGTGGGTTTTGGTCTGCTTTAAGTAAAGGTTTTCCTGGTCATGGGTTAGCTTTAGTCAATGTTTGCATAGTTAGTCCATGTCTTTGTACACAGCGCATCATGTGAGAGTTATTGTTTACTTCTGTACTATCCTAAAAGTGTGGCCAGTCTGTTGAGTCAGTTTTTATTAAAGATTCAAAAAAGATTTTAAGGGACTGTCCAGGCAATGGCAACAATAGGGCAGCAAACATCCCCTGATATGTGTAAAACGTGTCTCATCTCCATGGTTTCGCTATATTCTCCACCTACACCACATGCAACAAATGTGTCTCCACATGAATAAGTCAACCCAGTCACTGCAGACTTTTAGTTGCTTTTTATGTGCTACTTGCCTCATAAGGCATTAAAGAGGGCCTAAAGTCACGTTAGGCAATGCTTACTACTTCCGCATCTGCCGCTCACATGATTGCTTGTGACCAATCAGGTCTGCTGAGTGGGCTGGTGGTGGTCCCATGACTGGCAGCCATTTGCTGGGATTGAGGAAATGGTGACCTCCTAAAGTGAGCTTTCTCCATGCACCCTGTGACATCTATAAAGAACCCAAGGACTGCACAAATGTGAGAACAACACATTGAAGTCATGCTTATAGGGCAGAGCTATGTAAAGGAACAATGTGGCACGCCCAGCGATACTGTAAATTGGGATCCAAAGGTCTGTGAAGCATTTGAGAAGGGTGGCTGCTCCTATAATAAAGACGTGCTTGCACAATATTGAAGAATAGGGTGTGGTGACATGTCATTCTGCAGGGAAAATAGCTCTGGTGAGATTGCATTTTGTTGACTTCCCAGTAAGGAATTTGAAGTGGACCTGTCAACCCAAGTGTTACATTAAACAAACATAAAAAAGGCTGTTTTTAGAAAGACAAAACGTACGTCGCAGTTGAAATAGTTGTGGTTCCTAAGTCATAGGATGTGTAGCCAGGCAGGTTATATGCCTAGGAGGGTAGGGAGAAGTTACTGCCCATGTTTTTCCCTGTCCCGCTGTTCTTAAAGCGGACTTTCACCCTGAATAAGAGCATATCTTATATGTTTACCCCACCCTGTACATGCAGATTGCTCACTTTAAAAATCATTTTACCTCCATCTAATGTTATGAGCCTTTAATCATCCAAGATGGCGGCTCGTGGAACATCAGGCTGCAGAGCACAGCTATAACCTGCCCCCTCTCCTCAGCATGTGTTGCTTCTGAGGCAAGATGGCGGCGGCCGTATCCTGGAGTCCTGAACGGAGTTGCAGCAGAGGGGGAAAGAATTATGTGACTAAACACATAAAATATATTAATTTTAGATGCTGGGAAATAGTTTTTTTTTCAAGGGTTTGAGCTTTTCATTAAATGATGCTGAAGGCCCGGTTTAAGTCCAGATCACCATACCTAGTGTGTCTGTATCTATACTTTGTCTGCTTCCAGCAGTTTAAGCATCACTGGACTATAGCAAAAAAATTAAATCTTAGTGAATTACTCCCCTTAAAGTGTAGCAAAATCCACCGAACTTATGAAATACATTTGGCCATAGCCCCTGCTGATGCTCCCTTCATAGGGTGTAGAACTAGAAATGGATGTTTTTGTTTTTCAAATCGTCCTGGAACACTAATTTCTTTGCTGTTCCTCTCTGTAAGATGACAGGTGATCAGTTATTGCCACACACAACAGTGGCAATAAATGGAGGAGGCGGAGCTTTACAGCTAAAACAAGGACCGTTATCTGGCAAAAGGTGATCTTCATTGGGGGAGCAATTCGGGGGATACTAGTTAAAAATGTTGGTTTTGGTCCGTTTTAAGCTCCCATCTGGCAATAAGTGACACAAGCTATATTATGCTTGCTTCTGAACTACATGGAAGCTGCCATTTTTATCAAACTCAAATTGCCTCCAGTCTCTGTGCAATCATCCCTTATTTCTAGCCAGATGTAGTAAGCCATCAGCTATGCTCTGCTAACATCAGGATCTGGGGCCAGTGGCAATGACTCTGAAAACAGTTCTTAGTCAAATTATACTCGATTTATTGAAAACCAACAGGCAAAATCCCTTAACTTCAGAGAATGATGCAGCATACAATGCAGTACAGCAAGCGGTTACCTCACCAACTTTAGCAATGTCCAGTGTAGGATAATTACAGCGTATTGCAAGTCCTTGTTATAACAGGTCCTCTTTCAGGGCATACAAGCCCAGGCTGCTAATCCACAGGTTCCAAAAACTGATAACACATAAAGTCCTTCGGATGGAATTCCGCACTGTCAGTACTGGGAGCAGCAAGGCACAGGCTCCTGATCCCAGTCTCTCCATCTCCATACTGGAAGCCTCAGCAACTCCTTTTATAGGGCTTCCTTCACCTGGAAAGACCTGTGAGTAGAGGAAAAACCCATAGAGGACCTGGGATGTGGATTGGAACTCTGATATCCCGGCATGGATCGTGCCTGCCTGCAAAACTCATGGGAAACATAGACCCCATCCACCACTTTTCCATACACTTTACCACAATTTATCTGAATGCTCTGTAGCTGCCGCATGTTAAAGCGGATCAAAACCCAATGTGCTTTGGGCTAAGCTTATGCCACTGATCATCAAAGGGGGGTTTAGGGGAGCAATTTGCTCAACTTTATTGTTATAAATGTAAGTGTGCTTTAGCTTTGGGTCTCTTTGTTGGCTAGAGTGCCCTCACAGCGCTAAGAAGTGATGCTCCCAGAGTTGAATACCATATCTGGTTCATGTGAAGACTGTCCCAGCCTAGTGACCGTCTAGAGCGGGGTTTCCAAACATTTTTGATGGAGTACCACTTTCTAGTTATCCCTAAACCCACCTTTCTCCAAGAAAAAAAGGACCAAAACCCAGCATAGTCAAAATCCCAGGATTTGTCCACATTGTACTTTGACAGACAAAAATTGTGATCTTTAAAAACGTCTCACTTTTTAATAGGACCGGCATGAAAAATTTAGTTCTGTTTCCTTGATGAGTGTTTGATGTATCCAGTCCTAATCTGCGCCTACTGCTAAACCGTGGTGGCAGCTTCTTCCACCCCTTACACAGAACATGTGTGTCATGTAATTAGAGAGCCGCAGACGTAAAGTGCAGTGATGGCTTTTTTCCATAACCCAAATGAAATGCTCAATGTGGGGCCTTTAAGTTGTGGTAGTTGACAAGGCTGTTTGGTATTAAACTGCTGTCTGGAAACATGACTGCGTAGAAGCATTAGACATAAGCAGCCCGTCTTTACCAACTTCCCACCCAGTCTGGTATTTTTCTCAGACTACTGTGCAGTCTTTCTGTCCGATCTTACACGTTAAATAAACAACTCTGAACTGATCCACCAACCCCTGGTCAGTTTTATGTCCTGCAATGGTTAATCTGTTGAGAAAGTGACAAGGCAATGACGCATCATTTGCCCAGTGCCAGTTTTTCCAAATTCATAATCTTTTATTGAGATATAACACAGATGTGGCGCAGGTAACTCATTGTGCAGATGCTGACCGTATTATAACATTTAAATAGCTTACAGCCTTATGTTACATAAGCCATTTAGGTGCTTTTGCATTTATTTATCTTTTTATCTTTCACTACAAGAAGGAAAACCTTTGTTATGTATCTATAACCGTAATGCAACAAGTCTAAAAAAACCTTGTATGTTTTTCCTTATTTGATGTCACATTTAAAGGGTGAAGTCACAGTTCTCACATGGATAGCATTAGTCTCTACTTTAGGCTTAGCTGTAAAGCAGACCAAAACCCACATTTTTAACTAGCATCCCCTGAATTGCTCCCCCATCCCCCCCCCCATGAGGGTAACGTTTTGCCAATTTTCACTGCTCCAGCTTCATTCAGATAATTCTTCTAATTTTAGCCGTAAAGTTCCGCCTCCTCCATTTATTTCCACTGTTGTGTGTGTCAATGACAATATTGCCACACCTATGCAATGACTGATCACCTGCCATCTTAAAGAGAGTAACAGCAAAAAATAAAGTGTTCCAGGGTGATTTGAAAAGCAAAAATATCTATTTCTAGTTCTACACCCTAGGAATGGAGTGTCGGCCAAGGTTTTGGTCAGATGTATTTTACAGGTTCCTCCAAGCATCCCACAGCAATTCCCTAATCTGTGGAGAAATGATTTGGATGAGTATGCATGGGCTAGAGTAGGGGGCCCCAACCTTTTCTTTAGAAGAAGTACCTCTTTATAATAATTACCTCTTTCCTTTTTCTGTTGGTGTCGCATACCACTTTGGTAGAACATATGGGTCATCCGTCACATAACATTGTGATAAAAACAAGCACAATGGCCATTTATAGTGGACCAAAACCTGTAATTTTCACAATCCTGGGCTTTGTTCTGCACCCCGTTTCTCTCCAATTAAACTCGCCTCTCCTCAGTGCAACTGTGCATGTGAGGCCTCTCGACCAATCAGCTTCTCCGGCCGCACATATTAATGTTGCGGTTGGAGAAGCTGAATGAAATCCCAGCCGCACACGTCAGCAGTGTGCAGCATCACTCACGCCGTTCAGCTGAAAAAGGGATGCGAGTGATGCCGCACCAGCCACGTATGCCCTGTGGGCTCGTCGGACAGGTAAGGATATTAGGTGACTCTGGATGGGGAGAGGGAATCTGCCGCTACTGGAGTCTCATAGATCCACTTTAAGTCTCATTGTTCCTCTTTAAAGGACAAGTATTATTTGCCAGCTCTTCTGGCAAAAGACCTTATATATTTTCAACACATACAGTTCTCTGCCTCTCAACTGATACATTTGTTACAGTTCTTGCTGTAGAGTAAACACAGTTGACTGGCTGTTACTTTGTGATTTTTGTGTGTGTTTTTTTTAAATCATACAGTGTATTACAATATAACAACCAGTCACCTGTGTTTACCCTGCAGCAAAGAATGTTCTGTGATAAAAGTAGATTTTGATGCTGGAAGAGCTGGTAAATGATAGTTGTTTTTTAAAGTGCATAAAACACACAATAATGTGTGCACATAGTTTTCAGTATTTTTAGATTTGTGCAGCAAATTGGGCTCAGGTAATGTATAGATGGCAGCAGATCAGGTTTTGGTACAGATCAGTCTGCAGCCCCTCTGTGTACCACCTGATCGTGCAAACCTGTACCACTGGTTGGGCAACATTGGGCTATGGCACAAGATGGGGACCAGAGCAGGGGTCTGCCTTGCAGGGGTCTCCTTTTGAGCCTGTGCATGAGGCTGCTTTGTCCATTCTTACTCTTCAGGTAGTCTTTTTGGTGGCTATCACCTCTGTTAGGCGTGTTTCTGTGTTGGCAGCGCTTTCCATCAAGCCCCCTTACTTTGGGAGACACCAGGACAAGGTGGTGTTTCGCTTTAAGCCAGATTTTCTGCCTAAAGTCGTGCCTGCTTTTCATCTCAATCAGGACATTGTTCTGCCTTCTCTGTGCCCTAATCCTAGTAACCCTAAGGAGAGGGCTCTACATTCCTTGGATGTGGTCAGGAACCTGAAGTTCGATTTGGTGGCTACTGAACCCTCCAGGAAGACTGATGCTCTTTTTGTGGTCCCTTCTGGTCCTTAACAGGGTCTGGCTCCACTATCAGCAAGTGGATCCGTCAGGCTGTGATTCAGGCCTATTCTGCTAAAGGGAAGAGTCCTCCCTTCCGCCTTACTGCTATTGGTGCCTCTTGGGCCTTTCAGCACCAGGCTTCTGTTGAACAAGTTTGCAAGGCAGCTACTTGGTCTTCTGTTCATACCTTTTCAAGGTTGATGTTAAGGCCTCAGCTGATGCTGCTTTTGGCCCCAAAGTTCTGCAGGCGGCAGTGGTTTAATCTGCATGTTGTTGCTTTTGGGGATCCCACCCTACCTTGCGGACATAGCTATTGGATGTCCCAAACGTAAGGAATTACTCTCTGGAACAGGACGTGCTGTATACTTAGAATAATACAATTCTGTGATTACTCACCTGTAGAATTGGTATTATACGTATACAGCACATCCTGTTCCACCCCACCCTGGTTATCATTATTCTTAGTACCTCTGTATGGTGATTGTTTATCATGGTTAAAATTGTTTGATTATGGTTGTTATTCTCCCGGCCTCTTGCTAACTGCTTGTCAATACTGGGAAATTTGTGGGAGGTCCCTGGAATATAAGGGGCCGGGAGGAGCCACTTTTTTGTTGTCTCTGCAGTCCAGCGCCATCTTGTGGATGTATAACCCAAACGTAAGGAATTATCTCTGGAGCAGGACGTGCTGTATACGTATAATACCAATTCTACAGGTGAGTAATCACAGAATTGTATTTTTACGTTTTTAGTCGCCTATATATTATTATTTCCCCTGCTGGTCTGCAACTCTGTTCAGGACTCTAGGATACGGGCACCGCCATCTTGCCTCAGAAGCATCACATACGGAGGAGAAGGGGGGGGGGTTATAGCTGTGCTTTGCACAGACAGAGCAGAGTTGAGATCAGAAAAAGGTCAGCAATCCAAGAATGCAGAGCGGCACAGAAAACAATCTGGGCAATCTGTATGTAGGGGGTGAGGGAAACATACAAAATAGACTCTTATTCAGGGTGAAGGTCCACTTTAAGGAACTAAGAGCTAAAAAGCTCTCACAGCCAATCATGTTTTCTTTGGGTGTAGTAAGAGACCCCTAGGACTTGGCCAAATGAATGGGATTTGTGGACAAAACGTGTGGAGGGAGCTTTTACTTTATATATTTTATATTGCATTTCTTTTCTGTGAACCCATGTGTGAGCTGCTATAGTTCAGCCCAATAGCAAATACAAACCACAATAAAAATGCACAAGCGTGTAAACCTTTTATTTCCTATGCAAAACTCTTGACTGCATTGATCCTTGATATTGGAAGTATCTGATTATTTTAATGTTTTTTTTTGTTTTTCTTTCTGTAATCCTTAATATTTTAGATGATATATATGTGACCTAATGTACATAATGTGATATGTATATATATTTATATTTTTTTTAGGCCCAGCACAAAGACAGATTTATTGAAGAGCGCTATGGCAAGTACAATATCAGTGATCCCTTGCTGGCCTTGCAGAGGGATTATGATACCCTAAAGGAGGAGAACCATGGTCAGAAGCCCCCAGTGTCTTGCAACCCCCTGTACATCTTAAAGGAGGTGATGAAGCAATGCAAGGCTATGCAGGAAAGAATGTTGTCCCAGCTGGCTGCTGCAGAGAGCAGGCATAGAAAGGTACAGTGTTGTGCCATTTTTATACCTTTTCCTCAGTTTTTTGGTGTTGTGCCTTATTTTCCTCTTCTAGAATGTAAAATAAACATTTGAGTTAGGACAGTGCCCCTATACCTGTGCAGAGTTTAAATTAGAGCAGATGGGTTTGGGCCCTGAGGAAGGAAACCAGACTAGGTTCCGGAACGCGTGGGTGCCGACCACAAGCACTATCCTGGTGGATGTTCCTTGCTTTCAACCTTTTGATATGGTGATGTATTTGTATATCCCCTTCCTCTCCTTTTCTGTCTAGGTATTTTCTATTATAGTGTATGCATTTGAATTGGGGTTCTTTTGATCTTGCATGTTATTGATATGTATACATATATTTTTTTTTTATCTATTTGCATATTGTGTTTTAGTTGCACATCCGTCATTGATAGGCTGACTGGGATTATACACTTTATGAAGGACAAACTTGACAGAGGAGAGGGGTTTATTTATTATTTCTTCTGAATTGTTGTGGCAGTCCAATGATTTTAAAGCGGAGCTAAACCGGGCAGTGTTGTGCTTTATTTTGTTTTTATCTTGTGTAGTGTTTGTGTCTAGTTGTTGTTATCAGAGAAGCTACTTCAGTGATTTTAGTAAAGTGTGTGCAGCACATTTAAACAGGGTTTTTTGGGGGGCTACCGTGGGGCCCCAATACAAATTTTTCTGCAACGTGGCAGTACTTAACCATTCAGCCACATAAACAGATGGGGTTAAACCTATCATCTCTGCCATAGCCAATCAGATGATTAGAAAGCCAGGAAACTTTTCTTTTATAACAAATAAAACAAAAAAAGGAAACAAATAAAAAGGTTGTGCGTATTCAGTCCTCTGGGGATCCAAACTCATGGACTTTCATTCCCCGGCTGAGCATTCTTTTTTAATCTGGTAATCTGTCTCTCTGGTGGCTTTGTCAGTCATAAGGAATGTCAAGCACTCTATGATGTCACCTATTTGGCTTTGTTAAAGCTGAGGCATGCAGATGACCTCAGAGCAAATAGTACTCATTGAACAGGTCAATTCCCCGTGTTTTTACATTTGTTTAGGAAAATACAAAATATCTTGCTTTAGTCTGCATATGCCTTTGGCTTTTCCTTCATACAGTCCTATGAGACTTCATCATATGCACCCAGCAGTGGACAGCTGTGTATAGCCTCAATGTAATGCAGAAAAGACCTGGCCCCTAAATATACCTCAGACCTTCAGCATCATTTAATAAAAAGCACAAACCCCTAAAAACTAATTCTCAGCATCTAAAATTAATATATTTTAAGTTTTTAGTCACTTACTTATTCTTTCCCCTGCTGGGCTTCAACTCTGTTCAGGACTCTAGGATACGGGCACCGCCATCTTGCCTCAGAAGCATCACACACACTGAGGAGAGGGGAGCGGAGCAAAGTGCAGAGGGGTGGGTTATAGCATAGCACAGCTGGGGTCAGGAAAAGGACAGCAGTCCCAGAATGCAAAGCGGCATAGTCAGAAGACACTTCCTGTCTTCAGGCAGCCTAATGCTCCATGAGCCGCCCATCTTGGATGTTTAAAGGCTCAGAATACGCACTAGGTGCAGGTAGGATGATTTTTAATGTGGGTGATCTGTATGTACAGGATGGGGGGAAAACAACCCTGAGACAACTGAGGTACATTAAAGTACCCAACCTTCTACAGTACAAAAATTAGGATCAATATCCCAACCTACAATTTATGCAACCTCTCCCAACCCCCCCCCCCCCCCCTCCCTAAAGAAAGACCATAATTCTGTGATTGCGGTCATCCATTTTCACAATCACATATCTAGAACAAAACTGAGTGAAAGATTACCGCACCCAATTTGCTCCCTACCAAGCACATCAGAGCTCACTTCAGTTTAATAGGAGGCAAGCTGTAACCCCATCCTGGAGTCTTTTTAGGCTCTAGAACCACTTTAGGTTGGTTCCAAGAACAATGGAAACTAGTAATAAAGATTCCGAACTCTTCTTGCTTATGGTCACATAATTGATGAAATGTTTATTTTTTTAAATTAGTTTAAAAAAATGTGTTAAAGTGGACCAAAACCCACTGAGATCTGCCCAGAATCTATAAGATTCCTGGGCCGATTGATTCCCTACTCCCCCGACCCCACTCCCCCCCCGGGGCATCCGAAATCAGTATGCTCCGCTGTGTAAAACCCCCCAATCCAATGGTGCATGTGCAAGCAGTGCCACTAGCAGGACCCATACCCGCTCCAGCCATTTGTGAATGGCCTGCACGGGTGCGCTCCCTGTTACAGGGTAGCGGGGAATGGGTCTGCCAGCGCGCTCTGATCCGCTAACGTTGGATAAAGGCTTAGACGAGCTGACGTGAGCGGATCCGAGCGCGCTGATTAGATGAGAGTCTGCGATTGGGCAATCTGGGGGGTTTCACACAGCGATCGGGGTGCCACGGGGGCAAGGACCAAAATTCAGGATAGTCAAAATCCTGGGTTTTGTTCCACTTTAAACTTATGTACTGTGTCTAAAAAAAATATTTGCTAAAACATTTTGTTTACTATTATAACTGTAATGAAATTTTTTTTCTTAAGCAAAGCCAGCAGAGGCATTAAATTGATCCTTTATTCAGGAAGTTTGTCATCACCTTTTATCCCCAGTCCAGTGCCCCAAAACTGTTTGTATTTCTTTTTCTTGTATTACTAAAGCCATTGCCCAATATTATTAAAGAAATACTAACTAGATGCAGTGTGGCATTGGAATGGTGGCTGAATGGCTCCCTGGTTGTGCAGCAGCGCCCCCTGGTGCTCTCCAGTAATAATGCATTTTTTATTTGCTGGTTGTCACCAAGGCCTGTAAAATCACATTGTCTGGTACTCTGTGTCAGGCAGATGCTTATATAGTATAGAGATAAGGCACCTAGGATAACCCCAAGGAGGGGATCTATTAGAAATATGAGGAAAATAAGTAGCACGCAGGGCACACTTTTAAAGCAAGAGGAAATAAAGTTTTACGGTTAAATCTAATAGACATCTGCGTCCCCTGTTTTTGCCCCCCTGATTATATCTTTGTATCCCCTACGTGTGGCGCAGGTTGAGAAACTGTGCTTTAGACCATGTTTGGGGGGCACAAACAACAGGCATCTAATGGGTCTACTTATTTTACTTGACTGTATAATTGATCCCCTTCTTGGGGGTACTCTGTTGGAACTTCTCCTCTCTAGGTATTAAAAGTTAGAGAACCACTGATTTAGACTACAAAAGCAAGAATAGCGAGGAACTCCATGCTGGATGGCTCCGCAGCACCATAACATTTTGTGGTCCCTTTTTATGTAGTATAGTTTAGTATAAGTAGAATATGGGGATACTCTATTCAGAATTAAATATGAAATTGTCTTCAGATGGTTACTTTGGACATGTAAGCCTCTCTATTTGTAGAGAAAGTGTCATTTAGTTGGCCATATAGTATTTTCCAAAATCCCTAACCATTGCAGTGCTGTGCTGGGCCACTATTGAGTCCCTGCCTTTAATTGTCCAGGCTAAAAAGACTACACTTGGTTCCCCTCCTGCAGACTCAGTCCCCCTTAGAACTGCTGCAACAGTCTAGTTTTACAGCTTTAAGCTCCAAAACGAAGAATGACCCCTGGAAGACCTAAGAGGGTGATTGACGTTGCTGCCAATGAGTGACCAGCAGCAGAGATGCGCACTGACTGCTTTCAGCACTGGAGCGAATAGCATTGAAATGGGCATATTGCAGCTCACAGCACGGTGTGGGGAGGATTTTTTTTTATATATATATATATATATATATATATATATATATATATATATATATATATATATGTATCCTTTAAGACTTGGATGCCTGGTGAAATGACAATATACAATTCTATATGACTGTAAGAAGGGCAGAATAGGAACCTTATTCCATGTCAGAACTAGTTTTATTTATGAGATTTTATGTGAATGGAAACCTAAAAAAATGTTACTTTGTTGTTTATGATGTAGTAAGACAATAAGGGCTGTGTACAATGTCTCTGCTTTTGTGTAGGTGATCCTGGACTTAGAAGAAGAGAGGAGGCGGCATGCTCAGGATGCAGCTGATGGCGATGATGTGACATACATGCTAGAAAAGGAAAGAGAGAGGCTGGCTCAGCAGGTAAGTGTGTACATTCTAAATATATAGACTACTGCTAGCAATATTAGCAAAACAGGTCTGTGTCACAGACATCCTGCTGGTAGCACCGTTGCTGTATTAGCAGGCACCATTGAACCTGGTGTATTAAACCGGACAAGTGGCTGTTAATGGCTGGGGGATATCCAGAACTTTAGGTGTGAAGGGGCTCCAGCTTTCTGGATGCCTCCCCCCCCCCCCCCCCCCCCCTCGAAATTATTGCTATCAGCAGAGAGAGGGACCAACACCCGTTAAAGTAATAACAGGTGTTGGTCCGGTTTAATCAGCCTGGCAGAAGATATATATCCTTCCTCATCCCTCAGTTAGTCGTGGCCAGGATATTGTTGATCTCCCCAGGCATCCTCCAAGATGGCTAGCCGCTCACTTCCTCTTCCTAAACAGGAAACACAGGAAACCTAAAGCCCCGCCTCTTCCCATCAGCCCTCAGTGTTGTTGTGTTTCCTCCCAGGAAACGTGAATGGAGTATGTTCATGGATTGAGGGTTGAAACACCTAGGTTTTTTGTCCGACTCCTCCAAGACAGCTATCTGCTCACTTTCTCTCCCTAAATAGGAAACACTAACTGACAGAGTATTAAAGCCCCGCCTCTTCCCCTTAGTCCTCAGTGTTATTGTGTTTTCTCCCAGGGCAGCGCAACGCTGCATATAAGTCAATAAACTGGCCACCCAGATACTTGCCTATTCTATGGCTGCCATGGAGCAGCCTATCAACTTTCAGAGACAGCGCTGACTTTAATTTATCTCAATTAAATAGAAGAGTTGTATTCAACAAATGTACAATATTTTCAAGTATATATTTCATCAGGTTGTCCACTGATGCTCACGTATGGTCCCATACTGAATAAATGCCCCTCACACCCAGCATGGGGAGAGCAGAAGGGAGGCTAATGTAACCCTTTTTCTGAAGTGTCACTATGAATGTTACATCTGCGCAGTAAAATGCATATCTGTTTAAGGAACAGTGATGACTGGGCTACAAAGAAAGGGATACTTACCTCTTCTCCCCTGCAGCTGCTTTGTTGATGTCCAGCATCGTAAAGCACAGTTGAAGTCGGGATCAGGTCCTTCAGCATGCCCTCACAAAGGAAATCCTTTGGGTAGTGTTTTTTATTTTATAGTAAATGAAAAGATGTCCCAGAACACCCCCCCCCCCCATTTTCCATGAATGCCCTTTTCGCCCTATAAGAAGCATCTAGGATTTCAAGCAGGAAAATAAGAAAAATATATTCTAAACCAAATGTGCTAAAACACCCCATTACAGACAGTGTGGCACCCCCCCCATCCCATTCCCCATAGGCATTGTGGCACCCCTTCCCATTCCCATAGGCAGTGTGTCATTCCCCCCCATCCCATTCCTATAGGCAGTGTGGCATTCCCCATATGCAGTGTGGCATTCCCCATATGCAGTGTGGCATTCCCCATATGCAGTGTGGCATTCCCCATATGCAGTGTGGCATTACCCCGCATCCCATTCCCATAGGCAGTGTGGCATTACCCCCCATCCCATTCCCATAGGCAGTGTGGCATTACCCCCCATCCCATTCCCATAGGCATTGTGGCATTACTCCCCATCCCATTCCCATAGGCATTGTGGCATTACCCCCCATCCCATTCCCATAGGCATTGTGGCATTCCCCCCCATACCATTCCCCATATGCAGTGTGACATTCCACCCATTCCCATAGGCAGTGGGGCTGAATCCCCCTCTCCGATCCCCAACCCCCAGCTGGAGAAAAAAAAAAGATACTTGCAGCCTCACTGATGAAAGAGCGACAGGCAAGGAGAGGGTAGGGTAACTGAACCCTGACCACTGTCCCCACTGATTGCACCGCTGGTATATTCTAAGCATACAGCACGTCCTGCTCCATCTATAATAATTACACATGGGTAATCCTCCGCCAGAGGGCGCTGTTCACTGCAGACATGCAAAAACAGGCTCCTCCCGGCCCTTCATATACCCAGGGACCTCCCACAAATTCCCAGATTTCTCTGCAGTGCTGAACTGCGAAGACATGAAGTATCACGCTCTCGCAGGCGAGCGGGGCTTTACAGCCCGTGGCCCTGTGGGACTATTTCCACCCGTCCTCTTTATGAAGAATATGCCTCCCAGCCTGGGCTGCATTGGTCGGGTGAAGGTAGGCAGCACCTCGTGTGCTTAACGGAGTCACGCTCCACCGCAATCCCCCAACATAGGGTAGGCGGTTAGGCTGATGGTGAGCCTCTAGTGGATGCCCCTCCCGCATTATTGCCCCGTGCCCTCAGTAGTGGTGGACCAACTAGCTAGGGGGAAAAGAAAGGGGGGGGGCGGGTGGCGGTCCCAGTGTACTGTTAGTCACGCTTAAAGCCTTTATTTCTGCCTCTATTGACATCTGGGTGTCAGAGCCGCGCTGCTTGCTCTTTATTCTGTTTTTTTTGGCTGTCGCCGTTTTTCTCTCTACTACATAGTTTGCTGAGTCGTTAGATGCCGCGGCGTCTTTTCGTTACAATAGCAGTTGTGATTTTTTCCTTGCTTTTTTATTCATTACCTCAGAGCTTTGCGCTCTTCGGGGTGGGCGGGGACTTGACTTGGCGCACTCCGCGTCACGGCCGAGCATTGAGCCCGCCCTTCGAGGTTCGCTGGGCGCCATTTTGATGTTCTTCGCGTGCGCGGCGGCTGTTCCCCTCCTCCCTTGGTCTGTAAGTGTCTCGCGGGCGATTTCCTTTATATGTTCTTCCAGCTGCGCATGGCCCTGACACCCTCCTTCACCTTATGTCTTTCAGACGCCGAGTCTCTGGCAGCTTCTCCTGGCCTCTTATATCCTTACACACATATATATATATATATAATCTATTTATACATATATAGTTATTAGCGGGCCTTCCTACAAATCTCCCACATTAATCAGCGGGTCGTTGGAGCATCCAGGGTTGCCTATTGCATAAATCCCTACGGGCATACTGTGCCTAGATAATCACCATATGGAGGCATCTCAGGATTGTGTGACCGGGGTCCCTCTGGGACAAGACCGGCTGTGTATAGCGTGTGGTATCCCCCATGCTGATGCTGACAGGGCACAGGTTTGCGCGCCCTGTGCCGAGCAAGCACTGACCCTGCGAGCGGCGCCTGTGGCTGCACCTCGCTCCTATTCTCCCTCTTCCCCTTGCCTAAATCTCACTCCTTTTGAGTCATGCGCAAGCGGGGAGTTACAACCTGACCTGTCTTCTAGACGGCCTACGCTTGACCAGATAGTTACGGGGTTGTCCGAACGCTTGGGTCCTGGCAGGAAGCGGCCCTTGACGCCCCCGGCTTCGGCCTTTGCTATGGGTTCGGAGGAGCTCTCTTCTCCACGTGATAGTGCTCCGTCTGACGATGGAGACCTGTTCTCTGACCCTGGTTCCTCTGATGAGAGGCTGAGGAGTCATGATGATGCTGGCCAGGATGACTGGGGCCAGCTTGACATTGATGGTATGTTGCTTAGGATTTTTAAGGCCCTGTCTATTTCGCTCCCTGGCGCAGTCCCCAAGCCGAGAGGGGAGCGCTTCCATACGGCGACTGCGCGTTTGGAATTTCTTGAGCAGGCTCACTTCCACGCTCTTGTGCTTAAGGAATGGGAATGCCCCACTAAACTTCCAGGGATCCCAGAGGACTGGGATTGGAAATACCTTTTCCCCCCTGAGATGGTTGATTGTTGGTCATCGTCCCCCGTGGTGGACGCACCGATCATTGGGGTTCCTAACCCCCCCTTCTTCACGGCCCCGGCTTACAGCACCCTTCGGGATGTCGAGGACCGGCGCATCGATAGGCTGGCTTTGCACGCCTTTGCTTGTGCAGGAACGGCGCTGTGTCCTGTATGTGTTGCGGCCATCACTGCAGTGGCCGCTAGAACCCTCATAAGACAGATGCTTGAGCATCACCCTGAGGATTTACCCTGGGAGGTGTTTAATGCACTCTCCAGTTGTGATATTTTTGTTAAATGTATCCTTTTAGCTCTGGATGACACCATCAGAATGTGTGCGAGGACCTCTGCCCCAGTGGTGGCTATACGTTGACTGCTCTGGCTGCGACAGTGGGGGGCTGACGAGGCTGCTAAAAGGACTCTGACCGGGCTTCCCTTTAGAGGGCAACGCCTGTTTGGGGCCCATCTGGATATATTTGGAAAAGAGGGCAATTCACCCCATCAAGGGCGGCCGTCTCGGTCCCCTCGGAGCAGGGATACCCCTCCCCGTCCATATCATAGTGTGAAGCAAGAACCAGGGGTGCCCCTTCTGGGGTCTGGTGCAGATTCCTGCCCCAGGAGCGGCAGACAGCGTCAGAGGCCTTCTGGCCGGGCTAAGTCCGACTCCTTCCCCAAAACCCCCCAAGCATGATGGGACACCCTCACCCGCCTGGGTGAGGGGATGGCCACAGCACCTTGCTCCTATCAGGAGGCACCATGCCTCATTCTGGTGGATTCAGGAGGTAGTTCCTCCGGATGCGGGACGGTGTTTGCTGGATGGTTCTTCCCCGAGTTGGTCAGGGTACTTCCAGTCCCTGTCTTTCTTCAGGTGTTGGTGCCTGCTAGGTCTGGGTTCCTTGACAGGATGCCCTTAACAGATAGAGGCAGGGGCCTCTCCACCAGTTTGTTCTACATTCCCCTGGAGGATGAGGCGGTGCCCATCCTAACCCTCCATGGGTTTGGCGATTTGTATCCACAGGCATTTCCGCTTGGCGTCTCTGAGTTGGGCTGTCTGCGCTCTGTAAATCAGTGGGCCTCCGGCCGTCCATGGAATGCTAAGATGCTTATTTTGGCTCACATGTGTCTTCAGGACACTGAGGCTTTTACAGGTTGATGTTGGTGGTCAACACCGCTGATTGCGGCCGTGTTATTAGGCCCCTCTCCCGCTCCCTGTGTTCGCTACGGCTCGGATGGGAGTGCTGTCTCGAATGAGACCAAGGGGCAGCCGCACAAGGACCTATCACGTCGTCCTTCTTACTTACAATGGGGAGTTATTTGGATGGGTGTTCAGTCACCTTGGTTCCTATTTGTCCCATTCTCCAGTATCTCTTTTCTTAGGATTGCATTTGGATTCGGTTCAGGCTTGAGCCTTCTTCCTTGGCAACAGGCGGACTCCTGGTTACGGGGGCTCTGCCCCCCTTTGCTGACATCTTACTTGCACCAGGCAGGATTGCAGCTGGTGGGCCCGTTGGTGGCGTATCAGATGTCCCTTTTATACCGAGCCCTTGGGCTATTCTTCCTGTGAATGGTCACCTTGGGTACCAAGTCTCGCAGGTTGGCGGGGGGGGGGGGGGGGGGAATTTCTTCCAAAACACCCTGTGGCTCCTGGGTAGGGTTCCTTAGAGGGTCCATCTTACCTAATGGCTTTGTTAAAACAATGAGCCTTCCGTGGACTCTATACGGCCGGACTCCTCCTCTTTTAGGACTTGTCTATTTGGGGAATCTTGGCCTGTTGGAAGACAATGGCCTGCTTTATTATTGGTCTGGAGCTCGAAGCCGGATGATCCCTCTGGAGGGTTCCTGATCCTGATCTGGGCGGGGGTCTACCCCCCCCCCCCCCGCTCCTCAGCGGTATTCGCTCCAATGGATGTCTTTCAGTGGCAGGTTTATGCTATCCTGGGGTGGCTCTGTTGGGTCTCGCTTATACCACAGGGGCTCTGCCCTTGTTTTTTACTGTCCCAGAATATTCTGACTCTGGTCATGGGGGCTTAGTAAAATTATGCATAGACCTTCTATTTTATATGCCTTCTCTTCATTCACCCTACTATGTGGGGTTCTGCGCACCATTGTGCTGATAAAGAGACCCGTGAGATTGATGGCCCCTGGGTGGCCTAGTGAACTGTGGTTCGCAGATGCTTCTGCTGAGGTCAACTGACCTGTACGCTCTCTCAGGAGTGCGGTTCTGCCCTTGTCAGGCCCCTTCTTTTGTCGTCCCAATCTACAGACTCTGGTCTGGGGCTTGACAGCTGATTCATTCACCCCTTGGAGACGGGCTTATCTTCTGGGTGACTTGGTATATGGGGGGCTAGGAGCCAGCTTCCTTGGCTTCCTCTTCTTCCGTCTATCGTGGGTTATGGTGTGCCCATATTGATTGCCATGAGTCTTGGTCTCTTCCCTGTTGGACGTTCTCGGTTCCCAGGGTTCTAGAGTCGTTACAGCATAGGTTGGGGTTGGCTCCCCATCTAGGTACTCTGAAGGTTCAGGTTCTGTCCTGTCTGTCTTCCTTTAGAAGTCTGGTTCAGTCTTCTTTGTGAGGAGTTCTCTTGGGGATTGCTCAAGGGCATCTCCCAAGTAGTTCTATGGTCCTTGTTGGGATCAATTTTCATTCTGTTTGCCCTGCGGATTGTTCCCTTGGGACTTATTCTGGATGCTGTCTGAGCTGTTTTGTAGTCCAAGTAGCTTCTCCGGGGGCTCTTGCTTCAGTCAGACGTGTGCCTGAGAAGGTGGATCTTATTACTTAGCCTTCGCTCGTTTATATATCTATATGACCACTATATCACCATGACGTGGTGGTATTCCGCCTTACGCCGGACCCCTTTGTCCAAGTGGTGTTTTATGATCATTATTTAAGTCCTTTTAATCTGCCTATGGGCCTTATTCTTAATAATGCTGAAGTAAGGGGTCTACATTCCCTCAACAGGGGTTAAAATTTCCCTGGCTGTTTTCTTGTCCCTTAGGGGGACTGATGCCCTTTGGGGTCTGCGGGCGCCTCCTTATGTATGCGCCTGGTCTCGTTTGCTTCCAGGGCCAATGCGCCCTTTGAACTGATCTTACTTGGATGGTTGCCTTCCTGGTCCTGAGTAAAGGTTTCGGCTTCTTGCTGATCCTTGTTAATGAAGGGGTCAGTATCCCCGCCTGACGGGAGACCAGTTTTCATTTCCCCGTTGGGGAAAGTTCTAAGTTTTACCGAGGCTTCTGTTGCCTGTGGGCTGGTTGGGCCGTTACACTGGCCTATTCCTTTAAGGGGGAAGAATCTCCCTCTCTCGTTTATTCCGTTATATTGGTGTTTGGGTACCTTTGGCCCTTCAGCACCAGGTTTTCTGTTGAATAGGTTGCTAGACCGCTGCTTGTCTCTGTTCATACCTTTTCAAAGGTTTTGTTATGGGATTGACGTTAGAGCCTTTGCTCATGTCGTACTTGGTAGCAAAGTTTTGCAGGTGACAGTGCCTTTACTGTCTGCTGTGCCTTTTTTGGGGATCCCACCCTACATTATGGACACTGCTATTGGATGTTCCATGTGTAATTATTATAGATGGAGCAGGACGTGCTGTATGCTTAGAATAATACAATTCTGTGAAATACTCACCTGTAGAGTTGGTATTATACGCATACAGCGCGTCCTGCTCCACCCCACCCTGGTTTTACATTTTTCTGGATCCCTTGTATGGTGATTGTTATCATTACTATTGTTACCAGTTGGTGGTTGGTTTCTCCCGGCTTCTTTTCTCACTGCTTTTCAATGCTGGGGATTTGTGGGAGGTCCCTGGTTATATGAAGGGCTGGGAGGAGCCTGTTTTTGCATGTCTGCAGTGAACAGCGCCCTCTGGCGGAGGATTACCCATGTGTAATTATTATAGATGGAGCAGGACATGCTTTATGCATATAATACCAATTCTACAGGTGAGTATTTCACAGAATTGTATTTTCTCAGGCCGGTGTGCGCACACACCCGGTCCGTGCAGCCAGTGGGCATGGTTACGTCCGTGTCCCGGCTGCACCGGCCCAAGATATACCGGCGGTGCCGTCAGTGGCCAGAGCGGAGTTCAGTTCCCCTGCCCTCTTGGTGCCCTTTCATTGCCTTCGAGCTGCGGCCCCGGGACGCCATCCGATAAAAGGAGAGAGTAGGGTAACTGAACACTGCCCACTGTCCCCGCTCTGGCCGCTGCCGACACCGCCAGTATATTCTAAGCATACAGTACGTCCTGCTCCAATATAATACTTACACGTGGGTAATCCTCCGCCAGAGGGCGCTGTTCACTGCAGACATGCAAAAAAAGGCTCCTCCCGGACCTTCATATAACCAGGGACCTCCCACAAATCCCCAGATTTCTCTGCAGTGCTGACTGCGAAGACATGAAGTATCACTCTCTCGCAGGTGAGCGGGGCTTTTACAGCCTGCGGCCCTGCAGGACTATTACCACCCGTCCTCTTCGATAAGATGTGCCTCCCAGCCTGGGCTACGTTGGTCGGGTGAAGGTAGGCAGCACCTCATGTGCTCACGGAGCTACGCTCCACCGCAATCCCCCACCATAGGGTAGGCGGTTTAGGCCGGTGGTGAGCCTCCATTAGATGCCCCTCCCGCATTGCCCGTGCCCCTCATAGCGATGAACCCTGGGTGCAGGTTCGCTTCTCCGTCGCTTCCTCCCGTAGCTCGGGGGAAAAGAAAGGGGGGGGGGTATGTGTGTGGCGGTACCAGTGTATTGTTAGACACGTTTATGGCCGTTTCCTTTTTATTTAAACTTGGGTGTCAGTGCCGCGCTCCTTGCTCCACACAAACCTTGCCTGGTTGTGCGCGTGTGCGTCCTTTCATTACGAGAAGTGTGCAACCCGGGCCGCAGCATCATTCTCTAGTGTTGAGAGCATTCTCCTTAATTACAACTCTGTATGTGTGTCCTATCCACTGCTGTCATTGATGTTGCGCTGGTCAGAGCTTCGTGCTCTTTGGGGGAGGCGGGTACTTGGCATGACGCTCCCCGCGTCATGGCCAGATCAGGCCCACCCCTCGAGGTTCGCTTGGCGCCATTTTGACAGTCTTCGCGCGCGGTTGTGATCCGCCTCCTCCCTTGGTCATGTAAGTGCCCTCCCGGGCGGTTTCTTGTTCCTATGATTTTTTATTATGGCTGCGCATGGCACTGACACCCCCCTCTTATCCCCTTTATGTCTTTCAGACGCCAAGATTTCGGTGGCTTCTCCCGGCCTGACATATATTATAGCGGGTTCACATAAAAAATTCTCCCACATTCCTAGCGGGTCTTGGGGCATCCAGGGTTGCCTATTGCGTAAATCCCTGTGGGCATACTGCTCAGATAATCACCATATGGAGGCATCTCAGAATTATGTACCCGGGGTCCCTCTGGGACATGACCGGCTGTGTACAGTGTGTGTGACATGCTGACACTGACAGAGCACGGGTCTACGGACCGTGTGCTGAACAGGCACTGACCCTGCAATCAGGTTTGCCAATGGCTGCACCTCACTTCAATACACCTGTCTCCCCGGACCTAAATCTCACTCCTGATGAGTCTCATTCGAGCGGGGATGACCAGCAAGTCGTGCCGCGTGGGCTGCCTACGGCTGAGCAGGTGCTGTCTAGTTTGGCGGAGCGCTTGGGCCTTGGAAAGAAGCGGTCCCTGACGCCTCCTGGTTCTCCGGTTCCTAATGATACTGATGAATCTGCTGCTATGCAGGACCTTGATCCTTCTGATGAAGGTGAGCTATTCTCCGATTCGGGCTCCTCGGATGAGATGCCCTGGGGCCGTGATGATTCTGGTCCCGGTTCTTGGGGCCTGTGTGACACAGATGAACTACTTATTAAGATCTTTGAGGTTTTGTCAATCTCCCCTCCTGGAGAGGCTCCCAAGCCTAAGAAGGAGAGTTTCCACACAGCGCCGCCGCACTTGGAATTCCTGGAACAGGAGCATTTCCAGAATCTTATATCCAAAGAATGGGAATCGCCTTGTAAACTTAAAGGGGTCCCAGGGGTCTGGGATTGGAAGTACCCTTTCCCTCCTGATGTGGTTAACCTTTGGTCAGCACCTCCTGTGGTAGATGCACCGATTATAGGGGTTACTAACCCCCCCTTCATGACTGCTCCTCATTACCATACCCTTCGGGATGCTGAGGACCGGCGCATTGACAGACTTGCCTTCCACGCCTTTTCATGTGCAGGGACGGCTCTGCGCCCGGTCTGTGCCGCGGCCATCACTGCCATGGCCGCCAGGACTCTCATTAGAAAACTACTTGATCACCGACCTGAGGACCTGCCCTGGGAGGTCTTTAATGCACTCTCAGATTGTGATGTGTTTGTGAGGTTTATCCTCTCAGCGATGGATGACACCATTAAGATGTGTGCTAGAACCTCTGCCCTTGTGGTAGCTACTCGCCGCCTGGTCTGGCTGCGACAGTGGGGTGCTGACGATGATACGAAAAAGGCTCTCACTGGCCTTCCTTTCAGAGGACGGCGTCTATTTGGGGCCCGTTTGGACCTTTTTGGGAAAAAGGGTAAGGCACCCCTACGCAGAAGGCCGTCTCGGCCTCCTCGGGGCAGGGACACCCCTCCTCCTCCCTACGCTAGTGTCAAACACGAACCTCATGTGTGCTTCCAACTTTTCAGAGTGGATTTCCACCACGGGGTGGGCAGGCAACGCCCTGGGCCCTCTGGCAGGGCTAAGTCCAAATCTGCCAAGACTTTCCAAGCATGAAGGGACACCCTCGCCCTTCTGGGCGAGGGGACTGCCACAGCACCTGACTATCTGGGAGCGTATCTCCTCCTTCTGGTGGTTCCAGGAGGTAGTCCCCCTGGACACAGGATAGAATTTGCTGGGCGGTCCCTCTCAGAGGTTGTCGGGGTGCTTCTAGACCCTGTTTTTTCACCTCAGGAGTTGGTACAGGCCGTACTCGGCCTGCAGAGTCTGGGCTTACTTGCAGGTTGCCCTTAACAGAATGGGGCAATGGCCTCTATGTTAACCTTTCTCCTTCCCTCAAAATGACAAGGCAGTCTGGGCCATGCTGGCCTATGGTAGGCTTGGCAATTCTACACTCACAGGTAGTCCCTGTATGGCACAGATGCTTGGGACACAGGTGCCTTGTGCAAGGGGGGCTTCTGGCCTACTGTGGAGATCTAGATCCTTTTTGGTTCCCCCTGTGTCTTCTGGACACCAAGACCTTTACTAGTCAGTGTTGAAGGACCAACCCTGCGTATTGGGGCCTTGTTGTTGGCCTCTCTTCCGCTCCCAGGCTACTCGCCAAGGCGCGGATGGGGGTGATGTCTCTGACATGCCTATGGAGCGTCCGCACTACGACCTACCGGATCGTCCTTCCTTACTTCCCAATCTCCACATCAGGCCGAGTGGGTTAGTCGGCCGGCGGTGTCCTCTGGGAGTTATTTGGATGGGTGCTCAGTCACCTCAATCCCTCATGGTCCCTTATTCGCTATCTCCATTCCTTGGATTCGGTTCAGGCTTGAGCCTTCTTCCTTGGCAATAAGTGGACTCCTGGTCACAGGGTCTTTGCTGACACCTTACTTTCACCAGGCAGGATTGCAGCCGGTGGGCCCGTTGGTGGCGTATCAGATGATGTCCCTTTATATACAGAGCCCTTGGGCTCTTCGGCACAGTAGGTTATTGATCCTAGATAGGGTTCCAGCACCCCTGGAGCTAGGTCTGTGCTCATTCCCCCTTGGTACGGTGGTTCCTCTTGAGCTGGTTACATTCAAGGACCCTGTCAGGGGGCACCCCCTTCTTTGCTTGCATATTCCTGTGAATGGTCACCTTGGGTGCCAAGTCTCACAGGTTGGCGGGGGGGGGGGATTTTCTTCCAAAACCCCCCGCAGTTCCTAGGTAGGGTCCCTTAGAGGGTCCATCTTACCTACTGATTGTGTTAAAACAGTGAGCCTTCAGTTGGCTCTATCTTGCTGGACTTCTCCTCTTCAGGACCTGTCTATGTGGGGACTCTTGGCCTGTCGGAGGACAGTGGTCTGTAATTTTTTAATTGGTCTGGACCTTGAAGCAGGATGATTCTCCTGGAAGGTTTCTGATCCTGATCTAGGTGGGGGTCTACGTTCCCTGCACCTCAGTGGTATTCGCTCCAATGGATGTCCTTCAGTGGCAGGTTGTGCTATCCTGGTGTCACTCTGAGAGCCAACTAGGGTTGCTCTGTTGGGTCTCGTTAATATCACGGGGGCTCTGCCCTTGTTTTTACTGCCCCGGATTATTCTGACTCTGGTCATGGGGGCTTAGTAATTTTATGTCTGGACATTCTATTTTATATGTCTTCTCTTCATTCACCCTGCTATGTGGGGTTCTGCGCATGATTGCGCTGATAAGGGGACCCGTGATACTTATGGCCTCTGTGTGGCCTAGTGGACTGTGGTTCGCAGATGTTTCTGCTGAGGACAGTGGTCCTGTACGCTCTCTCAGGAGTGCGGTTCTGCCATTTTTCAAGCTCCTTACTATATCGGCCCGATCTACAGGCTCTAGTCTGATGGCTTGACAGTTGATTCTTTCACCCTTTTGGAGATGGGTTTATCTTCTGGGTGACTTTGGCTATGGGGGCTTGGAGCAAGTATCTTCTTCCTCAGTCTATTATAGGGTATGGTGTGCCCATATTGATTGGCGTGACTCTTGGTCTCTCCCCTGTTGGACGTTCTCTGTTCCCAGGGTTCTAGAGTAATTACAGCATCGGTTGGGGTTGGCTCCCCATCTTGGTATTCTGAATGTTCAGGTTCTATCCTGTCTGCCTTCCTGTAGAAGTCTTGTTCAGTCTTCCTTGTTAAGCTTCTCTTGGGGATTGCTCACGTGCATCTCCCCAGTAGTTCTGTGGTCCCTGGTGGGATCAATTTTCATTCTGTTTGCCTTGCGGAGGGTTCCCTTGGAACTTATTCTGGATGCTGTCTGAGATGTTTCGTAGTTCAAGTTGTCCCTCCGGGGGCTGTTGCTTCAGGCAGACGTGTGCCTGAGAAGGTGGCTCTGTTTAGTTAGCCCTGGTTCATTATTTATATATATATACACACCATGATTGGTGGTATTCCGCCTTATGCCGGACCTTTGGCCCAAGGTGGTTTCTTATGATCATTATTTCAGTCCCTCTTAGTCTGCCTATGGGCCTTATTCTTAGTAATGCTGAAGTAAGGGGGTCTACATTCCCTCAACAGGTGTTGAAGTTTTCCTGGTTGTTTCTTGTCCCTTAGGAGGACTGATTTTGTTATGAGATTGACGTTAGAGCCTTTGCTCTTGTCGTACTTGGTAGCAAGGTTTGCAGGTGACAGCGCTTTTACTGTCTGCTGTGCCTTTTTTGTTGGGGATCCCACCCTATTTTATGGACACTGCTATTGGATGTCCCACGTGTAAGTATTATATTGGAGCAGG
This sequence comes from Gastrophryne carolinensis, assembly GCA_027917425.1. Lineage (NCBI taxonomy): Eukaryota > Metazoa > Chordata > Amphibia > Anura > Microhylidae > Gastrophryne > Gastrophryne carolinensis. The sequence continues at coordinate 391,420,151 of CM051236.1, read as the reverse complement.
ACGTACTGTATGCTTAGAATAATACAATTCTGTGAAATACTGACCTGTAGAATTGGTATCATACGCATACAGTACGTCCTGCTCCACCCCACCCTGGTTTTACATTTTCTGGATCCCCTGTATGGTGATTATCATTGCTATTGTTACCAGTTTGGTGGTTGGTTTCTCCCGGCTTCTTTTCTCACTGCATTTCAATACTGGGGATTTGTGGGAGGTCCCTGGGTATATGAAGGGCCGGGAGGAGCCTGTTTTTGCATGTCTGCAGTGAACAGTGCCCTCTGGCAGAGGATTACCCACGTGTAAGTATTATATTGGAGCAGGACGTACTGTATGCGTATAATACCAATTCTACAGGTGAGTATTTCACAGAATTGTATTTTATCAGGCCGGCGTGTGCACACACACGGTTCATGTACCCGGGATGCAAAAGCAGGCTACGCCAACAATTGGCTTGCGTCCCTGGGCCCACAGCTCAAGGCTTATGTAATCTGTTTATTTTTTTTTTTACATTCACCCAATAAGATGCCCTGACATCTCTCCCCCCCCCCCACGCTTTTGGGGAAAAATTAGTGCATCTTATAGGGCGAAAAATACGGTAAGTGTCTTTATCTTCATCCCAGCCTGAACAGGGAATGATCTACTCTCCACCAGCATTTATACAGCATCATTATTTAATTATTTTAATTGAAGCTCATAAACTAACCCGCATATATAATTTACAGTTGGAGTTTGAAAAATCCCAAGTGAAAAAGCTTGAAAAGGAACAAAAGAAACTCTCTGCTCAGTTGGATGAAGAGAAATCTCGCCACAAGAAGCTCTCTTCAGCTCTGATGAAAGAATGTACCAAAGCTAACAACAGAGCAGCAGAGGAAGGGCAGAGGGTTGAGGATGTCAATTTGAAGCTGGAGAAGGTGAAAGGCAAGGTTGCCCAATTAGAAGAAGAGCTCTCCCAAGAGAAGAAGCGGAGCTTACAAATGGAAGCCCAAGTGGAAAAACAGCTTTCGGAGTTTGACATTGAAAGGGAACAGCTTCGGGCAAAGCTGAACCGAGAAGAAAATCGCACCAAGGCTCTCAAAGAAGATCTCGAGTGCTTGAAGAAAACTTTACAAGACCCCTATGCGTCCAATGAGATCAAGGAGTTTTTCTCCAAGTCTAACAACGAGCTGATATCTACAGGCGTGTCCACAGAAAAAGCACAAGTTACGTCCGTGTCATGTCAGACAGAGAATGTTCTACATGAAAAAAGTGTGATGGATGGTCCAGCCAAAGCCCATATTTCTTTGTCCACACCTAGTAAAATTCCTCAGCCATATTCAAAATTAAATGGACACTCTAGCACATCAAGCCCAAGCAGTGAACATAGCTTGAAGTTAAATGTAGGGGATAACGTAAAAGATAAAGTACCAAGTCAAGAAAACTTGACTGAAAATGGAAGCTCACCTGTCAGAGTAGAATCTCCTGTACATATGATAGGGCACATTCCTTCCAGTGGAGCATCCTCCTCTCCTAGCAGTACAGCAGCCTCCTCCTTAACATCTTCCCCTTGCTCCTCCCCTGTGCTCTCAAGGCGTCTCATTGGAAGCACTGGTAGCCCCGGCTACCAATCCTCTTATCAAGTCGGAATCAATCAACGATTTCATGCTGCCCGCCACAAGTTTCAGTCTCAGGCGGAGCAAGATCAGCATGTTTCGGGACTGCAGAGCCCTCCTTCTAGGGATTTATCTCCCACCTTGGTTGATAATTCTGCAGCCAAGCAACTCGCCCGCAATACTGTCACTCAGGTGTTGTCCCGTTTCACCAGCCAGCAGACCACCAGCAAGCCTGTGGCCCCTAACAGCTCACCATTTGGCACAGACTATAGAACCCTTGCCAATACCTCCAACCAGAAAAATGATGGTAGCCATTCTCCAAACACTGTAAAAGTTTCTGGTCCTCTCAGTCCTGTGTCGCCTGGGATTAAATCACCTACAATTTCCAGGGTGGAAAGAGGGAACCCTCCACCTATTCCGCCAAAGAAACCAGGCCTAGCCCAGTCCCCAGCATCTCCAGTTCCACAAACCAAAGTCCCCGGCCAGGCGCCGCCCCTGGCAGGTTCTGGAGATGTTTCCGGTAGCCATTGCACCAACAATGGTGTCATTACCAATGGAAAGGAATTTGAAGTCCTGTTACCATCTGGCAGCTAGTTACTTCTACATTATGCAGAACTTTTGAACACTCTTAAATGTATGTAAATTGTATATACAGTCAAGATGATCAAATTTATCTTATTTATTTAGTTAGTAGATGAAATATTATTATTGTATGTAGCGTTTATTTTCATTAATATTCGTCATGTAAGTATTGTCGTTCTCCTTAGTCATCAGAGGGGAAAATGACTAATAATTGTGGGCAAATGAAAGTTTGCCTTTACATTACTGTTCAAAAACCAATTCCAAAAGGCTAATATGGAAATACTGTCATTTATTCTGCTGACTGTTATGAACTGTTTTAGGCATATGGAAACTGGTGCTAACCTCCTTAATTAAGAAACCAATGAACTGAAAAAGAACATATTGAATAATCCTAAATAATTAACAAAATAATTATTCATTATGGGTGGCAACAAATAGTATACATAACTTGTGCCAATATTTATATTGAATGCCTCCAGCTTTAATCAGTTGTGTTGTAATGAATCTGATTTAATAGTGAAGTTCAGCCAATGTCCACAAGATGGCGTCCCAGACTGTGGAATCGGCTTGGAAAACCCTGTAAGTGATATTAAAAAAGAGATCATACATCTTATTTAATAGATTATTCATGTAAAAAGGGCCTCGTACATTATGACAGTGTTTATATTTGAAGCGCTTTAGTATTTTTAACTGGACCAACACCCTTCCAAAAAGCAGTGCTCATATGCATCCCTCTCCAGGGCAATTCAGATGGCTGCACATAAAAATTAATTTACCTTTTTGTCACTTCAATTTTACAAGCCAAATGGCATCCCATGGAGCTGCAAGCCACCTGCAAGGAGGATGTGCTGCCAGGTTTCCTGTCACTGTGCATTGTGGTTTATGCCAGTTGACCCCAGGCAACAGCACAGCTAGTGAGCTCCAAAATGGCCGCTACCAGGAAAAACACAGTGAGGCAGTGTTTCAGCTTTCAGTGGATGCAGGAGCAAATGTAAGCGCTGACAATTCAGTATCATGCATGTGGATGGGGAATGTTTGAGTTTTTTTCCCAACTGTGCCATGCTGTCGGTCCAGTTGTTGCAGGCTAAGCATCAAGAAATTCTTAGTAGCATTTCCAAATATGAAATTCAGGTGTTCGTCATCTTTTTGTAAGAGCAACTGATGTTATCTGTTTGATGGGGAATAATGCAAAGCAATAAGAAATACACATAGGCTGGCTGACCTACGTTAACAAGTCTTAGTTCCACACCCTCCTACAAGCCTCTCTATTGATAGAGAGGCCCTCCTAATGCAGCTGTGAGATGTATGGTCTAGGTCAGGGGCTCCCAATCAGTGCTACTAGTACCACTTTTGATGCATAAGCTCCAGCCTGCTGGGACTTAAGGCGCTGTGGGGGTGAATATGGGGGGGACATAGTATGTAAGGCTGAATAAAGACTTTAGTCCATCCAGTTCAGCCTGTTTATAACTGAAGTATTCTGGTGACCGGCCTGATTTGAACACTCTAATTTTATCAAAGTAAATGCTTTGGGCCCCCGGGACACTCAGTCAAGAGCATCGGGGACAGACAGGAGCTCACCTCGCGGTGGACCGCCAGCTCGATCTCAAGATCCAACTACATGAAGCACTGGAGACAAATTACTGCTCCAATAGGATATGTCAGGTGGCCACATCATCAAGCTGCAGGAGTGGGATGACTACTTTGCTGGCAAAAGAGCCTGCATTGTTTGGCTAGTATAGGACCTCCACCATTTTGAGGAAGTCTGTATTGGTTGTGGAAGTGATGTTACTTAAGATAATTGCAAAATGCGAAGTGGAAAAATGTAGGAAACCCCTACATATGTGGGCGGTGGAGCTGGCTGGGAGGAGGAGGACATTTTTAATTACAGGTGTTCATGAAGTGGCAGCAGCCACCACCTATTTATAAATGTGCTGCTACCCATCAGCAATAGGTGTATTTTAAAGCTGATCTATACCTCAGTGTTTTCCCAGGCAATACCCCATGGGCGCTACTAAGAGATGTCTTTCTTACTTACTCCTTACTGTAGTGCTGACAGCTGCTAAGCACCACTATTATGGTGGAGGAGGCTGTCAAACACCTGCAGCAGGGGTGTAAGTCTACTTTAAAGCTTACCCTCTAGAGGGACCAGTGGAAGCCTATCCTTGTATAGCCTGCAGGTTCCAGCCTAAAAATAGACTCTTTGTCATCCTCTATTCCATTATGCAGTAATGGATTATACTTCTGTAGCTTGTGATAAAAATAGTTTCTTGTAAAGTCTGAACGGTAAAATATTAGACTTTTATGTATAGCTTCATTGGGTGGTGTGAAAGTTAACTCCACATTTTAACTAAACTATTATGTACATTAGTCCAGGCAAGTAATAATACCTCATCAGTTGGGTTTGTCTGGCCTTTATCTTTCTTTATTCACTATATGGGATCTCATTGCAAAGTCAGCCTCTGATGCTGCAAATTACTGTAGTTTGTAGCATATTAATTGTTGCTGTGTACCTCAAGATGAAGCGTATGGTATAAAATGTAATCACCATACTAGATACTTTGAGCGATAATACAAATGACACTTCAGCCTCAGCTAAAAATGTTGTATACGATAAAGTAGGTAAGGATTAGAGCCTTCAAAGTTTGGTAATGTTTTGTGAAGCTATTGTAATAGTTTACCCTTCTTTTTGTTGTGACGAAATATAAATCAATACTGGATCCTACCTGTGGGGCTATAGATAAAAAGAGCTTAAAGATGGTTCTAATCATTTCCTTTGCCCATCAGACGCTAAACTAGAAGCGATGCTTAAAGAAAGATAAAGATAATGGTTGGGGGTTAGATTACCTAGGGGTGCAGATGCCAGGGGTGAAGCGAGCAAACATCAACCATGCAGGAATCCAGTCCAAATGTCCAAAGCAGATTCAGATCCTGGAATCTAGGCTGTAGCTGCCCTGGGTCAGACAACAGATGACATTTAATGCAGATCCACCACCTCAAGGGCAGACCAGCATATGAAGGGAAGGCTCTGTAAATCACAGGTGCAGTCTAATCACCAGCACCTCTGCAGCAAAGGGCCACCTGCTGGTGGGGCAGCATAGCATGGGGAAAGGCCAGGAAACAGAGCCAGCAAAGGCTAATACAGGGCAATGGCAGGCTTCCATATTGTGGAGGAAACCTAGACCTCACATTACCCCCCCCCCCCCCCACTCACAAAGCAGACACCGGACGCAGCTGTCCCGCTGGAGATGCCCCGACCAGCATAATGGAGAAAAGCCAAAGCTGGCATGGGGCCAACCAGATGCTCTGAGGGGGGCAAGGCTAGCAGAGGTCTAATATGAGGAGGACGGGAGCCAAGCGGGCAGAGATCCTGGCAGGGGCGATACAGGCAGAGGTCCTGGCAACTCAGATGCTGGAAACTGGTGGGCTGAAGGCTCTGACCCGGGGGGGGGGGGGGCAGATGCAGGAAGCTGTCAAACAGGAGGCTCACGCCCGGGGAGCAGGAGCGGACCCCGAAGCAGACGGGCGCTCCGCAGAAGCAGGCCCCAAAGCAGACAGGCACTTGGCAGAAGAGGGCTCCACAGCAGACGGCCCCGCGGCAGGAGAGGGACCCAAAGCAGCGGACACTGGAACTGGCTTGGTTGCTGGCACTGCACCCTGATGACTTAGACCCCCTCCGGGAACCTGGTGTCCTGTTGTCCCTGCATGTTTAGGTGGTGTGGCCCCAGTGGGAGGGAAGGCAGCTTTTACCCGCAGCTTGATAATTTGCTGAACCTCAATAAACTAAAAGTCCTCATTACCATCCAATACCTGGACTGAGCGGATCAGCTACAGCAGAACCTCTTTTGTTTGTCCCAGCAAACACTTTTGGACTGCCTACAGATCCTTGGGGATCAAGGTCAAGGGGATCTGGATGTATTTTACATCCATCAAGACAGACTAGAGGGCCTTCCTAGCAAGCAACCCAGCAAAAAACTAGCCAAACTCAGTGTTAGTCTCCTGGTCAATGGGATCAGCATTCTGTCAAGGATTCTCAGCAGAGAAATCCCACACCATATGAACAACCAGTATTGAGAGCTGTAACACTGAGATACAGGAATCACAGCAACTAAGCAAAACAGGCTAATATTCAGATAAATGGGTTTTACACAGGTGAGGGGGCCAGGTGGAAACGGGTTAGATATCTAGGGGTGCAGATGCCAGGGGTGAAGCGAGCAAACATCAAGCTCAATGCTGATCCACCAGCTGCAAGGGTAGACCGGCATATAAAGGGAAGGCTCTGTTAATCACAGGTGCAGGCTAGTCATCAACACCTCTGCAGCAGAGGGCCACCTGCTGGTGGTGCAGCATAACACATGGGAAAGGCAATGAAACAGAGCCAGCAAAGGCTAATACAGTGAAATGGCACGCTCCCATATTGTGGAGGAACCCTGGACCTCAGTTATTCCAAGTTGGGCATGGCTTTATACCAGATATATATAGAGCTCACAGCCTGCACCCTAAATGCAAAGAGCCTCCAACACTTGGTGTAAACATATCCTTAGAATTATAGCTCCTGGCTGTTACTCTGAACTAGAATTAAAGCAACCCTGACCACCTACAGCAGGCCATTCTATTACCTACAACCAGGCATCCCAATTTACTAATACCTCTGTCCAAAATTGGATTAGGTTACTCACCCATTCCACGCCATACACTAGGTTCTGGTTGCCGGGACTGATGTTCTTAAGCAGTTACAGCTGCCTTAAAGCAGAAGAGTCATTATGCCATTGCAAATATGATTTCTGTCATATTTAGATCCCCCTTTGCCCTTGAGCAATATCTCCTAGTGCAAGAGGGAGATGCAAGACTTAGATGAGGATTTACAAAGAAGACCCCTCACGTTAAGGTACATAATAAGGAGATTCCTGTAATTGGTTAATAGAGGAAACAAGTTGATACACATGCTTGTGAGGGGTGGGTAATCCTTGAAACACTGATGTTGTTTCTATGTATTCTTAAAACTCCCTAGACATTGAAGGCTAGGTCATTTAGGGTTAGAATTTACAAGGGGCAGATGGCTTTACTGCAGTATTTCCAAAACCTTTAACAAATGTAGCTCGATTATTGCACTATATAGGTTACGGCGCTAAAATCATAAATTGACTGCACAATGGGCTGTAATTATCTAATCAACCTTTAAGTGCCTTAAATTGATTAACTGTACAGTTAATACACAAAACAATTAAATTGTTTAACTGTATTGTTTTTTTAATGAACAGTTGGTACACAAACACCTGATCTTAAGATATGCCAGTGACATGGCTAACCATACTTGAAAGCATTACTTTACAAATATATTGATTCTATACCTGTACTAGTGTGCTTGATACAAATATCTTAACACTACAAATGACTAGGACTTTTTTTTACATATAGCAATTGTGATAGTATTTTATTGTGTGAGAGAGTGGGACCTGCTTGTAACTCTCGTAGCGAACGTCAATACTCAGATAGCAGACCCTGATACTCTTCACCATTTGACATATGCTAATTTGGTTTAGTTGAATTCTACACCGTTTTAAAATCACAGCAATGTATTGCTCCTGGTGTCAGTAGTTGGTGTGTGATGGCCTATCCAGTTACCCCCCCAATACTACAGTGCAATTTGGTGTTACACATGTAAAACCTACCTTATTTAGACTGACCCATTTGGTGCTCAGTTCCCTGAACCAATAGATTTATAGGATAAGGTTAACACTATAGTTTTGGATATTCACTGTAAGAAATCAGTCTCGCAATCCATTCTCTGGCTTTAGCAGGCATTGGCTGGTGGGTTGCTTTGACATGTTGTTGAGATTGGGGCCTCCTTCCACAAGCCTATTACATGTGTTTGAGGATTTTAAAGGAGCAGTATCGCGAAATTTGCATTAAAAAAGATAAATAATTAAATAGCCACACAATAGCTTCTAACGTGTATAAATAATGTGGCGATAGAAAAAGGGAAAAAAATATGCCTTTCTTTTAAATTGTATAATGACAATGGCTCAGTCCATTTGCTGAATAGGGGGATCTGCTGGGTTGTATTTAGTGAGCTGCTTCATTTAGCCCACTGGTCTCCTAGCAACACTTTACCTCAGAGGCTGACACTGTAATCAGTGGTAACGGCTGTGTGTGTGTGAGGTGCTGCTTTTGTTATGAGACCAGGTGACTCAAATGTGTAAAATCTATACAAAATAAACTAAACTGACTGAAAATAACTGAAATTCTTCTTTGAATAACTGTGCAGAAAAATCTAAAGGTATTAAAGTGGAACAAAACACTGAGTGGCCGACCCTGAAGTCTATAAGACCCGGCCATTGACCTTCCCCTTTGGGCATCCTAAATTGGGATGCCCCACTATGTGAAATGACCCCTGGATAACCACAGATCCCCCCATTTTTCTGGCGCGCTCACGCAGATAGTCATTTAGACAGGCCGGGCGGCCAGAAAGGTTACTGCTCAGGCTCCCCATCTGCGTGCGATGAGAGCCCGTGCATGCGCTGTGGGACAGGGGAAGGTACGTTTTCACAGCCGAACTTGGGGATTTCACATATCAGGGCATCCCAAGTCGGGCTGCCCCTAGGGGCACAAAACAAAACTCCAGATAGTGAAAATCCTGGGTTGGGCTTTGCTCAAAACACACAAAGCTGAAAGAAAGATCATATGGAAAAATGAAAAATAAGAATATGAAAGAGAAAATGTTAAACTGAAAGATTCTGCAGCAGAGCCAACATGAAGCAAAAAAAACTGTCAAAATAAAAAATGGTTTAGAGCAAAAAAACAGGATGTAAACATAAAAATCCAATTCTGAAATAAAATACCCCCCCCCCCCCCCCCCAAAAAAAAAAAAAAAAAGAAACAAAAAAAAATGGTAAGTCTGAGATTCGAACCAATGACTCTCTGGTTCAAACTGACGTTTAATTTACCAATGAACTAAATGACTTCTAGAGCTTTTCTTTCTGTTTTAGATATATGAGTTCTGGCCAGGCAATGTTGTTATCTTATGCTGGACGGCTGTTACATTGTTTCCCCCTCTCAGCGTGGAACAGGCCAGAGTGTCGCCCCGACACTCAGCAGACATAAACATGAGCTATTAGTCTCTAGCTGCACAACACAGACATCATTTTTTTCTAAATTTGTAATTCTTACTTCAACACTTACCTATATTCAAAGTACCATTTAAATATAAGTCACCAAGAAAAATTCGCAATACTGCTCCTTTAAGGAGGATGACGGCTGTTGAACTGACCTAGGAAGCTAAGTTACTGTGAATTTGTTATTCCATGGATTAAACATACTTCTGCACTTCTTTAGAAAGGTATTGTTGCATAGAATTAAAGTAACAGAAAAGGAGATCTAGAATCTTGAATGTAGAATACAATAGGGTTAAAGCATGTAATATATTTTTACATAAATATGACACCTATAGATGTATGTAATGTCTAGATGCATAATTAATGCTATAGCCATAGTTACATTGACAGAATATCACAATGTAGATAGAGACTAATTGAGGTATTGAAGACTTAGGCTGTCTGTTAGAACCCTTGGGTTACCCACATTTTAGTTCAGATTTCGGATGCATCTAATCATATGAATTGGGTTACTCCTCTGAAATCAAGTTTGGGTCAGATTCAGCTACATTGCAGCTTCAGACCAATTCTGTGATTAGGATGTTCAGGGACGTTGCCCTGGGCCTATGTTAGACCTTTTCAAACATAGCAGCAGTTTTAACAATGCTTTGTAACAGGCTCAGTTGCCTAAACCATGAGTAGGGGCAATAGCAAGTTGCAAGAATTAACTTTGCAGCCTTGGTTTGGTCATGCATTTAATGAATGAAAAATCATTTGATCATGTGTAGGTTAACCTTATTTCTTCAAGCAATCTCCTTTAGATGAAGTAGGATCACCCTGCATTATGAAAACTCTTTTTTTAACTTTAACACAAAGGTAGGGGAGTATCAGGCTTGCAGCCCAGTATAGGGTTCATCTAGATGCCCCTTCCCCTGATTTGCCTAGGTCGTATTTCACTGAGGGTCCTTGAACTTGTCGGGGGAGGGGACATCCTGTGAACCACATACCGGCACTGTAGGCTAGATGAAGGTAGGAAAACTCTGTTAATGCAAAGGTAGGCGAGTATCAGGCTTGATGTGACCGTATAGGGAAGCCAGTATCCCTCCTAGATATATTTTCATTGCCTTGAGATATAATGTTTTATACCATCTGAACTACATGAAAGAAAACATTCCTTCTTCCATGTCATATTTTAAATACAAAATTTAGATAGATACTTACGGTGTTTAATGATGTTTGACTTGACACAAAATTTGATGTTGTGCTCTACCATATTTCAGTATGATAGTGGTTGCCTTAAACTTTATTTTTTTGTTGTTGTTTTGGGTTTTAGAAAAGCCTTTCTGCACCTTTAGCATTCCATTGACCTATCCATAGTTGCCACAGTAACAACTCCCAGTAAATGCATACAATCCTTACCATTTGTATACAGTTACAATATAATGTTTTAGTTTCTCGTATGCATGGTAATATGGATCTGCAAAGACGATTGGTGTGGTGAAAACATGTAATAAGCCAGATTATATCATGTAACACATTCTCCTACACCATTAGCAATTAAGCAGTAATTGCTGTGTCGAAATGGCCACTGCAATTAAACAATGAACGAGAATTGGTTCATCGGTCAGCTATCTTATCATTTTGGCTGACCAAAAATTTCTCGTTCATCACTTGATGGTAGGAATGTGGAAATGGAAGTCGGCCACAAAAATGTGTTTTGCGATGAGAATGAGCACACGAGAGATCGAATTAGCAACTGACTGACCAACAAATCTTCTGTATATCTTCTACTGTTTATACTAATGCAGTGTTCCCTACTTGCTCCCAACAAGTCAAACTTTGTGTGTTTTTCACAAAGCAATATCACATTGCTAGGTCACTGATTACTATACCTGTATATATATGTGTGTGTACATCTACAAAACATTACCCGTTAAGGTACCTTAAACCAACCCAAAGTCGGAGATTATTAGCTTTACTATATCTGGGTACAAACCATTGGTTTCTGGCCTTGGCAAGGTATTTAGGGATGACCTGATGTATTAGGCCTCTTGTTTAAAAAGTTCCATAGTAACATAGGAACACAGTATTATTGAGTTATTAAAAAAAGCTAGTAGTTGCCCTCCACCAAAAAATATAATGGATATTTTCCTTTCTACATTGTTTTTAGGAAAATGTTCGCAGACCACAATGTACTTTGCAGGATATTTTGATATTGCTTATTTTATTTTTTTAACATCAAAACCATTACATTCAAGAATAGCTGTATTCTTCATTCTCAATTGTTCATTAAACCGGACCTTCAGCATCATTTAATGAAAAGTCAAAATCCTTGAAATAAACTATTCCCCAGCATCTAAAATTGATATATTGTAAGTTTCTAGTCACATATTCTTTTCCCCACTGGGCTGCAACTCAGTTCAGAACTCTTAAGATACGGGCGCTGCCATGTTATCTCAGAGGCATCACATACTGAGGCGAGGAGAGGGAGGTGCAGGAGAACTGGGGTCAGGAAAAGGGCAGCAATCCCACAGTGTGCAAAGAGCGGCATAGTTAAAAGGCACTTCCTGTCTGCAGGCAGCCTGGGACTCCATGAGCCACTATCTTGGACGTTTAAAGGCTCAGAAAATGTACCAGGTGCAAGTAGGATGATTTTTAATGTGTGCAATATGTATGTACAGAAAACATATGCTCTAATTTATGGTGAAGGTCCGGTTTAAAATTGTCTTTAAAGTAATATTCATAATTTATATTTTAAAAAAATAGCTCTATCAGATACATTTCTCATTGTATACTATTTTCCCAGGGGTTTCCTATTTTTCATTTGTTATTTATGTTGCCAGTGATTGACATTATAGCTTTGACTATCTGCAGTATACAAAAAATCTTACATAAAAATATGTATGTATATATTAGTATATCACTTAAAATGTAAGATCATTTAACTGTATATCAGAATATGCACTGATTCTTTATGTAACCCTCTGTTCATATAGGACATCTTTTTAAGCGTGTTAAGATTTTGTTTTGTGTTGAATGAAAATGCCTTGTTTTTACGGTTTTATTTCTGTAAATTTACATTTGATAGGAAGTCAACATTCATAGTACTACAGATAAAATGTAATTGACTAATATAGATATTAAAAAACAGCCTCTATTGTAATGCTTTCTAGGTGCCAGTGTAATATGCAATATGACACAACGAAAGGGACACTTAACAATATTTTTTATTTTTTGTAAATATATGTTGTATTCATCATTAAATAATAAAATAACTAAACTGCCAGGTTAATAATTTTATTTGATACGTGTCCTAGGGGGTGTAGATTCATTTGTGTATTTTGTTTTTATGCTATCAGACTTCTTTGGTAAAATCGATATGCATAATTGTGATTAGCACAATAGGGGAAGTTTCTGTACCAGTGACAACACTGCTTCACATGACAGACATGGCTCTGTTAAAATAATAATTCCCTTTTTTATAGCACCAACATTTTCTGCAGTGAGCAATTGAAGCAAGGTGAGTGAGGGCTCTGCTTGCAAGATCTTACAATGTATGAGGATGTAAATGGTTGTAAAATGGGGTAGCAAGGGGTAGGGGGCTACAAATAGGAGTTAACACCTAAATGATTGCCACAGTTGTATCAGATCAGACTGGCAACAGATTAGGCACATTTGTTTTATATTAGATCAGATTGGCCACAGTTGTATTAAATCGGATCAGATTGGGCACCGATCAGATTAGCTACAGTTGTATTAAATTAGATCAGATTGGGCACCAATCAGATTTCTCACAGTTGTATTAAATCAGATCAGTTTGGCCACAGTTTAGAATGAGCACAGTTGTATGAAACCATCAGGTTGGGCACAGTTTAGAATGAGCACAGTTGTATTAAATCTGATCAGTTTGGGCACAGTTTAGAATGAGCACAGTTGTATTAAATCTGATCAGTTTGGGCACAGTTTAGAATGAGCACAGTTGTATTAAATCATCAAGTTGGCCACACTTTAGAATGAGCACAGTTGTATGAAATCATCAGGTTGGCCACAGTTTAGAATGAGCACAGTTGTATGAAATCATCTGGTTGGGCATAGTTTAGAATTAGCACAGTTGTATGAAATCATCAGGTTGGGCACAGTTTAGAATGAGCACAGTTGTATGAAATAATCAGGTTGGGCACGGTTTAGAATGAGCACAGTTGTATGAAGTCATCAGGTTGGGCACAGTTGTATTAAATCATCTGGTTGGGCACTGTTTAGAATGAGCACAGTTATATTAAATCAGATCAGTTTGGCCACAGTTTAGAATGAGCACATTTGTATTAAATCATCAGGTTGGGCACAGTTTAGAATGAGCACAGTTGTATTAAATCATCAGGTTGGGCACAGTTTAGAATGAGCACAGTTGTATTAAATCATCAGGTTGGGCACAGATTAGAATGAGCACAGTTGTATGAAATCATCAGGTTGGGCACAGTTTAGAATGAGCACAGTTGTATTAAATCATCAGGTTGGGCACAGATTAGAATGAGCACAGTTGTATGAAATCATCAGGTTGGGCACAGTTTAGAATGAGCACAGTTGTATTAAATCATCAGGTTGGGCACAGATTAGAATGAGCACAGTTGTATGAAATCATCAGGTTGGGCACTGTTTAGAATGAGGACAGTTGTATTAAATCATCAGGTTGGGCACAGATTAGTATGAGCACAGTTGTATGAAATCATCAGGTTGGGCACAGCTTAGAATGAGCACAGTTGTATGAAATCATCAGGTTGGGCACAGTTTAGAATGAGCACAGTTGTATTAAATCATCAGGTTGGGCACAGATTAGAATGAGCACAGTTGTATGAAATCATCAGGTTGGGCACAGTTTAGAATGAGCACAGTTGTATTAAATCATCAGGTTGGGCACAGATTAGAATGAGCACAGTTGTATGAAATCATCAGGTTGGGCACAGTTTAGAATGAGCACAGTTGTATTAAATCATCAGGTTGGGCACAGATTAGAATGAGCACAGTTGTATGAAATCATCAGGTTGGGCACTGTTTAGAATGAGGACAGTTGTATTAAATCATCAGGTTGGGCACAGATTAGTATGAGCACAGTTGTATGAAATCATCAGGTTGGGCACAGCTTAGAATGAGCACAGTTGTATGAAATCATCAGGTTGGGCACTGTTTAGAATAAGGACAGTTGTATTAAATCATCAGGTTGGGCACAGTTTAGAATGAGCACAGTTGTATTAAATCATCAGGTGGCCACAGTTTAGAATGAGCACATTTGTATTAAATCATCAGGCTGGGCACAGTTTAGAATGAGCACAGTTGTATTAAATCATCAGGTTGGGCACAGATTAGAATGAGCACAGTTGTATGAAATCATCAGGTTGGGCACTGTTTAGAATGAGCACAGTTGTATTAAATCATCAGGTGGGCACAGATTAGAATGAGCACAGTTGTATGAAATCATCAGGTTGGGCACTGTTTAGAATGAGCACAGTTGTATGAAATCATCAGGTGGGCACAGATTAGAATGAGCACAGTTGTATGAAATCATCAGGTTGGGCACTGTTTAGAATGAGCACAGTTGTATGAAATCATCAGGTTGGGCACAGTTTAGAATGAGCACAGTTGTATGAAATCATCCGGTTGGGCATAGTTTAGAATTAGCGCAGTTGTATGAAATCATCAGGTTGGGCACAGTTTAGAATGAGCACAGTTGTATGAAATAATCAGGTTGGGCATGGTTTAGAATGAGCACAGTTGTATGAAATCATCAGGTTGGGCACATTTTAGAATGAGCACAGTTGTATGAAGTCATCAGGTTGGGCACAGTTGTATTAAATCATCAGGTTGGGCACTGTTTAGAATGAGCACAGTTATATTAAATCAGATCAGTTTGGCCACAGTTTAGAATGAGCACATTTGTATTAAATCATCAGGTTGGGCACAGTTTAGAATGAGCACAGTTGTATTAATTCATCAGGTTGGGCACAGATTAGAATGAGCACGGTTGTATGAAATCATCAGGTTGGGCACGGTTTAGAATGAGGACAGTTGTATTAAATCATCAGGTTGGGCACAGATTAGAATGAGCACAGTTGTATGAAATCATCAGGTTGGGCACTGTTTAGAATGAGCACAGTTGTATGAAATCATCAGGTTGGGCACTGTTTAGAATAAGGACAGTTGTATTAAATCATCAGGTTGGGCACAGTTTAGAATGAGTACAGTTGTATTAAATCATCAGGTGGCCACAGTTTAGAATGAGCACATTTGTATTAAATCATCAGGTTGGGCACAGTTTAGAATGAGCACAGTTGTATTAAATCATCAGGTTGGGCACAGATTAGAATGAGCACGGTTGTATGAAATCATCAGGTTGGGCACGGTTTAGAATGAGGACAGTTGTATTAAATCATCAGGTTGGGCACAGATTAGAATGAGCACAGTTGTATGAAATCATCAGGTTGGGCACAGATTAGAATGAGCACAGTTGTATGAAATCATCAGGTTGGGCACAGATTAGAATGAGCACAGTTGTATGAAATCATCAGGTTGGGCACTGTTTAGAATAAGGACAGTTGTATTAAATCATCAGGTTGGGCACAGTTTAGAATGAGTACAGTTGTATTAAATCATCAGGTGGCCACAGTTTAGAATGAGCACATTTGTATTAAATCATCAGGTTGGGCACAGTTTAGAATGAGCACAGTTGTATGAAATCATCAGGTTGGGCACTGTTTAGAATGAGCACAGTTGTATTAAATCAGGTGGGCACAGATTAGAATGAGCACAGTTGTATGAAATCATCAGGTTGGGCACTGTTTAGAATGAGCACAGTTTTATTAAATCATCAGGTGGGCACAGATTAGAATGAGCACAGTTGTATGAAATCATCAGGTTGGGCACTGTTTAGAATAAGGACAGTTGTATTAAATCATCAGGTTGGGCACAGTTTAGAATGAGTACAGTTGTATTAAATCATCAGGTGGCCACAGTTTAGAATGAGCACATTTGTATTAAATCAGGTTGGGCACAGTTTAGAATGAGCACATTTGTATTAAATCAGGTTGGGCACAGTTTAGAATGAGCACAGTTGTATGAAATCATCAGGTTGGGCACTGTTTAGAATGAGCACAGTTTTATTAAATCATCAGGTGGGCACAGATTAGAATGAGCACAGCTGTATGAAATCATCAGGTTGGGCACTGTTTAGAATAAGGACAGTTGTATTAAATCATCAGGTTGGGCACAGTTTAGAATGAGTACAGTTGTATTAAATCATCAGGTGGCCACAGTTTAGAATGAGCACATTTGTATTAAATCATCAGGTTGGGCACAGTTTAGAATGAGCACAGTTGTATTAAATCATCAGGTTGGGCACAGATTAGAATGAGCACAGTTGTATGAAATCATCAGGTTGGGCACTGTTTAGAATGAGCACAGTTGTATTAAATCAGGTGGGCACAGATTAGAATGAGCACAGTTGTATGAAATCATCAGGTTGGGCACTGTTTAGAATGAGCACAGTTTTATTAAATCATCAGGTGGGCACAGATTAGAATGAGCACAGTTGTATGAAATCATCAGGTTGGGCACTGTTTAGAATAAGGACAGTTGTATTAAATCATCAGGTTGGGCACAGTTTAGAATGAGTACAGTTGTATTAAATCATCAGGTGGCCACAGTTTAGAATGAGCACATTTGTATTAAATCAGGTTGGGCACAGTTTAGAATGAGCACATTTGTATTAAATCAGGTTGGGCACAGTTTAGAATGAGCACAGTTGTATGAAATCATCAGGTTGGGCACTGTTTAGAATGAGCACAGTTTTATTAAATCATCAGGTGGGCACAGATTAGAATGAGCACAGCTGTATGAAATCATCAGGTTGGGCACTGTTTAGAATGAGGACAGTTGTATTAAATCATCAGGTTGGGCACAGTTTAAAATGAGGACAGTTTTATTAAATCATCAGGTGGGCACCGTTTAGAATGAGCACAGCTGTATGAAATCATCAGGTTGGGCACTGTTTAGAATGAGGACAGTTGTATTAAATCATCAAGTTGGACACAGTTTAGAATGAGCACAGTTGTATTAAATCATTGGGTTGGGCAGAGTTGCACAGAACTAGTGATGTGTGAACCTGTAGAAGATCGGTTGCAGCAAGTTTGGCCTAAGTAGACGCAAAAGTTTATTTTGGGGGACCCGAACCCCTTTGAAGTCTATGTTGACCTAAACTTTGGGGGGGGGGGGCAAAAATGGCTGCAAAATAGGGGTATTAAGGGCTAAGAATTGGGGGTAACTCCAGAGTGATTACCCTGCACAAAATGGGGTATGGAAAGTACTCAAAATTATAATGTAAAACCCCAAAATTATATATTCCAAGTATGTCACACACCCCGCTTCCAGTATTCATGACATATGGGTTATGTTCCAGTAGAGGGCGAACTTCTGCAGAGATGAAAGCAAAATAGAAGCCCCTCCCGGTCCATAAATACCTGGTACCTCCCACACATTCCCCAGTTCCTTCTCTGCAGGACGGCGAGCAAGTCAGAAGATGTATGCTGCTCTTCCTTGCAGGTATGCCGGGTTTACACCCGGCCATGTTGTGCTCTATTTCTGCCCGGACCTTTATGCATTAAGCCCATTTCTAGCCTCCCAGCCTTGGCTGCAGGTCCGGGTGATGGTAGCCTTCACCTTAATAGGTGTTGAGGGAGCCATGCTCCCCCGTGAGACCCCATACAAGGGGGTAGACGGGATCCGGGTTGGTGATCCCGGTTTGGGATGCCCTGTCCCCATTTAATTCCCTTACACCTTTTGGTGAGGGATTCCCCCCTTCCGGGTCCCCTCGGTTGCCCTCCAGCAGGGAGGGGGGATGGCATTGTTCTTCTATTTTTCACTTTATATATGTGTGAGTGTGCTTGTGCGCTTGATTCATGTTGCGCTCTGCCTGCAGTCTGGGGAGCTTCTTCCCCTCAGGCTGATTCTGTGAGGGGGTGGGGCCGGGGGCTCGCGCGTTGCCACGGCCCGCCCCCTTCTGTTGGCGCCATTGAGGGCCCATCCCATTGCTGGGAACCGCATTACTGGATATAAAGGGAAGGGGGCGGGGCCGGGCGCGGCGCGTGATCCGCGCTGGCCGGCCCCTTCTTCTTCCTCCCTCTCTCTCTCAGGCGCTGCTGGCGGAATAGGACGCCATTTTCTGCGGTGGGTGAGTGCCCTGCTGGGCTCCCCCCTCTTCTTTCTATGCTTGGCCAATATGCCTCAGTCGCCGCTTGGGGCAGCGCTGGCCTCTCTGCTATTGTTTTCTTATGACATGTATTTATTATGCAGTTGCTGTGTGTGTGCATGTGCTTATGGCCACATATCTTGTGTCTTTCAGGAGGACTCCCTGTGCCTTGCTTAAAAGGGGATTCTCCCGGTCCTAGGGTCCCTATCTGTAATTTGGGGCACTTATAAATCCTCCCACTCGGGACTTAAAGGGGCATCCCGGGTTGCTTACCAGCATAATTCCCTCTGGTCATTGCGACTACCTTAAAATCACCATATGGAGGCTCCACAGGATACCGGGCTTGGGCTCCCTTCGGGACAATCCCGGCTATGTGTGGGTTGTGGGGTACCCCTTACGGGGGAGAATGTACTAATTTGCATACCATGTGCGCAACAGGCCATTACGCAGCAGTCGAGATCCCAGGCGTCTGGGTCCGTGCCTCCCGCCTCATCTCCTACCCCTCCCCGCATCATCCGTACCCCAAGTGACACTGTCATGAGTGGGGAGTCGCACTCGGATGTATGTGCTAGGCTGGCCAACCTCGAAAATTATTTCTAGCTCAGTAGGCAGATTGGCCCCTGCTAAGAAAAGGCATTTGTCACCGGCTACGCCGGTAATTGATTTTGATGATTATGACTCCCCTGACTGGGCTGATTATTCCCCGCTCAAGGAGGGGGAATTATTTGAGGAATCTGAGACTGAGGAACCGCAGTTCTTTGATTCTGATGCCGGGCAGGTGCTGGGGGATGCTGTGGATACTCAGGGTCCTGACCCATCTATCAGAGGTTCTGGGTATTTCCCCACCAGCGGAGGCCCCTCCGAAGAAGGGGGAATTCTTTGGGTTCTCTAAGCCCCGCTTGGAGTTTCCAAATCAGGATCATTTTGACAGCATGATTCTTAAAGAATGGGAGAAGCCGAGTCCCCTTCATGGTGTTCCTCAGGGATGGGATAGAAAGTATCCCTTTCCGGTGGACGCGGTGAAGCGCTGGTCTTCCCCTCCTGAGGTTGATGCGCCCATCTTAGGACTGTCCAACACCTCCGTTATACATACTCCTGACGCCACTACCCTTAAGGGTGGCGAGGACAAGCGCATTGATCAGGTGGCCTGCCATGCCTTTGCCAGTGTGGGTTCAGCCTTGCAGCCTGTCTGTGCACCGGCACTTGTGGCTGTGGCTACCAGGTCGGAGGTCAGGGACATGTTAAATGGGTCCCAGCTCAACCCGGACAGTGTTGAATTCACAGCCCTTAAGAGGTGTAAATTGTTCATGAATTTTGTTTTGTCGACACTATTACCATGTGTAGTAGAACTTCGGGTCTGTAGGTGGCCATGCGCCGATTGGTCTGGCTGCGCCAGTGGGCGGCTGTCATTGCGGCCAAGAAATCACTTACACTCTGCCCTTCCTGGGAACACGGCTCTTTGGAGACAAATTGAATTCTGTGGCGAAAGGTGGAAAGCTACCTCAACGTAAGAAGCTGCGTCGCTCCTTTCGGGGGGCAAGCTCCTTCAGTCCTTCCTTTCATGGTGCCAGAGGGAGTTCCTGGAACAGAGGCAGAGGACGTGCCTGTCCAGCCTCTACCTGGGGTTTCAAGCCCGCTGCCAAGCCAGCTCAGCAATGAGGAGGCGCCCTCACCCTTACGGGTGGGGGGACGGCTGCGGCTCTTCTTCCAGGTCTGGGCCCAGGAGGTTACGGACAAGTGGATATTGGAAGTGGTCTCGTATGGGTATAAACTGGAGTTCGAGTACCGGCCTCCTCCCAGATTCCTAAGGTCTCGGGTGCCTTCGGATCCTCGGGCGGCGCAGGGGCTCCTGTTGGCTGTAAAGAACCTCCTGGACATGGAGGTCATATGCCCGGTGCCTCTTTCAGAGAGAGGCCGGGGCTGTTATTCCAACCTTTTCACGGTTCCCAAAAGGGATGGCTCCATAAGACCCATTTTGGATTTGAAGCTTCTCAACAAGTTCATCAGAACCAAGAGGTTCCGCATGGAGACTCTGCGCTCAGCTATCGGTTCCCTTTGTCAGGGGGATTTCATGACATCCATAGACATGAAGGATGCTTACCTTCATGTACCAATATTCCAAGTGTGACATACACTCCGCTTCAAATCTTCATGACATTTGGGTTATTCTCCAGTAGAGGGCGAACTTCTGCAAAGATGAATGCAAAAAAGGAGCTCCTCCCAGTCCATAAATACCTGGGACCTCCCACCAACTCCCCAGTTTCTTCTCTGCAGGAAGGCGAGCAAGACAGAATATGAAGACTTCTCTTACTTGCAGGTAAGCCGGGCTCGCGCCCGGCCATTTTTTGCCCCTATTGCTGCCAGGACCTTTCCTGAATTATCCCTATTCGAGCCTCCCAGCCTTGGCTGAGGGTCCTGGTAAGGTTAGGTAGCACCTTATGGGCATGCAAGGAGCATTGCTCCGCCGTGAGACCCCATTACAAGGGTACAAGGGGTAGGCGGTTGCCCAGGTGATCCCGGTGTGGGATGCCCTGTCATTCATATGGCCAGATTCTGGCTGGGATTCCCCCCCTTCCGGGTCCCTTACTTCCCTCTGGGAAGGGGGGGGGGGGTCGGCCTGTATGCCCTGTTGGTTTATATGTGTATGACTCTGTGTGTGAGTGTTTTTACTTGTGTTGGGTGCTGACAGGATGTTTGCTTACACTTAGGGCCATAACGGTGCTGGCCTCCTTCACTCAGCCTGGGGAGCTTCTCCCCCTCAGGCTTGTTCGGGAGGGGGCGGGCCGGGCTCTCGGCGCGGGCGCGGTAACCCTGCCCCCTCGTTTGGCGCAATGCTGCGGGCCAGCTCATTGCTGGGATCTGCGTTGCTGGGAGGGGGGCGTGGCCTGGTGACGCGTGTTCTGCGCTGGCCCGCCCCCCCTCCTCTTCCTCCTCTTCTCACGAGGCTCTTCTCCGGGGGCCATCTTGGTGCTGCTGCAGGATCCTGTGTGATCCTGCCGGTAAGGGCCTGTTGGCCACTTTCTTAGCTTATGCGGGGGGCCCCTCTTCAGCAGGGGGGCCTCCTGTTTTATCGCATTTGTGTGTATGGATATATGTTATTATATATGTTTTTATATGTCATATTTTTTTTTTTTTTGTGAGGCAATTTTGACTTAGATGCTTCATTGTGTGTTTCAGATTGCATCGTTTATGTGCATGTTAAGGGGTTCCTCCTAGTCCTGGGGTCCCTAGCCTTAATATAGATCACCACAAATCCTCCCACTGGGACTTTTAAGGGGCATCCCGGGTTGCTTATTGCTTAAATTCCCTGCGGTATTGCGACTGACCACAATGCTGTTGTGGGGGATGCTGTTGACACGGCCACGGTTTTGTTACATCTCTTGGAGGTTTTGGATATTGCGCTGCCTGAGGCGCCTCCTCTCAAGAAGGGGTCCACGAGCCTCGTTTGGAGTTCCCTACCCAGGGTCATTTTGATGCACTGATCCTTAGGGAATCGGAGAAACCTAGTCGGCTTCCTGGTGTTCCTCAGGGATGGGATAAGAAGTATCCTTTCCCGGTGGAAGCAGTTAAGCGCTGGGCTTCTCCTCCCGAGGTCGATGCCCCAGTTTTGGGGTTGACCAACTCCTCCGTGCTTCACACCCCAGACGCCACTTCCCTAAAGGATGGTGCGCCTTGATCAGATGGCATGCCATGCTTTTGCCAGTGTTGGTTCGGCTTTGCGGCCTGTTTGTGCATCTGCGCTAGTGGCGGTGGGTGCTAGGTCTCTGTTTAGGGACTGGTTAAATGACGCCCACCTTGATCCGGGCAGCGCTGAGTTCACTACGCTTAAAAGATTTGAATTGTTCATGGACTTTGTCTTGGATGCTATGGGAGACACTATTGTTATGTGTAGTAGGACTTCAGCCTTATTGGTGGCCATGCACCGTTCGGTATGGCTCCGTCAGTGGACGGCGGACTTTGCGGCCAAGAAATCACTCACAGCTCTACCCTTCTTGGGTACGCGGCTGTTTGGAGAAAAGTTGGATGCTGTGGCAAAGGGAGCTAAGTTAACTCAGCGGAAGAAACTGCGCCGTCCCTTTTGGGGGGCAGGCTCTTTCAATCCTTCCTTTCGAGGTGCCAGAGCTGGTAGAGGTTTGGCCTTCTCGGGTGTCAGAGGCTCTTCCTGGAACAGGGGCAGAGGTCGGGCCCATCTCGCTTCTGCCTGGGGTTCCAAACCCAAGTCTGCGGGTAAACCAGCTCAGCAATGAAGGGGTGCCCTTACCCGCTCGGGAGGTCACAGACAATTGGATCTTGGAAGTGGTCTCCGGGTACAAACTGGAGTCCAGGCGGCACAGGGGCTCCTGTTAGCAGTGAAAAACCTTCTGGACATGGGAGTTGTATGCCCGGTGCCCCCGTCAGAGAGAGGCAGGGGTTTCTACTCCAACCTTTTCACGGTTCCCAAGAAGGAAGGTTCTGTAAAACCCATATTGGACCTCAAGGTCCTCAACAGATTCATCAGATTCAAGAAATTCCGTATGGAGACTCTGCACTTGGCCATCAGTTCCCTTCGTCAAGGGGATTTCACGACATCCATAGACATCAAAGATGCATATTTGCATGTTCCAATTTTTCCAGCGCATCAGAGATTCCTCAGGTTCGAGGTGGACGATCAACATTTTCAGTTTGTAGCCCTTCCCTTCGGGTTGACCTCAGCGCCAAGGGTCTTCACAAAGGTTCTGGCGGGCATAATGGCCCTATTCAGAGCTCAGGGAATTCGCATTGTGCCGTATCTGGATGACCTATTGATTTCAGCGTCTTCCCTCCATCAGGCGGAGCTGGACACCCACCAGGTGGTGTCGACCCTGGAGAGGTTCGGGTGGGTGATCAACCGCCCCAAGTCCTCTCTCTCGCCATCACGGAAGATTTCATTTCTGGGCATGAATCTGGATACCATTCAGGCCAGAGTGTTTCTACCCCAGACCAAGGTGCAAGGGATTCAGGATCTGATCCGCCTTCTTCTGGCCGATCCTTGCCCCTCTATCCGTCAGGGGATGAAACTGGTGGGATTGATGGTGTCCTCCTTCGAGGCGGTCCCGTTTGCACAGTTTCACATGAGATCTCTTCAACTTCATCTATTGACGTATTGGGACAGGTGTCCGCTGTCATTGGATCAACCGTTCAGGATGTCTCACGGGGTTAGGCAGTCTCTTCGGTGGTGGCTGGAGTCGAGCAACCTGTTGAAGGGCAGATCCTTTCTGGTTCCTCGCTGGGAGACGGTTACCATGGATGCCAGCCTGTCGGGCTGGGGAGGTTTCTGGAGAAGTCATCAGTTCAGCGGGGTGTGGGGTCCTCTGGAGGCTCACAACCCCATCAATGTTTTGGAGCTCAGAGCCATCCGGCTTGTTCTGTCACGGCTGACGTCGCACTTACAGGGTCTTCCGGTTCAGATTCGTTCAGACAATCAGACGTCAGTAGCCTACATCAATCACCAAGGGGGGACTCGCAGCAGGAGTGCCCTCAGGGAAGTCTCTCTGATCCTGCATTGGGCAGAGAGCAATGTTCCTTGCATTTCGGCAATCTACATTCCTGGAGTGGAAAACATGGAGGCGGACTCCCTGAGCAGGGGGTTCTCTCGCCAAGGAGAGTGGTCCCTCAACCCCAGGGTTTTTTCGGGTTCTTTGTCGCATGTGGGGGACTCCGGAGGTGGATCTCTTTGCCTCACGGCACAATCACAAACTCCCGGCCTTGGAAGGATCTGGGGTTTCTGTACCGGTTTCCTCCCTTTTCCATGCTGGGCAAGGTAGTTTGCAAGCTGGCTCTGGAGGGGGCACCAGCAATTCTGGTGGCTCCAAGGTGGCCAAGAAGGGTTTGGTACGCAGACGTTGTAAGGCTGGCGGTAGATCAGTACCGGCTTCCCATGTTTCCGGATCTGTTATCTCAGGGTCAACTACGTTACCCCAATTTACAAACGCTGGCTTTGACGGCTTGGCTGCTGAAACCTTCATTTTAAATGAGGAAGGTTTGTCTGAGGCTGTGGTTCAGACCTTGATTAGAGCTAGGAAGCGGTCCTCTTCTGGCATTTACTATAGTGCTTGGCGGTCCTATATTGACTGGTGTGAGGCTAGGGCCTTGCCTTGCAGGGTGTTTTCGATCCCTAGGATTTTGGAGTTTCTTCAGCACTGTCTGGATCTTGGGCACCAGCTTAGTACCTTGAAAGGGCAGGTCTTTGCTCTGTCTGTTTTCTTCCAAAGATCATTTGCCTTACACCCGCTGGTTAAGACTTTTTTCCAGGGGGTCACTCATGTTCGACCCCCTCGGAAGGCTATGGTTCCTGTTTGGGATTTGAATTTGGTTCTTTCGGCTCTCCAGGGTCCTCCTTTTGAGCCGTTACAGGATATTGCTCTTTCTGTTTTCACTCAAAGGGTTGCTTTCTTGGTGGCTATTACCTCTGTTCGGCGTGTTTCTGAGTTGGCGGCTCTGTCGATTCAGGCCCCTTACTTTGAAAGACACCAGGACAAGGTGGTCTTTCGCTTTAAGCCAGATTTCCTTCCTAGGGTGGTTTCTGCTTTCCATCTCAATCAGGATATTGTTCTCCCTTCCTTGTGTCCTAAGCCTAGCAATGACAAGGAGAGGGTTTTGCACAATTTGTGGTTCGCTGTGTTAAGTACTATTTGGTGACTACTTCTTCTTTCCGCAAAACAAATGCCTTTTTCGTGGTGCCCTGTGGGCCCAGGAAAGGTTTTGCGCCCGCCAAGTCTACCATTAGCAAATGGATTCGTCAGGCCATTGTTGGGGCCTATTCTGCTAAGGGGAGGACTTCCTTTTTTAGGGTCACTGCGCATTCTACTCATGCTGTCGGGGCGTCCTGGGCTTTTCAGCACCAGGCTTCTGTTGAACAAGTTTGTAAGGCTGCTACTTGGTCTTCCGTTCATACTTTTTCCAAGTTTTACAAGGTTGATGTGCAGGCTTCAGCGGATGCTGTTTTTGGCCGCATGGTTCTGCAAGCTGCAGTGGTTTAAGTTGGTGCGTTCTTTACTGTTTATGGTTCCCACACATGACGGGCACTGCTATTGGATGTCCCAAATGTCATGAAGATTTGAAGCGGAGTGTATGTCACACTTGGAATAATACCATTTTGCGATTACTCACCTTTAAAACGGATATTATAAGTGTGACATACACTCGCTTCACCCACCCTGTTTGGTATTCTGGATCCTTTATATGGTGAACCATTGTTTCTTGGTTGTTAGTATTGTTATATTTGGTTCTTCCTGGTCCCCTTACTGCTATCTTACACTGGGGAGTTGGTGGGAGGTATTTATGGACTGGGAGGAGCTCCTTTTTTGCATTCATCTCTGCAGAAGTTCGCCCTCTACTGGAGAATAACCCAAATGTCATGAAGATTTGAAACGGAGTGTATGTCACACTTATAATATCCGTTTTAAAGGCGAGTAATCACAAAACGGTATTTTTCCCAGCACACCAGAGAGTTCTCAGGTTTGTGGTCGGAGATCAGCATTTTCAGTTTGTGGCCCTCCCGTTCGGGCTGACCTCGGCACCGAGGGTGTTTACCAAGGTTCTGGCAGGCATTTTGGCCCTGCTCAGAGCCCAGGGCATTCGCATTGTGCCATATCTGGACGACCTGCTCATTACAGCTTCTCCAGGACGGTGGTGACGACGCTGGAGAGGTTCGGATGGGTGATCAACCACCCCAAGTCTTCTCTCCCCCCATCAAGGGAGATTTCCTTTCTGGGCATGAATCTGGATACCAGTCAGGCCAGAGTGTTCCTACCTCAGCCAAAGGTGCAGAGGGTTCAGGATCTGATACGTGTTCTCCTGACCAATCCTCGCCCTTCTATCTGGCTAGGGATGACTCTGGTAGGCTTGATGGTGGCTTCCTTCGAGGAAGTCCCCTTTGCTCAATTCCACATGATGTCGCTACAACTCCATCTATTGCTGAAATGGGACAGATGTCCACAGTCATTGGATCAGTCATTTCTGATGTCTCCCAGGGTTCAGCAGTCCCTTCAGTGGTGGCTGGAATCAAGCAATCTGATGAGGGGCAGATCGTTCCTGGCCCCTTGTTGGGAGACGGTTACCACGGATGCCAGCCTATCGGACTGGGGAGGTTTCTGGAAGGATCATCAGTTCCAGGGGTTGTGGGGTCCTCAGGAGGCTCACACCCCCATCAATGTCTTGGAGCTCAGAACTATCCGCTTGGTTCTGTCGCGTCTGACACTTAACCTACAGGGTTTACCGGTTCAGGTTCGATCAGACAATCGTACTGCAGTAGCTTACATCAATCACCAAGGAGGGACTCGCAGCAGGAGTGCCCTCAGGGAAGTCTCTCTGATTCTGACATGGGCGGAGAGCAATGTTCCTTGCGTCTCGGCAGTGTACATTTCGGGAGTGGAGAACACGGAGGCAGACTCCATGAGCAGGGGATTCTCTCGCCGAGGGGAATAATCTCTCCACCACAGGGTATTTTGGGCCCTGTGTCACAAGTGGGGGACTCCGGAGGTGGATCTCTTTGCCTCTCGGCACAATCACAAGCTCCCAACCTTTGTATCTCTGTCTTAGGATCCTCTGGCCCTGGCAGTGGATGCCTTGTCCCTTGCCTGGAGGGATCTGGGGTTTCTGTACCTGTTTCCCCCCTTCTCCATGGTAGGCAAGGTAGTGCGCAAGCTGGCTCTAGAGGGGACACCAGCAATTCTGGTGGCCCCAAGGTGGCCAAGACAGGTTTGGTTCGCAGACGTCGTAAGATTGGCGGTAGATCAGTACAGGCTGCCCCTGTTTCCGGATCTGATCTCTCAGGGTCAACTACGTTACCCCAATTTACAAACGCTTGCTTTGACGGCGTGGCTGCTGAAACCTTCATCCTGAGGGAGGAAGGTTTGTCTGAGACGGTTATTTAAACCTTGATTAGAGCTAGGAAGAGGTCTTCCTCTAACATTTACTATAGGACTTGGTGGTCCTATATTGACTGGTGTGAGGCTAGGGCCTTACCTTGCAGGGTGTTTTCGATTCCTAGGATTTTGTAGTTTCTACAACACGGTCTGGATCTGGGGTTCCAGCTCAGTACTTTGAAGGGTCAGGTTTCTGCCCTGGCTGTCTTTTTTCAAAGGTCTTTTGCTTTGCATCATCTGGTCCATACTTTTTTCCAAGGCGTCACCCATGTTCGGCCCCCTAGAAAGTCTTTGGTTCCCGTTTGGGACCTAAATTTGGTTCTCTCGGCGCTCCAGGGCCCTCCTTTTGAACCGATGCCGGATGTGGCTCTTGCTGTGCTCACTCAAAAGGTTGCCTTTTTGGTGGCTATTACCTCTGTTCGGCGTGTCTCTGAGTTGGCGGCTCTGTCTATTCAGGCCCCTTACTTTGAGAGACACCAGGACAAGGTGTTTTTTCATTTTAAACCAGATTTCCTTCCTAAGGTGGTTTCTGCTTTCCATCTCAATCAGGATGTAGTTCTCCCTTCCTTGTGTCCTAAGCCTAGCAATGACAAGGAGAGGGTTTTGCACTCTTTGGATGTGGTTCGTTGTGTGAAGTACTATTTGGTTGGTACTTCTCCGTTTCCTAAGACAGACGCCTTGTTCGTGGTGCCTTCTGGGCCCAGGAAAGGTTTGGCGCCCACCAAGTCTACCATTAGTAAATGGATACGCCAGGCCATTGTTGGGACCTATTCCGCTAAGGGGAGGGTTCCTCCTTTTAAGATCACTGCCCATTCTACTCGTGCTGTTGGGGCTTCCTGTGCCTTTCAGCACCCGGCTTCTGTTGAACAAGTTTGTAAGGCTGCTACTTGGTCTTCCCTTCATACTTTTTCAAAGTTTTATAAGGTTGATGTGCGGGCCTCAGCGGATGCTGTTTTTGGCCGCAAGGTCCTGCAAGCTGCAGTGGTTTGAATTGGTTCATTTGTTTACTGTTTTAGGATCCCCACCCATGACGGACACTGCTATTAGATGTCCCATATGTCATGAATACTGGAAGCGGGGTGTGTGACATACTTGGAATAATACCATTTTGTGATTACTCACCTGTAAAATGGGTATTATAAGTATGTTAAACACCCCGCTTTATCTCGCCCTTTGGTATTCTGGATCCTTTATATGGTGAACCTTTTATTGTTAAGAATGTTTAATTAGCTCTTCCTGGTCCCCTTACTGCTGTCATATACTGGGGAATGTGTGGGAGGTCCCAGGTATTTATGGACCGGGAGGGGCTTCTTTTTTGCTTTTATCTCTGCAGAAGTTTGCCCTCTACTGGACCATAACCCATATGTCATGAATACTGGAAGCAGGATGTGTGACATACTTATAATACCCATTTTACAGGTGAGTAATCACAAAATGGTATTATAGAGTGTGTGTGTGTGTGTGTGTGTGTGTGTGTGTGTGTGTGTGTATATATATATATATATATATATTCGTAATAGTGCAATGAAATGGACATTCATGGGCAGGTGGCTCATATACTGAGCAGCTAGGAACAAAACATCTCTACAATTAAATTGGACATAGATCAGATGTATAAATCAGATCAGATTGGCCACAGATCAGATGTTGCTTTAAATTTGTCACAACATCTGTTGTCTGTCCTCAAAGGGCAATTAGGACAACGGGCAGATGAGCTTCTATGTCCCTCTCTAGCTGTGCCTCACTAATGTTTTAGACTCTTCCTACCTAGGTGCCCTTAAATTTGCAGTTTTTGAAGTCCATCACTGGTCCTCACTTCAGCAGCCTTATCTCCCTACCTAACTGCCCTTAAAATAACAATTTTTTTCTTACTCCTCTCTGTCCCTCACTCCAACAGCAACCAATCTCTGTCTACCCACAGTGCTTGAAATAGTGCTGGGACTCATGGCCCTGCCTTCTATACAGTGGGGGTCATGTGTTCTGTCCAGCCAATCTATGGTTGTTAGGGGCTGAAAGCTGGTGGATTGGCCGAACTTGAACACTGGCTTCGGTTCAGGGACCCGAGCTCGCAATGTTCAACACTACTCACAACCACTTGCCATCTTATGGTCAGGTAACCACCATGTTTCAGAGTAACACTGCATCACAATACTTACATTATTGTTCTTTCTGGACTTGAATTACAGCCTGCTTTAGCTAGAAGTGCTAGGAGCCATGACCAGAAACGCAGAGCAGAAGCTTCCATGGCTGGGCTGCTTCACTGCTTCACATCATCATCTTACAAAAACAATAAACCTAAATGCTACAACCAATATTTCACAATGGATTTTCTAAGTTTGGTTCATCCCTGGAAAAGTTAAAGGCTTACCTCTACAGCCCACATCTTTTCGAGTCATCTGAATTATCAGGTATGAATTTGGATTGGTCATCAAGAAATTCTGATACATTAGTTACATTAGAATTCATGACATGTCATTTTTTACTCTCATTTTTTCAGTAGCATATTTAGCTGTGTAATATGTTGAAAAGTGCACAGCTAAATATGGTGCTAAATTGCCATTAGAGAAAAAATCTAAAGAAAAAGTGTTTACTCTGGATCAACTTTGTGAATCTTTGAAAAGTAAGTTTTGCCCTTCCTAAGCATGGGTCACAACATGGTTATGGCAAGAATTTACTAATCAATAGCGATGGCCTTGGACAACTTCGGCCGCATCTCGCGCTTCCTTCTAACATGCACAAATGGCCGGTGAGGGCACGCGCCCTGCTAGAGAGAAGCGCGAGATGTGGCCCGTGCATGTGCCGTTGGACCGGGATCCAGGTAAGTGCAGCGGGCGTCCTGGGGGGTTTCACACAGCGGGGCATCCAAAATCGGGAGGAATCCGATCCCGCTGGTGTTCGTCCACTTTAAGGTGTCCCCAATGTTCTTGGTGCCCTGGACTGTCGCCTTGCTCTCTTCCCTAGAAACAGCCCTGTATATATATAGCTATATCTGTCTGTGACCTCTCTATCACTGCAGCTACCCAACCACATTATCTCTGGGTTATACTGGACTCTTTAATTTGCACCCCACATTCAGTCACTAGCCTCCTCCCGTCACCTCCAACTCAAAGATATCGCCCTCATCTGTCCCTTCCTCAGACCTGAAACCACGAAAACTCTAGTGTATGTCCTGATCATCTGCTGACTAGACTACTGCAACAGATTCCTCTGTGGTCTACCTACCAACAGACTGGCACCCCTGCAATCAATCCTCAAATTTGCGGCACTCCTCATCTTTCTATCCTGCTTTTCCTCTGCTGCTCCTCTGTCAGTCGCTACACAGGCTTCCACTTTCTGAAAGAATTCAGTCCTAAACTACAAGGCTCTACAGCCAAGCCCCTCATACATTTCATCACTAGTTCAAAGATACCAACCCAGACGCAGTCTCTGTCTGTGTTCTCTACCTTGATCATCTACTCCCACTCTCGAGTCTAGGACTTCACATGTGCTGCTGCACTCCTATAGAATGTCCTCCTTCATACAATTTGCCACTCCCCATCACATAAAACCTTCAAGATCCACCTACTTAGACAAGCTTATCATCTGACTATAACTGTACCAGCAATCTTAGAATAAAATGGTGCTCATATGTATCCCTCCCCAGGGCAATTCAGATTGCTGCACATAAAAATTCATTTATACTTCTGTAACTCCTGCTGTGGTCAGTTTTACAATCAAATGGCTTCTGGGGCTGCATGGTTCCTGCAAAAAGGAAGTGCTGCTGGATTTCCTGCCACTTGTGGGTTATGTCCGCTGAATCCAGGCAGCAGCACAGGTGCGATGCTGAGAAAGGAATCTGCAAAATGGCTGTTACTAGGAAAAAATCGGTTAGGCGGCTTTTGAGTGGATGCCGGAGCAAACTTAGGTGCTGACAATGATTCAGTATCATGCATACAGATTCAACACCAGGTGAAGATTTGCATACGGTTGTTAAAGCCCCAAGGTAGACAATAAAAGTGAATGGCAGTTTTCTCACCTGGCTTTGAATCGACCCCTATGTGTTTAGTTACTCTTGTTACATCTGGCTCATAATACTATGTGTATTAGATGCATTGTCATCATTGTATTATAACTATTTTACTTGTAGCCCTCCCTGTAATTTCAGCTTTGTACAGCGCCATGGATCATGATGGCACTTTAGAAATAAACATGCCTAGTTTCCTTACAATTTAGACCTTTGGTTAATAAACAGATGTTTGGTCCTTTTGTTACCACAAGGGGGCAGTATAGACCAAGGGAAGTAATTATGTGAATTGTAAAGTGGCTTGTGGATAGATTTCTACCGATCTAAATTGTCTAATTATTCCTAACTACTGTAGTTTATAGAAATGCTTTTCTTTACCTACTGATCAACAACAGTTCAGCGCAGTATTTAGGAGCGACTGTTTCTGCCTGGTAACATTTTAGTTGGCCAGTGGTCATATTGTAGGGCAATATCCATTTCATTGCATGGTAGACACAGGCTTATTCTTAGTCCTATAATATTGTATAATATAGTTGCTCTGCTTCTGGTAACCCAACCCTGCCCCAGAAAGTGCGGCAGATATTTCAAAAGTCCAAAGCAGATCCTCTGGAGTGCCATGAGCGCAATCCAAGTATGGCGTATACAATCAACAGTCAGTATGGGACCCTTTTTGTCCCCTAGGCCCTGACACCACTTCCCTGTTAGATTGGCTGCATTTGCTTTTAAGAAGTGCTACATCAAGCAAAGGTAATTGTTACACCATTGCCTCAGGCTTCATTTGGCACTGTCCTAAACTGCTTTCCATCATTAAATTGAAGAAGAAATGGGCGAGATATCGGGTTCTACAGTTTCATCTCATGATTTCTTGGATCTGTGATGCTACTCACGATGATAATCAGCATAATGGACGGGGTCTGTAACCTTCCCAGAACTTGTATAAGACACCCTGGCTATGCTTCTTCCCTCTCCCTCTGTTGCTAGGCAACATTGGAGCATAGACCAGCACTCCTAGATACAGTCCCAAAGGTGCATACGTGCACCCCCAAAGTGCATGCCTGCACCCGTATAGTGTCAATCTGTAGGAGGTAAAAGAAGATGGAAGGAGGGGAGGGACCAGCAACCCTGCCCCCCTCTGCTGAGATGATTGGAGGGACAGGTTGCAAAAGAGAATGTCATTGGCTGAGCCTGTAAACCCCAATATCGTGGCTATTTCTGCTTCAATTTAAAAATGGGAAACCGTTTTGGACAGTGCCAAATGTAGCCCGACGCAATGGTGTAGAAATTACCTTTTACCTGCAGTATCACTTTAAAGTTAGTTTAAATTAGAAAACGAATTATTATTAATTAAAGGCATTAGGGCTGCTGGTTTTGTTCTGCTCTCTGGTGCACTAAACTCCAATAGTAATAAACTCCAGTTCTACTAATAGAAAAGTGTACACAGAATACCCTTAAAGTGGAACAAAACCCAAAGCGGCCAGTCTTTGAGTGTGAACCTCCCCCTGACTGCTGCAAAAACTTCCCTTTGTCCTGGCTCCCATGGTGATGTAAATGGTGGCCATATCCCCAACATCACTGGGCTGAGGCCTGCTCCTGTGTGCAGTCATTCAGACAGACTAGGTCTAAAAGGAACTGGGGATGCGGCCACTCTTGCCCCCGATTTCCAAGCTCTCAACTAATCAGAGCTCTATTGCCGGTCAATAATATGTATGGCCTAGGACACTGATTGGACGAGAGCACACACATGCGCCACTGGATTGGCGGCAAGGTAAGTTTTGGTGAGGATTCTGGGAGTTTCACACAGCGGGGCATCCCAAGCTGTTTTGACATTGCCTCTATGATTGGATCACCCCCACATAGAGCCACAATAGCTGAAATATATAATAGTGAGGACATCAGTTGCAGGGCTTATGGAACACTGTGTTCTGTCTTTATATATTGCAGTAGCTAGGGAGGGAATTTCCCTGACGCAGCTTTTGTTGGGCAGCGGAACAGCCTTACAGCAGCCACCATTCCTTGACGCCACATCATTTAAGGTAATGGTGCAGAGCCAGTGTGAGCATGCTCAATCTACATGCCAAAGCTTGGGCCGCTTCCTGATTTTGAGGCGACAGTAGGGGCATCCTCTTCTTAAGGAGTGTATCGGTTTCCTTGGGGTCTACATGTCAGAGTCAGCAAGCCAGACTTTGCCACAAGATTAGCAGAAAGATTTCTCTCCCCAGTGAGTGTCATATAAGGAAACATTTATGGAGCTTGCTATGTCTTTTTTCATACCAATAATTAAATTAAATTGAATGAGTGGGGGAACACTGGAATTTGAGTGTCCTGCAAAATTAGCCCTGATAGTTCCTCCCCACTTGTTGGGGGGTTTTTAAATAGATGTATTTTATTATGTTGTGTGTTGTTTTGTCCTATGTATGATCAGTGTATAGATATTTGCTGATAAATAAATATTTGACATTTTAATTAAGTGGTGGGCAGCCTAATTAGTAGGGACATTGAGGTGGGCTAGCCCTGGAGCCCCACCTAAATCACAGTGCTGTATGGAGCTTGCTATGTCTATTAAAATGGAAGTCTAGTTTCCTAAATACCCCCATAAAATCAGCTTGCCTTGTCCAGGAGCCAGCACCACTCTCCAGTGATTCCAATGCTCTGCTGCACAGAGCGGTTTCCTCCAATTCACTTGAATGGGCGAAAGCATTCACAAAGAATCTGTGTGGCTACTACGGGTGCGCCAGTAATAGTGCGGGATACTGGCGAGGTAAACTGTTGTAATCACCCTGCCCTGCCTCAGCGCCAGGGGGTACTTGGGAGACTGGACTTACACTTTAACATATTTTTGTCCGTCAAATGTGTGGTGGGTTAATATATGCTATAGGGGAGCTATGGGGCAGGCAAAGCGATGTAGAGCGGTGCAGAGCATGATGAAGCTGTCTGGCTCCATTGCACTTCTTTCATTGATCCCTCCAGGTGGGGAGGCTCATGGCAGTGGGTGGGAATGTTGAGGTATGTAAGATGTTTTACAATCATTTACTGTCAGTAAAGTGGTGTTTTATTTTATCCCACAGGCCCTATTGTACATTTGGGTTAATATAGCGGGATGCTAAGAGCGTTAATGGCACATTTTAGAAAGACACAACAGTTGTCTGCAGTGCTTCCAGTCCGCAGGTCCCTCTGTTTAAAGGGATACTACAGTCAAGCCATCACTTCCTCATTCACATGTTTGGCAGCAAATGGCAGGCAACCATGTGCCCGCATCAGACATTATGTGCAAGCCTACTCAGCAAACCTAATTGGTCACCGGCAGCCATGTGAAGCAATGTAAGTGCCAACGATGATGCAGTATCATGCATGCATATAGGGTAAGTCAGTTCTGGGGTGTTTTTTCAGTTTCAAGGCTGTGGTGTGGTTAAATCTCAGTAGTATGAATCCCGCTCACCAAGTCCCTTAAAACGTAACATTTTATATAAACCTTTAAAAACATACCTGTCCAGTGCAGTGGTGTGACTCCATTTCGCCCCCTCACAAAAAAATGACGTGTTCTGGGGTTCAAAAGCTCCTCAGTCCTACCTTGTGGTTTAAGTCTGTGGATATAAGGCAAGTCGTTTTTTTTTTTTTAACTATCTTCTCTAAATTAAGCTATTTTTGCAGCACAGCATTGAAACCAGAAAGTCAGATGTGCGCTACTTGTGTCACTGTGGCCTTATTGTGGCCAGAAATACCCAGGCTGAACCCAAAATAAGATACCCACCAGGCCAATTCAGTGGTACTTGGAAAGCATAGTACTCTGGGTGGGGCCTAGGTTATCCTGGACACTGCTCAACATTGAAGCAGTTCAAACTTTGATTTAATGTGTAGGTGATTTATCTTTGGCCATACCATGTGTTTTTTTTATTAATATGAACGTTTTTGAGATAGGCTTTGCAGCTGCATCATCATGAAGTCAAGTTGTGTCATGTAGGTTGTATTGAGTGGTATTGGATGATTGTCTTGTTTTGTCTTGAGGCAAACTAAGGGGGACAAAAAAGCTGTTTCTCCATTTTATTAGTCCTGGAGCTAACAGTAGAACATACTTGCTCTCACACAGTCTAGCTCCAAACCAACAAATCTACCTATGTGTTGCAGAGAAATATGTCTACATTTTTCAGACAACCCTACAATGAAGAACATATTAACTTTACTCCAGGTGGGAATCAAATCCAAGATCCCGGCATTGCAAGAGTTTATTATTATCCATTGAATGACACTGAAGAGACAGCAAGGAGCTCATCTGAAATGCCTCACATCCATTTCCAGCAGCGTGCTGTATTTGTTGTAGCAGGTCTCCAAAGTATGCCCCTCTTTTCCTTTCCATTTTTCCATGACCACCTCCAAATGCGATGACATAGGCCAGTGTCCCTCAGTGCTCCCGGGATCAGCGAGCCCAGCAAGTGCAACTGTTGCTTTCCAGGCTCACTCCCTCTGGGAGTGCTTAGGGACACAGTCAGCCTAGGTTGTCCCTTTAATATAATGAGGACTATTTCAATTTACATTTACAAATGAAAGTTGTCCTTCAACAAGGGTTAATTTTTTCAGGCAAGAATATGAGGCGGTAGAACAATTCCTCTACCCATGTCCTGCAACATAGATACAGGCTGCTTTACATTAAACTGGATTCATGGTGCTTAAACACGGTTCTTTAGTGTGAATATGTTGCAAAGATGTTGCAGTTAAACAAGTGTGGTCACACATAAAATCCTTGTAAAATTTTTAGGAACAAAGGGATGAGAGGGGCTTTGAACTAGAAGGGACTATATGTCTCTGGAAGATAGATTTAATATAGCACAGGTGGATTCCAGATGAAATGCTGGTCTGCCATTTTCTTCTTTGGCAGCAGTGTAAATGAAGCACTAGTACAGCTTAGCATTTTCAAAGCCTTCACGTTTCTGCTCGACTTAGCTGTACTTGTTAGGTAAACCTTTAGATTGTAAGCTTGCAAGGCCAGAGCCCTCACTCCTTGTGTATTCCAGTATCAATGTGTGATCCAACACGTAAAACCTGTGTATTATGTGCATATTATTCATTTTACTGTCTGTAATTCCCCATGGAATATTGTGGCATTCTATAAAACAAAACCATAGGAACCTGACAGGTATGCCGTAACTATAATGACAGACATGAATAAAGCCATAGTGGTTAAAGAGGACCAACAGTCAAAAATGACTTAAACCAGACCAAACAGGGCTAATATTCATCCCTCCCCATGGCAATTTGGATTGCTGCACATAAAATTCACCCTTTTCTAACTCCTGCTGTAGTTTGTTAGAAACAAAATGACGGTTCATGGATGTGCAGGCCACCTTCAGACAGGAAGTGCTGCTGGGCTTCCTGTTACTATTCATTGTCAGTTGAATCCAAGCAGCAGCATGGCTGAGGTGCTGGGAGAGAAGGCTCCAAAATGGCTGCTACCTTTATTCTAAGTGTGCCATACACTCCACTTCGATCTTCATGACATGTGGGTAATCTCCAGTAGAGGGCGAACCTCTGCAGAGATGAATATGCAAAAAAGAAAGCCCCTCCGAGTCCATATATACCTGGGACCTCCCACCAATTTCCCAGTTCCTTCTCTGCAGGGAAGGTGACAAGACAGAAGATGAAGACTTCTTTTACTTGCAGGTAAGCCGGGCTCGCGCCCGGCCGTTTATTATCCCTATTACTGCCAGGACCCTTTCTAAATTGCCCCCACTTGAGCCTCCCAGCTTAGGCTGTGGGTCCTGGTGAGGGTAGGAGCGCCCTATGGGTGCGGAAGGAGCTTTGCTTCACCGTGAGACCTCATTATGAGGTAGGCGGTTATCCAGGTTTTTGGTGATCCTGGTGCGGGATGCCCCGTCCCTACATGCCTATGGCCTTATAATGGCCGGGTTCCCACTCCCCCTTCCGGGTCACTTACTTCCCTCTGGGGGGCCGTCATCCTCAGCCTCTCCCTTTTTCATTTGTTAAGAATTGGTGCATGGTGCCTTCCAGCCTGTGGTGGTTTTCCTGTTAGCCTGGGGAGTTTCTCTCCCTCAGGCTGTGTTAAGAAAAGGGGACGGGGCCGGGCGCTCGGCGCGGCCGCGGTAGCCCTGCACCCCTCGTTCGGCGCGTTTTGCTGGCCAGATCCGCGCTGCTGGGAGGGGGGTGGGGCCGGAAAAGCGTGCCTTCAGTGCTGGCCCGCCCCCCTTCCCTTCTCTTCCTGCTTCTTGGCTTCTCCACAGATCGGGGGCCATTTTTGCTGCGGTTGCTGCTGCCGTTCTTGGGGACAGGTAGGGGCCTGTCGGCCACCTCTTTGTCACTTGGGGGTCCCTCTCTGGTGGGGGGGCCCCCTGTGGTGCTGGTTTTTGGCAGGTTTTGCCTTTTATCTATTTAATTAAAATTGTGTATATATATATATATATATATATATATGCTGTATAGTAATTGATATGCCTTATTGTGTGTTGCAGATTGCTTCATTATTGTGCATGTTAAGGGGTTCCTCCTGGTCCTGGGGTCCCTAGTGTAAATCACCTCAAATCCTCCCACTGGGACTTTTAAGGGGCATCCCGGGTGGCTTAGGCGTAAATTCCCTGCGGTCTTGCGACTGACCACAAAAATCACCATATGGAGGCTCCGCAGGATACTGGGCTCGGGCTCCCTCTGGGACAATCCGGGCCATGTGTGGGGTGTGGGGTATCCCTTACAGGAGAGAATGCATCAAGAAATGTATTACTAGCACGGTAGACAAGAAGGCCCAGGCTAAAAAGAGACATTTGTCGTCGGCCCAGCCCTTGTGGGATGTTGACGACGATTCCGTTGATTTGTCAGATTATTCCCCGTTAGAGGAGGGGGAATTGTATGAGGAAACAGAGGCTGACTATGTTCAGTCTGGTGATGCCGATGTCGGGCAGGCGCTGGGGGATGCCGTAGATACGGCCACTGTTTTGTCACATCTATTGGAGGTGTTGGATATTGAACCGCCTCCTCTCAAGAAGGGGGAATTTTTTGGGGTCCGCAAGCCCCGTCTGGAATTCCCTACCCAGGGTCACTTTGATGCGCTGATCCTTAGAGAATGGAAGAGGCCCAGTCGGCTTCCTGGTGCTCCTCAGGGATGGCATAAGAAGTATCCTGGTCTTCTCCTCCCCGAGGTCGACGCGCCTGTTTTAGGTTTGACTAACTCTTCTGTGCTGAACACCCCTGATGCCACTTCCCTTAAGGATGGCGAGGATAAGCGCCTTGATCAGATGGCGTGCCACGCATTTGGCAGCGTGGGCTCGGCCCTGTGGCCTGTTTGTGCATCTGCCCTGGTGTCGCTTGCTACCAGGTCTTTTATCAGGGACTGGCTGAATGACGCTCAGTTTGATCCAGCTAGCGCTGAGTTCGCTACCCTTAAGAGATGTGAATTGTTCATGGATTTTGTCTTGGCTGCTATGGAAGATCTATTGTCGTGTGTAGTAGAACTTCAGCCTTATTGGTGGCTATGCGCAGATCGGTCTGGCTCCGCCAGTGGACGGGGGACTTTGGGGCCAAGAAGTCGCTCACAGCTCTTCCCTTCTTGGGTTCTTGGCTGTTTGGAGATAAATTGGATGCTGTTGCTAAAGGAGGTAAGTTACCTCAGCGGAAGAAACAGCGCCGTCCCTTTCGGGGGGGCTGGCTCGTTCACTCCTTCCTTTCGAGGGGCCAGAGCGGCCAGGGGTTTGGCCTTCTCGGGTGTCAGGGGCTCGTCCTGGAACAGGGGCAGAGGTCGGGCACGTCCCGCGGCTGCCTGGGGTTCCAAGCCCAAGCCTTCCGTTAAACCGGCTCAGCAATGAAGGGGCGCCCTCACCCGCAAGGGTGGGGGGGGCGGCTGCGGCTCTTCTTCCAGGTGTGGGCCTGGGAGGTCACAGACAATTGGATCTTGGAAGTGGTCTCCTCCGGGTACAAACTGGAGTTTGAGCCGCCTCCAAGATTCTTAAGGTCTCGGGTGCCCTGGGACCCTCAGGCTGCACAGGGGCTCCTGTTAGCAGTGAAAAACCTTCTGGACATGGGGGTTATATGCCCAGTGCCTCCGTCGGAGAGAGGCAGGGGTTACTACTCCAACCTTTTCACGGTTCCCAAAAAGGAGTGTTCGGTGAGACCCATTCTAGATCTCAAGGTTCTCAACAGGTTTATCAGAGCCAAAAAGTTCCACATGGAGACTCTGCGCTCGGCTATCAATTCCCTTCGCCAAGGGGATTTTATGACATCCATAGACATCAAGGATGCGTATCTGCATGTTCCGATTTTTCTGGCACATCAGAGATTCCTCCGGTTTGCAGTGGAGGATCAACATTTTCAGTTTGTAGCCCTTCCCTTCGGACTGACCTCGGCACCGAGGGTCTTCACCAAGGTCTTGGCGGGAATAATGGCTCTGCTCAGAGCTCAGGGCATTCGCATTGTGCCTTATCTGGACAACCTGTTGATCTCAGCTTCTTCCCTCCGTCAGGCGGAGCTGGACACCCACCAGGTGGTGTTGACCCTGGAGAGGTTCGGGTGGGTGATCAACCGCCCCAAGTCTTCTCTCTCTTCGTCTCATGTGATTTCATTTCTGGGCATGAATCTGGATACCATTCTGGCCAGAGTGTTTCTGCCCCAGACCAAGGTGCAGGGGATTCAGGGTCTGATCCGCCTTCTTCTGGGCAATCCTTGTCCCTCTATCCGACAGGGGATGAAACTGGTGGGCTTGATGGTATCCTCCTTCGAGGCGGTACCGTTTGCACAGTTTCACATGAGATCTCTTCAACTTCACCTATTGACGCATTGGGACAGGTGTCCGCAGTCATTGGATCAACCTTTCAGGATGTCTCCCAGGGTTCGGCAGTCCCTTTGGTGGTGGCTGGAATCGAGCAACCTGTTGAAGGGCAGATCCTTTCTGGTCACTTGTTGGGAGACAGTTACCATGGATGCCAGCCTGTCGGGCTGGGGAGGTTATTGGAAAAGTCATCAGTTCAGCGGGGTGTGGGGTCCTCAGGAGGCTCACACCCCCATCAATGTCTTGGAGCTCAGAGCCATCCGGCTGGTTCTGGGTCTACCGGTTCAAGTTCGTTCAGACAACTGAA
This sequence comes from Gastrophryne carolinensis, assembly GCA_027917425.1. Taxonomy (NCBI): domain Eukaryota; kingdom Metazoa; phylum Chordata; class Amphibia; order Anura; family Microhylidae; genus Gastrophryne; species Gastrophryne carolinensis. Next base: position 391,379,698 of record CM051236.1, on the reverse strand, counting down.
CGGCGGTAGCTTACATCAATCACCAAGGAGGGACTCGCAGCAGGAGTGCCCTCGGGGAAGTCTCTCTGATCCTGCACTGGGCGGAGAGCAATGTTCCTTGCATTTCGGCAGTCTACATTCCGAGAGTGGAGAACACGGAGGCGGATTCCCTGAGCAGGCGGATTCTCTCACCCCGAGGTTTTTCTGGATCTTTGCCGCAAGTGGGGGACTCCAGAGGTGGATCTCTTTGCCTCGAGGCACAATCACAAACTTCCGGCCTTTGTGTCTCTTTCTCAGGATCCTCTATCTCTGGCAGTGGATGCCTTGTCCCTTGCTTGGAAGGTTCTGGGTTTTCTGTACCTCTAATTTGTACAGTCTGGAGGAAAAAGGGAGAGGGGGGACATGATTGAGACCTTTAAATATGTGAAAGGATTGAATAAGGTTCAGGAGGGAAGTGTTTTTTAGAAGAAGCTTAATGATAGAACAAGGGGGCACAACCTGAAGCTAGTCGGGGGGAAGATCAGGAGCAATGTTAGAAAATATTATTTTACAGAAAGAGTAGTAGATGCTTGGAACAAACTTCCAGCAGAGGTAGTTGAAAAATCAACAGTCACTGAATTTAAACATGCCTGGGATAAGCACACATCTATCCTAAGATAAAGAGTACGTACAGTATACACATAAGGGCAGACTAGATGGACCGTATGGTCTCCTTCTGCCGTCGACCTTCTATGTTTCTGTTTCCGCCCGTCTCCATGCTGGGCAAGGTAGTTCGCAAACTGGTTCTAGAAGGGGCACCAGCGATTCTGGTGGCTCCAAGGTGGCCAAGAAGGGTTTGGTACGCAGACGTTGTAAGGCTGGCCGTAGATCAGTACTGGCTTCCCTTGTTGCCGGATCTGCTATCTCAGGGTCAACTACTTTACCCCAATTTACAAACGCTGGCTTTGATGGCTTGGCTGCTGAAACCTTCATTTTGAAAGAGGAAGGTATGTCTGCGGCTGTTGTTCAGACCCTAATTAGGGCATGAAGCGCTCCTCTGCTGGCATTTACTATAGGACTTGGAGGTCCTATATTGATTGGTGTGAGGCTAGGGCCTTGCCTTGCAGGGTGTTTTCGATTCCCAGGATTTTGGAGTTTCTTCAGCATAATCTGGATCTTGGGTTCCAGCTTAGTACTTTGAAAAGACATGTTTCTGCTCTGTCGGTTTTCTTCCAGAGGTCTTTTGCCTTACACCCACTGGTTAAGACCTTTTTCCAAGGGGTCGCGCATGTGCGCCCCCCTTGGAAGGCTGTGGTTCCTGTTTGGGTTTTGAATTTGGTTATTTCAGCTCTCCAGGGTCCTCCTTTTGAGCCGCTACAGGATATTGCTCTTTCGGTTCTCACTCAGAAGGTTGCTTTCTTCGTGGCTATTACCTCTGTTCGGCGGGTCACTGAGTTGGCAGCTCTGTTGATTCAGGCCCCTTACTTTGAGCGACACCAGGATAAGGTGGTTTTTCGTTTTAAGCCAGATTTCCTTCCTAAGGTGGTGTCTGCTTTCCACCTCAATCAGGATATTGTTCTCCCTTCCTTGTGTATAAAAGCCTAACAATGACAAGGAGAGGGTTCTGCACAATTTGGATGTTGTTCGCTGTGTGAAGTACTATTTGGTGACTACTTCTTCCTTCCGCAAGACGGACGCTTTTTTCGTGGTGCCCTGCGGGCCCAGGAAAGGTTTGGCGCCTGCTAAGTCTACGATTTGCAAATGGATTCGTCAGGCCATTGTTGGGGCCTATTCTGCAAAGGGGAGGAGGACTCCCCCTTTTAGGGTCACTGCGCACTCTACTCATGCTGTTGGTGCATCCTGGGCTTTTCAGAACCAGGCTTCTGCTGAACAAGTTTGTAAGGCTGCTACTTGGTCTTCCGTTCATACTTTTTCCAAGTTTTACAAGGTTGATGTGCGGGCTTCAGCGGATGCTGTTTTTGGCCGCAAGGTTCTACAAGCTGCAGTGGTTTGAGTTGGTACATTCTTCACTGTTTTCTGGTTCCCACCCATGACGGACACTGCTATTGGATGTCCCACATGTCATGAAGATCGAAGTGGAGTGTATGGCACACTTAGAATAATACCGTTTTGTGAGTACTCACCTTTAAAACGGGTATTATGAGTGTGCCATACACTCCACTTCGCCCCACCCCTTCTTTTCAGGTATTCTGGGGCTTTTATATGGTGAACCATTGGGTTTGATTGTTAAGGTTATAATTGGTTCTTCCTGGTCCCCTTACTGCTTTTTTACACTGGGAAATTGGTGGGAGGTCCCAGGTATATATGGACTGGGAGGAGCTTTCTTTTTTGCATATTCATCTCTGCAGAAGTTCGCCCTCTATTGGAGATTACCCACATGTCATGAAGATCGAAGTGGAGTGTATGGCACACTCATAATACCCGTTTTAAAGGTGAGTACTCACAAAACGGTATTTTTTCCAACTGTGCCAGTCTGTAACACAAACAAGTATGAACAACTAAATGGCATTTTACGTGCACTTAAGTGCCCCACTACCTATAAAAATGTAATCGTTCATTTGTAGATGTACAGAAGTGGACCTCAGGCTGAACACCAATATTCCCAAAGACCAGCTACACAAGCACCGCTTTTTATATCTCTTACCTCTATTAATATGCTAATAAATACACTTTTTTTTTAACTCTACATTTGTTCATCTATGTTACCAGAGAATATGGACTTATGGTCATAAAAAAAGAAATGCCTATTTACATCATGACATGTACAATGATTGTTCCTGACAGCATGAACATCAACTGTCCTTCTCAACTAACCCTGAGATAAAGGGACAGACCAGGCAATAGAAATAATAAGGCAGCTCACCTTATGCCAGCATCATGTGCCTCTCCTCCATTTCCTGCAGGGCTCCAAAATTAGTCTTACTGTGTTGGTGTTTCAGGGGTGTGAGATACACCTCCTATACACCTATGGTGTCTCCCTCCCTAGTGAGAACAATTTATCATCAAATGGGAGCTAGCAATGATTGCCTACTGTATATCTTCAGGATTTCACTGAATTTTACCATTCCACTGCATATAATCAATACCCTTGTTGGACATGTTTCGCCAGTTAAATTGTTTGACTTTCTCAACACCCAGCTCTTATTTGATATTTTTCAAGAGGCAGATTATATGTAAACAGTGGATCAATGATGATGGCACAGTGTGAGGAAAAAACCCATATCTCTAATGGTTTCCTTGCTTGTAATCTGTATCTCATACGGCTCCTTAATTGTTGAGGCAGGAAGGCTGCAAGCGGTGATGGGAGCGGTGATGGGAGTGACTGCATGAGAAAGTAGGCTGCCTGCACTGCTCCAAAATTCGCCCCTCCTTTGCATTCCACTTTACAAAGGGCTGTCCTGTTCCTTGGTGCTCAGCACGAGCATGCATAGCCACAGTGGTCACCCAGCTGGCCTCAATCACAGGCGACTTTACTTAGAATACATAAGGTATTTAGATATAATCCGAGATTTTAAGATGTTTTGAAATGGCTTTTTTACACTGTTCTCATATGTGATGGAGCATTAGCATGTGCCTGGACAAGGACTTTAAACCCTCTGTCCAGACACACACTAACTTCCTCCACCTTATCACCTTTCTAACAGTGTAAAATGAGTAACGTCAAAACATCTTTAAAAAAAAGTAAAGACCCTATGTATTCTAAGTGAAGCTTTGCTTCAATTTAAAGGTTGTAGCTGAGCTGAAAAGGTGTGTCATGGCGTGGCTTGCTTCTTCATGCTTTGCTGTGGTCAAAACAGCTGTGGGACCAATGTGACTTCAAAGAAGAACATATGGATAATTATAAACTCTTGCAGTGTGACATGTTCCTTCACACTGAGAGCCTCAAAGGGCAGAGCGGGTGTCTAAAACCACTTTTGGTTGCAATGTGATGTTACGCACAGTGATTGGACTTGTGCTGGGAGAACCGAGGGAGCTGGGGCTGTGTGACCACATTTGGAGTTGGTCATGAAAAAACATAAAGGAGACGGGGTCAAACTTTTTTACACTAAGAGCACGAAAGGACAGAGTGGGTTTTAAACCACTTGTTTGAATGATCCTAGAGCAATGGGATTGAAAGGTGGGCAAACATTGGAGCCCTGTTACGGCTTCTACCTGGCGCTGCAGGAAATGTAGAAGAGGCACATGGGACAGGCATCATATGAGCTGCTTGATGTCTTATTATTGCCATTGGATTTATAGTCCCTTTAAGTTATTCAATTATTAATAAGGAACACATAATCACCTTAATCTTGAATGTCATGTGATCTCAGTATCTCAAACCAGAAGCTATACAAGTCCTCTAATTTTTTTTCCGGGCTGCTGGTTATGGCCAGTCTCACAGTTGCAAGTTTTATTCCGTAATCAACAACTTGCCTTTCATTTAAGCAAGGATTTTGAGTCCATCCACTTGGCCAGTTTCTCTGATGCTCTAATAATAAATAAATAAATAAAGGTAAATTCACACGAAAGCTAGATTTCATTTTATAAGATGATGCAGGTTAAAAAAAAAACTCCCCACAACCAGAAATCAACTCTGAATCATCTGCCTTGAATTATTGACTAGAAATCAACTGGTCTGTACAACACATGGACCTCACACTAATATTCCAATAAGCATTAAAACCACAATCATTAAATTCTAATGATGAGTAACTGAATTTATGACATTCGTTTTGCATTGACATTTTAATGACACTTCCTGGATGAACTTATTTGAATGTCTGGTTAGCGTATCTCAAAAGTGAAGTGATTGCCTGTCTCCAACAGCACATCAGTCAATGCCAGCCAAGCCTCATCCATCTCTCCGGGGCATTCCGAGGTCTCAAAGCGTCCTATCATCCTATGCTTGTTTAGTCTAAAGGATTAGTAGGCCAAGCAATGGGAAGTAATGATTTGAAGAAGTAACCTGAGAGTGCCAGCAGAACCTCGATTTGTCGCCTTGTAGCGTTTGAGGGGTGAGTGATTAAGTGTTGGAATTGGAATTGCTATAGATAAGATCCCTTGTACACAAGTTTGTTAGGTGGTCTAAGTGGGGGAGAGTGATAAAGAGAAGCTGACCTAACTATGTGAGTGTTTGAGAATTCTAGTGAAAGTTCTCAGCCAATGAACTTGTATTTTTTCTTAATAATAATGGGGGTTGTGCTAATTATTTGTTGAAGCCAGTGTGACTTGCAGGGTGGACTGTGGTGTGGATTGCAGCCTGCATCCCGTTGAGCTTTTTAGCATTTAGACTCAAAAAGTGCATAAAAATGTTCTTTCCCTCAAAATTATCTATACTTGTGATGGGGCATTTTTAAAGGTTTTTACATTTTTCCAATGAGGTAAGGGTATTTGTTTTTAAAGGAGCACTATCACGAAATTGTTTAGTATTAAAAATCCATATAAACTAATAGCTAATGAGAGAAGGGATCACTTAAACACCCGAACAGAATAAAACTCCCACCAAGCTTGTGGTTTATTCTTTCTGGGTTGGAATAAAGTCTAGGGGTGACAGGTTTAGTGTATCAGGGGTGACAGAACCTGGGGGCGCGGGCACGCTCCCTGTTAGAGGGTAGCGGGGGATGCCACTGCCAGCGCGTTCGGATCAACTCACATTAGAAAAGCTTCTGGACGAAGGAGCTCGAGCTAATCCAAGCCAGCTGAGTGGACGCGCATGCATCATAGGACCGGGAGTTTGTTTGGACGACCTGGGGGGTTCACACAGCGGGGCACCCCTGATCGGGCAAGGACCAAACCCAGGATAATCAAAATCCTGGGTTTTGGTCCACTTTATAATAAAAATAACAAGCCTGGCTGGATATTTACTTTTCACAGACTGTTTTTGCTCCTTACATTCTGTGTGGTGTGTGTGGGGTGCCTGTGTACTGTGTGCATGGCGGTGTTTTTGGCTTCTGGCCGCGTTCTATGGCCATTACTGCGGGGAGAGCTTCTCCCCCCCATTCTGGTTAAGGGCGGGACTGGGCGCTCGGCGCGGTCACGGCGGCCCGCCCCCCTGTTTTCTGGCGCCATTGCGGAGCCCAGCTATTGCTGGGATCCGCATCCTTGTCAGCTTGGGGGAGGGGCCAGGCACAGCGCGCGATCCGCGCTTGCCCGCCCTTCTTCTCCCTCTTTCCTCTGCTGCTGGGTCGGACGCCATTGTTGGAGCTGTGAGTGCCCTGTGGGGCCCCCTTTTCTGTACATTGTACTGGCGGCTGGCCCCATCCCTTGCGGTGGGGCGACTTATGGTCCACTTGTGCTTATTATATATATATATATAGCTATATAATATATATTTATATATTTTATTGTAGTGTATGGGTGGCCCTGCCTGCTGTGTGCCCTTTTTTCTTTTGGGCCTTTCTTTTTGTGTCTTTCAGGAGGACTCCCTTTCCGCATAAGAAAAAGGGAGTTCTCCCGGTCCTAGGGTCCCTTGGATAAATTGGGGTCTTACAAATCCTCCCACTTGGGACTTAAAAGGGCATCCCGGGTAGCTTAATTGGCGTAATTCCCTCTGGTCCTTGCGACTACCATTAAAATCACCATATGGAGGCTCCCCAGGCTACCGGGCTTGGGCTCCTTTCGGGGCAATCCCGGCAGTGTGTGGGTTGTGGGGTGTCCTTTACGGGGGATAATGTACTGATTTGCATACCATGAGCTCAGCTGGCCATAACGTGGCAGTCGGGGTCCCAGGCGTCTGGGTCCGTGCCGCCGGCCTCATCACCTACTCCACCTCTCCTGATCCGTACCCCAGGTGACACTGTCATTAGTGGGGAGTCGCAATCTGATGTATGTGCTAGACTGGCCAACATCGAGAGACTGATTCCTAGCTCTGCAGCCAGAATGGCCCCAGCTAAGAAGAGACATTTATCACCGGCCGCACTGGTTCTGGATTTTGATGATTGTGATATCCTTGACTGGTCTGATTATTCCCCACTTGAGGAGGGGGAATTGTTTGATGAGTCTGATGGCTCTGAGGATCAGCAGTTTTTGGATGCTGATGCTGGGCAGGAGCATGGGGATGCCGTGGATACCCCCAGGATTCTGGCCCATTTGTTTGAGGTGCTGGCTATTTCTCCTCTGGCGGAGTCCCCTCCACAGAAGGGGGAATTTTTTGGGACCTCTAAGCCTCGTTTGGAGTTCCCAAATCAGAAGCATTTTGAAAATCTGATTCTTAAGGAATGGGAAAGACCTAGCTGGCTTCCTGGTGTTTCTCAGGGATGGGATAGGAAGTATCCCTTTCCGGTGGACGCGGTGAAGCGCTGGTCATCCCCTCCCGAGGTCGATGCACCCATCCTGGGATTGTCCAACACATCTGTTGTGCACTCTCCAGACGCCACCACGATTAAGGATGGTTAGGACCAACGTATTGACCAAATGGCTTGTCATGCCTTTGCTAGAGTGGGTTCAGCCTTGCGGCCTGTTTGTGCTTCTGCGCTCACGGCTGTGGCTACCAGGTCTGTGATTAGGGGCCTGTTGAGTGGTTCCCAGCTTAACCCGGCCAGTGATGAATTTGCAGCGCTTACGCGGTGTGAATTATTCATGACTATTGTCTTATCTGCCTTGGATGACACAATATGTATGTGTAGCAGAACCTCTGCGTTTCTGGTGGCTATTCGCCGATTGGTCTGGTTGCACCAGTGGGCGACTGACATTGCGGCTAAGAAGTCACTTACAGGGCTACCCTTCCTGGGTATGCAGCTGTTTGGAGATAAATTGGATTCAGTTGCGAAAGGAGGAAGGCTACCGCAGCGCAAGTAGCAGCGTCGCTCCTTTCGGGGGGCAGGCTCCTTTAATCCTTCCTTTCGCGGTGCCAGAGCAGGCAGAGGAGCTGCCTACTCTACCTTCAGAGGGGATTCCAGGAACAGAGGCAGAGGACGGGCCCGTCCGAGACCTGTCTGGGGTTCCAAGACCAAGCCCACTGCCAAGCCAGCTCAGCAATGAGGGGGCGCCCTAACCCTTGCGGGTGGGGGGTTGGCTTGCCGCACTTCTTCCGGGTCTGGGCCCGGGAGGTCACAGACAAGTGGATCTTGAAAGTGGTCTCTTCCGGGTACAAACTGGAGTTCGAGGACCGGCCTCCTCCCAGATTTCTCGGGTCCCCTCGGACCCCCGGGCTGCGCAGGGGCTCCTGTTGGCAGTGCAAAATCTTCTGGACATGGAAGTCATATGCACGGTGCCTTTATCAGAGAGAGGCCGGGGCTTTTATTCCAACCTTTTCACGGTGCCCAAAAAGGATGGATCCATAAGACCCATTCTGGATTTGAAGCTTCTCAACAGGTACATCAGAACCAGGAAGTTCCGCATGGAGACTTTGCGCTCAGCCATCCTTTCTCTTCATCAGGGGGGACTTCATGACGTCCATAGACATCAAGGATGCTTACCTTCATGTACCGATCTTCCCAGCACACCAGAGATTTCTCAGGTTTGTGGTGGGAGATCAGCATTTTCAGTTTGTGGCCCTCCCATTCGGGCTGACCTTGGCACCAAGGGTGTTCACCAAGGTGTTGGCGGGTATAATGGCCCTTCTCAGAACCCAGGGCGTTAGCATTGTGCCGTATCTGGACGACCTCCCCATTACAGCTCTTCTCTCGGAAAGGCGGAGCTGGACACTAGGACGGTGGTGTCAACGCTGGAGAGGTTTGGCTGGGTGATCAACCACCCCAAGTCTTCTCTCTCCCCGTCAAGGGAGGTTGCATTTCTGGGCATGAATCTGGATACCATTCAGACCCAGGGTGTTTCTACCTCAGTCGAAGGTGCAGATGGTTCAAGATCTGATACGTCTTCTTTTGTCAATCCATCGCCCGTCTATCCGGCTAGGGATGAGACTGGTGGGGTTGATGGTGGCTTCCTTTGAGGCAGTCCCCTTTGCTCAGTTCCACATGAGGTCGCTCCAGCTCCATCTACTGTCGGTTTGGGACAGATGTCCGCTGTCATTGGATCAGTCATTTCTGATGTCTCCCCTGGTTCGGCAGTCTCTTCAGTGGTGGCTGGAACTAAGGAATCTTCTGAGGGGCAGGTCTTTCCTGACGGTCACCACGGATACCAGCCTGTCGGGCTGGGGGGGGGGGGGGTTCTGGAAGGAACATCAGTTCCAGGGGCTGTGGGGTCCTCGGGAGGCCCACACCCCCATCAATGTCTTTGAGCTGAGAGCTATTCGGTTGGTGCTGTCACGCTTGACGCATCACCTCCAGGGTCTACCGGTTCAGGTTCGATCAGACAATCGGACTGCGGTCGCTTACATCAATCACCAAGGAGGGACTTGCAGCAGGAGTGCCCTCAGGGAAGTTTCTCTGATTCTTGCATGGGCGGAGAGCAATGTCCCATGCATTTCAGCAGTGTACATTCCGGGAGTGGAAAACATGGAGGCGGACTCCCTGAGCAGAGGATCCTCTCGCCGTGGGGAATGGTCGCTCAACCACAGGGTATTACGGTCCCTTTGTCGCAAGTGGGGGATTCCGGAAGTGGATCTCTTTGCCTCAGGTCACAATCACAAGCTTCCTGCTTTTGTGTCTCTGTCTCAGGATCCTCTGGCCCTGGCAGTGGACACCTTGTCTCTTGCCTGGAGGGATCTGGGTTTTCTGTACCTGTTTCCCCCCTTCTCTATGGTAGGCAAGGTGGTGCGCAAGCTGGCTCAAGAGGGTGCGCCAGCAATTCTGGTGCCCCAAGGTGGCCAAGACAGGTTTGGTTCGCAGACGTCGTACGGCTGGCGGTAGATCAGTACAGGCTGCCCCTGTTTCCGGATCTGATCACTCAAGGTCAACTTCGTTACCCCAATTTGCAAACGCTGGCTTTGACGGCGTGGTTGCTGAAACCTCCATCTTAAGGGAGGAAGGTTTGTCTGATGCTGTGATTCAGACACTTGTTAGAGCCAGGAAGAGATCTTCCTCTAACATCTACTACAGGACTTGGAGGTCCTATATTGACTGGTGTGAGGCTAGGGCTTTGCCTTGCAGGGTGTTTTTTCGATTCCTAGGATTTGGGATTTTCTTCAACATGGTCTGGACCTGGGGTTCCAGCTTAGTACCTTGAAAGGGCAGGTCTCTGCCCTGGCGGTCTTCTTTCAAAGGTCCTTTGCTCTGCATCCCTTGGTTAAGACTTTTTTTCCAGGGGGTCACTCATGTGCGGCCCCCTAGAAAGCATTTGTTGCCCATTTGGGATTTGAATTTGGTTCTGTGGGCCCTCCAGGGGCCTCCTTTTGAGCCGGTGCAGGATGTTGCACTTTCTTTGCTTACACAAAAAGTTTCCTTTTTGGTGGCTATTACCTCTGTTCGACAAGTCTCTGAGTTGGCTGCTCTGTCCATTCAGGCCCCTTATTTTGAGAGACGCCAGGACAAGGTGGTCTTTCGCTTTAAGCCAGGTTTCCTTCCTAAGGTGGTTTCTGCCTTCCATCTCAGACAGGATGTGGTTCTCCCTTCCTTGTGTCCTAAGCCTAGCAATGACAAGGAGAGGGTCCTGCACTCTTTGGATGTAGTTCATTGTGTGAAGTACTATTTGGTGGCTCCTTCTCCTTTTCGTAAGACGGACGCCTTGTTCCTGGTGCCCTCCGGGCCCAGGAAGGGTTTGGCGCCCGCCAAGTCTACCATTAGTAAATGGATACGTCAGGCCATTGTTGGGGCCTATTCTGCCAAGGGGAAGGTTCCCCCTTTTCATATCACTGCTCATTCTACTCGTGCTGTTGGGGCTTCTTGGGCTTTTCAGCACCAGGCCTCTGTTGAACAAGTTTGTAAGGCTGCTACTTGGTCTTCTGTACATACTTTTTCCAGGTTTTATAAGGTTGATGTGCCGGCTTCAGCGGATGCTGTTTTTGACCGTAAGGTTCTGCAAGCTGCAGTGGTTTGAATTTGTGCATTATTGCCTTTTTGGGATCTCCACCCATGTTGGACACTGCTATTGGATGTGTGGGGTGTGTGACATACTTGGAATAATACCATTTTGTGATTACTCTCCTGTAAAACGGGTATTATAAGTATGTCACACACCCCGCCCTTATTGTATTCTGGATCCTTTATATGGTGAACCTTTTATTGTTAAGATTTTTGGATTTGGCTCTTCCTGGTCCCCTTACTGCTTTCCTATACTGGGCAATGTGTGGGAGGTCCCAGGTATTTATGGACCGGGAGGGGCTTCTTTTTTTCCTGTCATCTCTGCAGAAGTTCGCCCTCTACTGGTTATAATATAACCCATATGTCATGAATATTTGAAGCGGGGTGTGTGACATACTTATAATACCCATTTTACAGGTGAGTAATCACAAAATGGTATTTTTTAATGTGAGCAATCTGTATGTACAGGGTGTGGCAAACATATAAGATAGACTCTTATTCAGAGTGAAGGACCGCTTTAAGTTTTAGAAACAACAGAACCCTATGGGCTATGCTGAAAAATGTTGAAATCTTTAGCATTTGATAATATATTATTAATATTTAATTCAATATATTATTGTAATTATAAATTGCAAACTTTAAAAATGTATTCTTACATCACTGGAAAGTGATAATGTACCTAAACTATAAAAATGTACCATCACATGTACAGGTGTTTTTTTTCAGGGAAGATGTAGGTCAAAGACTTTTTCTGCAATTTTTTGTGTGTTATCACTAAAAACTCACCGGGATGCAGGTTGCAATGAACACCGCAAGTCACACTGACACTAAATATTTAGCATGACCCCCAATGTCTTCATGATTCAGTAGAGGTTTTGGTAATCAAGCTTTACAAAATAGGTCTGGATTATAATTGCACATTTATATAAATCGCTGCAGTGATTTCCATGATGTGATGTTCTGGACAAATCTAAGATTTGTTTGACATTTCGAAATTCTGGATTAAGCTTGAAAAACGTTGCTGGTTTGACTAACCGCAATGAGTAATAGTCGCAATTCGTCCAGATGTACGCCAACCACGTGCGATTTTCTAAGACATATGCGCATGGAACGATTGCATCTTTTGGCATCAAGTGGGTTAAAGACACCAATGTTTTTTCTTTCAGACAAAGTGGAATTTGTATTAGGAAAAGTTGAAGCATTTTCCCACAAAAGCCCCTTAAGTGTCAAGCACTGGTGTTTGTTTGAACAGAGTGACGATGACACACTGGATTTAATGTCTCCTTTTTGCAGTAAACACTTTTGGCCTGTGAAGTATGTAAACCCAAAGTGTTGTTGTGAAAAGTCTTCATACAACAGGCTTAGCATGAGCAAACACACACAGATTGCCTGTCTCTTCTTCCCACCGAGAGCCGGGCCCCGTGTCACCACTGATAACCTTCACAGTGGGACTGCCTACAGCAAGAGAGCCTGATGGCAGACATCGACCATTTGTTCCTCCAGCTCTGACCACAGAGAGGCATTGACTTCTGGCTAATGATTTAATGGACAGCTTGCTGCCTGAGTCATATATACTGTAATCCCTGAATCATATACTGTGTAATTACAATACTGAATGTATTACCTTTTTTTTTTTTTTAATTATATGTTGGTCAAGCATTTTGAAGGTATAGATCAGGGACCCCCAACCTGGGAAAGTACAGTACACATGTTGTCAGTCACCTAAAACCATGTTAAAACACACAAAATATCAATTTAAAGTGAATAAAATACCCAAAATGTTCATTAATATTTTCCATGCCCTATTAGAGAAGTTTTTGGGAGCAAATCAGACTTGGGTAAAGTATAGATAAGGAGAGTTGGGGTACAATGTTGCCTTTGGTTGTCAAAAGCCCATGTGTGCTGTAGGCTGCATCTCCCTCTGTCCGTTTACCTTTACCATTTATCTATATCTTGCCCTTTTTTATTCATCTACTGTGCTATTGTTCATATTGTATTAGCTGGGTTTGTATTACTGTCTCCAAATATGCAGGGTGACTTTATTTACTGAATTTGTATTCTATATTCTCATCTAATTGTTTTCAGTCTTATGGAAGAAGGGCAGAGGCGGGCTTAGAATTTCTGGGGCCCCATGTAAAGTTGTGCCTGGGGGCGCAAAGGCATTTTTATATGACAAAATACAATATTAAAGAAGAACTGAAATGATAGAGGCAGCTTTCTTTCTTATGTAGCCTTGGCACTGACAGCATCACCAGTATTACATCAGTATTAAAGTAAGACGCCAGCCGCTTCCAGAGTACACTCAGCAAAGTTCTGAGGCCCCCTGAGAGGTGGGCTGCTCATCAACCAGCTAATAGCCATCCCCTTACCTAACCAAGCCAGCCAGCAGGCTGTCAATCTCAGTTCCCCCCCCCCCCCCGCCCGCATGACCAGCTCAGACCCACCACCCCAAATAATCAGCACGGGCAGCAGGTGTGACATAGGCAGAGATGGACCATGACGGGGGCAGCCACAAGCTGCCACAGACTACAGCACCCAGCTTGCTACCAGAAGCCAGTGCACACAGCCTGTTATGGGGGTTGTTCTGCCAAACAGCCTGCTATGGAGTAATGGGGGGCTCTGTCATAAAGTCTGCTATGGTGTATTGGGGGCTCTGCCATACAGTCTGCTATTGAGTATTGGGGGCTCTGCCATACAGCCTGCTATGGTGTGATGGGGGCTCTGCCATACATTCTGCTATGGTGTGATGGGGGCTCTGCCATACAGTCTGCTATGGTGTGATGGGGGCTCTGCCATACAGTCTGCTATGGTGTGATGGGGGCTCTGCCATACATTCTGCTATGGTGTGATGGGGGCTCTGCCATACAGTCTGCTATGGTGTGATGAGGGCTCTGCCATACAGTCTGCTATGGTGTGATGGGGGCTCTGCCATACAGTCTGCTATGGTGTGATGGGGGCTCTGCCACACAGTCTGCTATGGTGTGATGGGGGCTCTGCCACACAGTCTGCTATGGTGTGATGGGGGCTCTGCCACACAGTCTGCTATGGTGTGATGGGGGCTCTGCCATACAGTCTGCTATGGTGTGATGGGGGCTCTGCCATACAGTCTGCTATGGTGTGATGGGGGCTCTGCCATACAGTCTGCTATGGTGTGATGGGGGCTCTGCCACACAGTCTGCTATGGTGTGATGGGGGCTCTGCCACACAGTCTGCTATGGTGTGATGGGGGCTCTGCCACACAGTCTGCTATGGTGTGATGGGGGCTCTGCCATACAGTCTGCTATGGTGTGATGGGGGCTCTGCCACACAGTCTGCTATGGTGTGATGGGGGCTCTGCCATACAGTCTGCTATGGTGTGATGGGGGCTCTGCCATACAGTATGCTATGGCGTGATGGGGGCTCTGCCATACAGTCTGCTATGGTGTGATGGGGGCTCTGCCATACAGTCTGCTATGGGCGTGATGGGGGCTCTGCCATACAGTCTAATATGGTGTATTGGGGCTCTGCCACACAGTCTGCTATGGTGTGATGGAGGCTCTGCCATACAGTCTGATATGGTGTATTGGGGCTCTGCCATACAGTCTGCTATGGTGTGATGGAGGCTCTGCCATACAGTCTGCTATGGGCGTGATGGGGGCTCTGCCATACAGTCTGATATGGTGTATTGGGGCTCTGCCACACAGTCTGCTATGGTGTATTGGGGCTCTGCCATACAGTCTGCTATTGGCGTGATGGGGGCTCTGCCATACAGTCTGCTATGGTGTGATGGGGGCTCTGCCATACAGTCTGCTATGGTGTGATGGAGGCTCTGCCATACATTCTGCTATGGTGTGATGGGGGCTCTGCCATACAGTCTGCTATGGTGTGATGGGGGCTCTGCCATACAGTCTGCTATGGTGTGATGGAGGCTCTGCCATACAGTCTGCTATGGTGTGATGGGGGCTCTGCCATACAGTCTGCTATGGTGTGATGGAGGCTCTGCCATACATTCTGCTATGGTGTGATGGGGGCTCTGCCATACAGTCTGCTATGGTGTGATGGAGGCTCTGCCATACAGTCTGCTATGGTGTGATGGTGGCTCTGTCACACAGTCTGCTATGGTGTGATGGAGGCTCTGCCATACAGTCTGCTATGGTGTGATGGAGGCTCTGCCATACAGTCTGCTATGGTGTGATGGAGGCTCTGCCATACAGTCTGCTATGGTGTGATGGAGGCTCTGCCACACAGTCTGCTATGGTGTGATGGTGGCTCTGTCACACAGTCTGCTATGGTGTGATGGGGGCTCTGCCATACAGTCTGCTATGGTGTGATGGAGGCTCTGCCATACAGTCTGCTATAGTGTGATGGGGGCTCTGCCACACAGTCTGCTACGGTGTGATGGGGGCTCTGCCATACAGTCTGCTATGGTGTGATGGAGGCTCTGCCATACAGTCTGCTATGGTGTGATGGGGGCTCTGCCATACATTCTGCTATGGTGTGATGGGGGCTCTGCCATACAGTCTGCTATGGCGTGATGGGGGCTCTGCCACACATTCTGCTATGGTGTGATGGGGGCTCTGCCATACAGTCTGCTATGGTGTGATGGAGGCTCTGCCATACATTCTGCTATGGTGTGATGGGGGCTCTGCCATACAGTCTGCTATGGTGTGATGGGGGCTCTGCCATACAGTCTGCTATGGTGTGATGGGGGCTCTGCCATACATTCTGCTATGGTGTGATGGGGGCTCTGCCATACAGTCTGCTATGGTGTGATGGAGGCTCTGCCATACATTCTGCTATGGTGTGATGGAGGCTCTGCCATACATTCTGCTATGGTGTGATGGGGGCTCTGCCATACAGTCTGCTATGGTGTGATGGAGGCTCTGCCATACATTCTGCTATGGTGTGATGGGGGCTCTGCCATACATTCTGCTATGGCGTGATGGGGGCTCTGCCATACAGTCTGCTATGGCGTGATGGTGGCTCTGCCATACAGTCTGCTATGGTGTGATGGAGGCTCTGCCATACAGTCTGCTATGGTGTGATGGAGGCTCTGTCACACAGTCTGCTATGGTGTGATGGAGGCTCTGCCATACAGTCTGCTATGGTGTGATGGAGGCTCTGCCATACAGTCTGCTATGGTGTGATGGGGGCTCTGCCATACAGTCTGCTATGGTGTGATGGAGGCTCTGCCATACAGTCTGCTATGGTGTGATGGGGGCTCTGCCATACAGTCTGCTATGGTGTGATGGGGGCTCTGCCATACAGTCTGCTATGGTGTGATGGAGGCTCTGCCATACAGTCTGCTATGGTGTGATGGAGGCTCTGCCATACAGTCTGCTATGGTGTGATGGAGGCTCTGCCATACAGTCTGCTATGGTGTGATGGGGGCTCTGCCACACAGTCTGCTACGGTGTGATGGGGGCTCTGCCATACAGTCTGCTATGGTGTGATGGGGGCTCTGCCATACAGTCTGCTATGGTGTGATGGGGGCTCTGCCATACAGTCTGCTATGGTGTGATGGGGGCTCTGCCATACAGTCTGCTATGGTGTGATGGGGGCTCTGCCATACAATCTGCTATGGTGTGATGGGGGCTCTGCCATACAGTCTGCTATGGTGTGATGGGGGCTCTGCCATACAGTCTGCTATGGTGTGATGGGGGCTCTGCCATACAGTCTGCTATGGTGTGATGGGGGCTCTGCCACACAGTCTGCTATGGTGTGATGGAGGCTCTGCCATACAGTCTGCTATGGTGTGATGGAGGCTCTGCCATACAGTCTGCTATGGTGTGATGGGGGCTCTGCCACACAGTCTGCTACGGTGTGATGGGGGCTCTGCCATACAGTCTGCTATGGTGTGATGGGGGCTCTGCCATACAGTCTGCTATGGTGTGATGGGGGCTCTGCCATACAGTCTGCTATGGTGTGATGGGGGCTCTGCCATACAGTCTGCTATGGTGTGATGGGGGCTCTGCCATACAATCTGCTATGGTGTGATGGGGGCTCTGCCATACAGTCTGCTATGGTGTGATGGGGGCTCTGCCATACAGTCTGCTATGGTGTGATGGGGGCTCTGCCATACAGTCTGCTATGGTGTGATGGGGGCTCTGCCATACAGTCTGCTATGGTGTGATGGGGGCTCTGCCACACAGTCTGCTATGGTGTGATGGGGGCTCTGCCACACAGTCTGCTATGGTGTGATGGAGGCTCTGCCATACAGTCTGCTATGGTGTGATGGGGGCTCTGCCATACAGTCTGCTATGGTGTGATGGGGGCTCTGCCATACAGTCTGCTATGGTGTGATGGGGGCTCTGCCATACAGTCTGCTATGGTGTGATGGGGGCTCTGCCATACATTCTGCTATGGTGTGATGGGGGCTCTGCCATACAGTCTGCTATGGCGTGATGGGGGCTCTGCCACACAGTCTGCTATGGTGTGATGGAGGCTCTGCCATACATTCTGCTATGGTGTGATGGGGGCTCTGCCATACAGTCTGCTATGGTGTGATGGGGGCTCTGCCATACAGTCTGCTATGGTGTGATGGGGGCTCTGCCATACAGTCTGCTATGGTGTGATGGGGGCTCTGCCATACAGTCTGCTATGGTGTGATGGAGGCTCTGCCATACAGTCTGCTATGGTGTGATGGGGGCTCTGCCATACAGTCTGCTATGGTGTGATGGAGGCTCTGCCATACAGTCTGCTATGGTGTGATGGAGGCTCTGCCATACATTCTGCTATGGTGTGATGGGGGCTCTGCCACACAGTCTGCTATGGTGTGATGGGGGCTCTGCCATACAGTCTGCTATGGTGTGATGGAGGCTCTGC
This sequence comes from Gastrophryne carolinensis, assembly GCA_027917425.1. Classification (NCBI taxonomy): domain Eukaryota; kingdom Metazoa; phylum Chordata; class Amphibia; order Anura; family Microhylidae; genus Gastrophryne; species Gastrophryne carolinensis. The sequence goes on along the minus strand of CM051236.1, from coordinate 391,362,077 downwards.
CATACAGTCTGCTATGGTGTGATGGAGGCTCTGCCATACAGTCTGCTATGGTGTGATGGAGGCTCTGCCATACAGTCTGCTATGGTGTGATGGGGGCTCTGCCATACAGTCTGCTATTGTGTGATGGGGGCTCTGCCATACATTCTGCTATGGTGTGATGGGGGCTCTGCCATACAGTCTGCTATGGTGTGATGGGGGCTCTGCCATACAGTCTGCTATGGTGTGATGGGGGCTCTGCCATACAGTCTACTATTGTGTGATGGGGGCTCTGCCATACAGTCTGCTATGGTGTGATGGGGGCTCTGCCATACAGTCTACTATTGTGTGATGGGGGCTCTGCCATACAGTCTGCTATGGTGTGATGGGGGCTCTGCCATACATTCTGCTATGGTGTGATGGGGGCTCTGCCATACAGTCTGCTATGGTGTGATGGGGGCTCTGCCATACAGTCTGCTATGGTGTGATGGGGGCTCTGCCATACAGTCTGCTATGGTGTGATGGGGGCTCTGCCATACAGTCTGCTATGGTGTGATGGGGGCTCTGCCACACAGTCTGCTATAGTGTATTGGGGCTCTGCCACACAGTCTGCCATGGTGTGATGGGGGCTCTGCCATACAGTCTGCTATGGTGTGATGGGGGCTCTGCCATACAGTCTGCTATGGTGTGATGGGGGCCCTGCCATACAGTCTGCTATGGTGTGATGGGGGCTCTGCCATACAGTCTGCTATGGTGTGATGGGGGCCCTGCCATACAGTCTGCTATGGTGTGATGGAGGCTCTGCCATACAGTCTGCTATGGTGTGATGGGGGCTCTGCCATACAGTCTGCTATGGTGTGATGGGGGCCCTGCCATACAGTCTGCTATGGTGTGATGGGGGCTCTGCCATACAGTCTGCTATGGTGTGATGGGGGCCCTGCCATACAGTCTGCTATGGTGTGATGGAGGCTCTGCCATACAGTCTGCTATGGTGTGATGGGGGCTCTGCCATACAGTCTGCTATGGTGTGATGGGGGCCCTGCCATACAGTCTGCTATGGTGTGATGGAGGCTCTGCCATACAGTCTGCTATGGTGTGATGGAGGCTCTGCCATACAGTCTGCTATGGCGTGATGGGGGCTCTGCCATACAGTCTGCTATGGTGTGATGGGGGCTCTGCCATACAGTCTGCTATGGTGTGATGGGGGCCCTGCCATACAGTCTGCTATGGTGTGATGGAGGCTCTGCCATACAGTCTGCTATGGTGTGATGGAGGCTCTGCCATACAGTCTGCTATGGTGTGATGGAGGCTCTGCCATACAGTCTGCTATGGTGTGATGGGGGCTCTGCCATACAGTCTGCTATGGTGTGATGGGGGCTCTGCCATACAGTCTGCTATTGTGTGATGGGGGCTCTGCCATACATTCTGCTATGGTGTGATGGGGGCTCTGCCATACAGTCAGCTATGGTGTGATGGGGGCTCTGCCATACATTCTGCTATGGTGTGATGGAGGCTCTGCCATACAGTCTGCTATGGTGTGATGGAGGCTCTGCCATACAGTCTGCTATGGTGTGATGGGGGCTCTGCCATACAGTCTGCTATGGTGTGATGGGGGCTCTGCCATACAGTCTGCTATGGTGTGATGGGGGCTCTGCCATACATTCTGCTATGGTGTGATGGGGGCTCTGCCATACATTCTGCTATGGTGTGATGGGGGCTCTGCCATACAGTCTGCTATGGTGTGATGTGGGCTCTGCCACACAGTCTGCTATGGTGTGATGGAGGCTCTGCCATACATTCTGCTATGGTGTGATGGGGGCTCTGCCACACAGTCTGCTATGGTGTGATGGGGGCTCTGCCATACAGTCTGCTATGGTGTGATGGGGGCTCTGCCATACAGTCTGCTATGGTGTGATGGAGGCTCTGCCATACATTCTGCTATGGTGTGATGGGGGCTCTGCCACACAGTCTGCTATGGTGTGATGGGGGCTCTGCCATACAGTCTGCTATGGTGTGATGGAGGCTCTGCCATACAGTCTGCTATGGTGTGATGGGGGCTCTGCCATACAGTCTGCTATGGTGTGATGGAGGCTCTGCCATACAGTCTGCTATGGTGTGATGGAGGCTCTGCCATACAGTCTGCTATGGTGTGATGGGGGCTCTGCCATACAGTCTGCTATGGTGTGATGGAGGCTCTGCCATACAGTCTGCTATGGTGTGATGGGGGCTCTGCCATACAGTCTGCTATGGTGTGATGGAGGCTCTGCCATACATTCTGCTATGGTGTGATGGGGGCTCTGCCACACAGTCTGCTATGGTGTGATGGGGGCTCTGCCATACAGTCTGCTATGGTGTGATGGAGGCTCTGCCATACATTCTGCTATGGTGTGATGGGGGTCTGCCATACAGTCTGCTATGGTGTGATGGGGGCTCTGCCATACAGTCTGCTATGGTGTGATGGGGGCTCTGCCATACAGTCTGCTATGGTGTGATGGAGGCTCTGCCATACATTCTGCTATGGTGTGATGGGGGCTCTGCCACACAGTCTGCTATGGTGTGATGGGGGCTCTGCCATACAGTCTGCTATGGTGTGATGGGGGCTCTGCCATACAGTCTGCTATGGTGTGATGGGGGTCTGCCATACAGTCTGCTATGGTGTGATGGGGGCTCTGCCATACATTCTGCTATGGTGTGATGGGGGCTCTGCCACACAGTCTGCTACGGTGTGATGGGGGCTCTGCCATACAGTCTGCTATGGTGTGATGGGGGCTCTGCCATACAGTCTGCTATGGTGTGATGGAGGCTCTGCCATACATTCTGCTATGGTGTGATGGGGGCTCTGCCATACAGTCTGCTATGGTGTGATGGAGGCTCTGCCATACATTCTGCTATGGTGTGATGGGGGCTCTGCCATACAGTCTGCTATTGTGTGATGGGGGCTCTGCCATACATTCTGCTATGGTGTGATGGGGGCTCTGCCATACAGTCTACTATTGTGTGATGGGGGCTCTGCCATACAGTCTGCTATGGTGTGATGGGGGCTCTGCCATACAGTCTACTATTGTGTGATGGGGGCTCTGCCATACAGTCTGCTATGGTGTGATGGAGGCTCTGCCATACATTCTGCTATGGTGTGATGGGGGCTCTGCCATACAGTCTGCTATTGTGTGATGGGGGCTCTGCCATACATTCTGCTATGGTGTGATGGGGGCTCTGCCATACAGTCTACTATTGTGTGATGGGGGCTCTGCCATACAGTCTGCTATGGTGTGATGGAGGCTCTGCCATACAGTCTGCTATGGTGTGATGGGGGCTCTGCCATACAGTCTGCTATGGTGTGATGGGGGCCCTGCCATACAGTCTGCTATGGTGTGATGGGGGCTCTGCCATACAGTCTGCTATGGTGTGATGGGGGCTCTGCCATACAGTCTGCTATGGTGTGATGGAGGCTCTGCCATACATTCTGCTATGGGGTGATGGGGGCTCTGCCATACAGTCTGCTATGGTGTGATGGGGGCTCTGCCATACATTCTGCTATGGTGTGATGGGGGCTCTGCCATACATTCTGCTATGGGGTGATGGGGGCTCTGCCATACAGTCTGCTATTGTGTGATGGGGGCTCTGCCATACATTCTGCTATGGTGTGATGGGGGCCCTGCCATACAGTCTACTATTGTGTGATGGGGGCTCTGCCATACAGTCTGCTATGGTGTGATGGGGGCTCTGCCATACAGTCTACTATTGTGTGATGGGGGCTCTGCCATACAGTCTGCTATGGTGTGATGGGGGCCCTGCCATACAGTCTGCTATGGTGTGATGGGGGCTCTGCCATACAGTCTGCTATGGTGTGATGGGGGCTCTGCCATACAGTCTGCTATGGTGTGATGGGGGCTCTGCCATACAGTCTGCTATGGTGTGATGGGGGCTCTGCCATACAGTCTGCTATGGCGTGATGGGGGCTCTGCCACACAGTCTGCTATGGTGTGATGGAGGCTCTGCCATACAGTCTGCTATGGTGTGATGGGGGCTCTGCCATACAGTCTGCTATGGTGTGATGGGGGCTCTGCCATACAGTCTGCTATGGTGTGATGGGGGCTCTGCCATACAGTCTGCTATGGTGTGATGGAGGCTCTGCCATACAGTCTGCTATGGTGTGATGGGGGCTCTGCCATACAGTTTGCTATGGTGTGATGAGGGCTCTGCCATACAGTCTGCTATGGTGTGATGGGGGCTCTGCCATACAGTCTACTATTGTGTGATGGGGGCTCTGCCATACAGTCTGCTATGGTGTATTGGGGCTCTGCCATACAGTCTGCTATGGTGTGATGGGGGCTCTGCCATACATTCTGCTATGGTGTGATGGGGGCTCTGCCATACAGTCTACTATTGTGTGATGGGGGCTCTGCCATACAGTCTGCTATGGTGTGATGGGGGCTCTGCCATACAGTCTGCTATGGTGTGATGGGGGCTCTGCCATACAGTCTACTATTGTGTGATGGGGGCTCTGCCATACAGTCTGCTATGGTGTGATGGGGGCTCTGCCATACAGTCTGCTATGGTGTGATGGGGGCTCTGCCATACAGTCTGCTATGGTGTGATGGGGGCTCTGCCATACAGTCTACTATTGTGTGATGGGGGCTCTGCCATACAGTCTGCTATGGCGTGATGGGGGCTCTGCCATACAGTTTGCTATGGTGTGATGGGGGCTCTGCCATACATTCTGCTATGGTGTGATGGGGGCTCTGCCACACATTCTGCTATGGTGTGATGGGGGCTCTGCCATACAGTCTGCTATGGTGTGATGGAGGCTCTGCCATACATTCTGCTATGGTGTGATGGGGGCTCTGCCATACAGTCTACTATTGTGTGATGGGGGCTCTGCCATACAGTCTGCTATGGTGTGATGGGGGCTCTGCCATACAGTCTGCTATGGTGTGATGGGGGCTCTGCCATACATTCTGCTATGGTGTATTGGGGGCTCTGCCACACATTCTGCTATGGTGTGATGGGGGCTCTGCCACACAGTCTGCTATGGTGTGATGGGGGCTCTGCCATACATTCTGCTATGGTGTGATGGGGGCTCTGCCATACATTCTGCTATGGTGTGATGGGGGCTCTGCCATACAGTCTGCTATGGTGTGATGGGGGCTCTGCCATACAGTCTGCTATGGTGTGATGGGGGCTCTGCCATACATTCTGCTATGGTGTGATGGGGGCTCTGCCATACAGTCTGCTATGGTGTGATGGGGGCTCTGCCATACAGTCTGCTATGGTGTGATGGGGGCTCTGCCATACAGTCTGCTATGGTGTGATGGAGGCTCTGCCATACAGTCTGCTATGGTGTGATGGAGGCTCTGCCATACATTCTGCTATGGTGTGATGGGGGCTCTGCCATACAGTCTGCTATGGTGTGATGGGGGCTCTGCCATACAGTCTGCTATGGTGTGATGGAGGCTCTGCCATACATTCTGCTATGGTGTGATGGGGGCTCTGCCATACAGTCTGCTATGGTGTGATGGAGGCCCTGCCATACAGTCTGCTATGGTGTGATGGGGGCTCTGCCATACAGTCTGCTATGGTGTGATGGAGGCTCTGCCATACAGTCTGCTATGGTGTGATGGAGGCCCTGCCATACAGTCTGCTATGGTGTGATGGGGGCTCTGCCATACAGTCTGCTATGGTGTGATGGAGGCTCTGCCATACAGTCTGCTATGGTGTGATGGAGGCCCTGCCATACAGTCTGCTATGGTGTGATGGAGGCTCTGCCACACAGTCTGCTATGGTGTGATGGAGGCTCTGCCATACAGTCTGCTATGGTGTGATGGGGGCTCTGCCATACAGTCTGCTATGGTGTGATGGAGGCTCTGCCATACAGTCTGCTATGGTGTGATGGGGGCTCTGCCATACATTCTGCTATGGTGTGATGGGGGCTCTGCCATACAGTCTGCTATGGTGTGATGGGGGCTCTGCCATACAGTCTGCTATGGTGTGATGGGGGCTCTGCCATACAGTCTACTATTGTGTGATGGGGGCTCTGCCATACAGTCTGCTATGGCGTGATGGGGGCTCTGCCATACAGTCTGCTATGGTGTGATGGGGGCTCTGCCATACATTCTGCTATGGTGTGATGGGGGCTCTGCCATACATTCTGCTATGGTGTGATGGGGGCTCTGCCATACAGTCTGCTATGGTGTGATGGGGGCTCTGCCATACAGTCTGCTATGGTGTGATGGAGGCTCTGCCATACATTCTGCTATGGTGTGATGGGGGCTCTGCCATACAGTCTGCTATGGTGTGATGGAGGCTCTGCCATACAGTCTGCTATGGTGTGATGGAGGCTCTGCCATACAGTCTGCTATGGTGTGATGGAGGCTCTGCCATACATTCTGCTATGGTGTGATGGGGGCTCTGCCATACAGTCTGCTATGGTGTGATGGAGGCCCTGCCATACAGTCTGCTATGGTGTGATGGGGGCTCTGCCATACAGTCTGCTATGGTGTGATGGAGGCTCTGCCATACAGTCTGCTATGGTGTGATGGAGGCCCTGCCATACAGTCTGCTATGGTGTGATGGGGGCTCTGCCATACAGTCTGCTATGGTGTGATGGAGGCCCTGCCATACAGTCTGCTATGGTGTGATGGGGGCTCTGCCATACAGTCTGCTATGGTGTGATGGGGGCTCTGCCATACAGTCTGCTATGGTGTGATGGGGGCTCTGCCATACAGTCTGCTATGTTGTGATGGGGGCTCTGCCACACAGTCTGCTATGGTGTGATGGGGGCTCTGCCATACAGTCTGCTATGGTGTGATGGAGGCTCTGCCATACATTCTGCCATGGTGTGATGGGGGCTCTGCCATACAGTCTGCTATGGTGTGATGGGGGCTCTGCCATACAGTCTGCTATGGTGTGATGGAGGCTCTGCCATACATTCTGCTATGGTGTGATGGGGGCTCTGCCACACAGTCTGCTATGGTGTGATGGGGGCTCTGCCATACAGTCTGCTATGGTGTGATGGGGGCTCTGCCATACATTCTGCTATGGTGTGATGGAGGCTCTGCCATACATTCTGCTATGGTGTGATGGGGGCTCTGCCATACAGTCTGCTATGGTGTGATGGAGGCTCTGCCATACAGTCTGCTATGGTGTGATGGGGGCTCTGCCATACAGTCTGCTATGGTGTGATGGGGGCTCTGCCATACAGTCTGCTATGGTGTGATGGGGGCTCTGCCACACAGTCTGCTATGGTGTGATGGGGGCTCTGCCATACAGTCTGCTATGGTGTGATGGGGGCTCTGCCATACAGTCTGCTATGGTGTGATGGGGGCTCTGCCATACAGTCTGCTATGGTGTGATGGGGGCTCTGCCATACAGTCTGCTATGGTGTGATGGGGGCTCTGCCATACAGTCTGCTATGGTGTGATGGGGGCTCTGCCATACAGTCTGCTATGGTGTGATGGGGGCTCTGCCATACAGTCTGCTATGGTGTGATGGGGGCTCTGCCATACATTCTGCTATGGTGTGATGGGGGCTCTGCCATACAGTCTGCTATGTTGTGATGGGGGCTCTGCCACACAGTCTGCTATGGTGTGATGGGGGCTCTGCCATACAGTCTGCTATGGTGTGATGGAGGCTCTGCCATACATTCTGCCATGGTGTGATGGGGGCTCTGCCATACAGTCTGCTATGGTGTGATGGGGGCTCTGCCATACAGTCTGCTATGGTGTGATGGAGGCTCTGCCATACAGTCTGCTATGGTGTGATGGGGGCTCTGCCATACATTCTGCTATGGTGTGATGGGGGCTCTGCCACACAGTCTGCTATGGTGTGATGGGGGCTCTGCCATACAGTCTGCTATGGTGTGATGGGGGCTCTGCCATACAGTCTGCTATGGCGTGATGGTGGCTCTGCCATACAGTCTGCTATGGTGTGATGGGGGCTCTGCCATACAGTCTGCTATGGTGTGATGGAGGCCCTGCCATACAGTCTGCTATGGTGTGATGGGGGCTCTGCCATACAGTCTGCTATGGTGTGATGGAGGCCCTGCCATACAGTCTGCTATGGTGTGATGGGGGCTCTGCCATACAGTCTGCTATGGTGTGATGGGGGCTCTGCCATACATTCTGCTATGGTGTGATGGGGGCTCTGCCATACAGTCTGCTATGGTGTGATGGGGGCTCTGCCACACAGTCTGCTATGGTGTGATGGGGGCTCTGCCATACAGTCTGCTATGGTGTGATGGGGGCTCTGCCACACAGTCTGCTATGGTGTGATGGGGGCTCTGTCACACAGTCTGCTATGGTGTGATGGGGGCTCTGCCATACAGTCTGCTATGGTGTGATGGGGGCTCTGCCATACATTCTGCTATGGTGTGATGGGGGCTCTGCCATACATTCTGCTATGGCGTGATGGGGGCTCTGCCATACAGTCTGCTATGGCGTGATGGGGGCTCTGCCATACAGTCTGCTATGGCGTGATGGGGGCTCTGCCATACAGTCTGCTATGGTGTGATGGGGGCTCTGCCATACAGTCTGCTATGGTGTGATGGGGGCTCTGCCATACAGTCTGCTATGGTGTGATGGGGGCTCTGCCATACAGTCTGCTATGGTGTGATGGGGGCTCTGCCACACAGTCTGCTATGGTGTGATGGGGGCTCTGCCATACAGTCTGCTATGGTGTGATGGGGGCTCTGCCATACAGTCTGCTATGGTGTGATGGGGGCTCTGCCATACAGTCTGCTATGGCGTGATGGGGGCTCTGCCATACAGTCTGCTATGGCGTGATGGGGGCTCTGCCATACATTCTGCTATGGTGTGATGGAGGCTCTGCCATACAGTCTGCTATGGTGTGATGGGGGCTCTGCCATACAGTCTGCTATGGTGTGATGGGGGCTCTGCCATACAGTCTGCTATGGTGTGATGGAGGCTCTGCCATACAGTCTGCTATGGTGTGATGGGGGCTCTGCCATACAGTCTGCTATGGTGTGATGGGGGCCCTGCCATACAGTCTGCTATGGTGTGATGGGGGCTCTGCCATACAGTCTGCTATGGTGTGATGGGGGCTCTGCCATACAGTCTGCTATGGTGTGATGGGGGCTCTGCCACACAGTCTGCTATGGTGTGATGGGGGCTCTGCCATACAGTCTGCTATGGTGTGATGGGGGCTCTGCCACACAGTCTGCTATGGTGTGATGGGGGCTCTGTCACACAGTCTGCTATGGTGTGATGGGGGCTCTGCCATACAGTCTGCTATGGTGTGATGGGGGCTCTGCCATACATTCTGCTATGGCGTGATGGGGGCTCTGCCATACAGTCTGCTATGGCGTGATGGGGGCTCTGCCATACAGTCTGCTATGGTGTATTGGGGCTCTGCCATACAGTCTGCTATGGTGTGATGGAGGCTCTGCCATACAGTCTGCTATGGTGTATTGGGGCTCTGCCATACAGTCTGCTATGGTGTGATGGGGGCTCTGCCATACATTCTGCTATGGCGTGATGGGGGCTCTGCCATACAGTCTGCTATGGCGTGATGGGGGCTCTGCCATACAGTCTGCTATGGCGTGATGGGGGCTCTGCCATACAGTCTGCTATGGTGTGATGGGGGCTCTGCCATACAGTCTGCTATGGTGTGATGGGGGCTCTGCCATACAGTCTGCTATGGTGTGATGGGGGCTCTGCCATACAGTCTGCTATGGTGTGATGGGGGCTCTGCCACACATTCTGCTATGGTGTGATGGGGGCTCTGCCATACAGTCTGCTATGGCGTGATGGGGGCTCTGCCATACAGTCTGCTATGGCGTGATGGGGGCTCTGCCATACAGTCTGCTATGGTGTGATGGGGGCTCTGCCATACAGTCTGCTATGGTGTGATGGGGGCTCTGCCATACAGTCTGCTATGGCGTGATGGGGGCTCTGCCATACAGTCTGCTATGGCGTGATGGGGGCTCTGCCATACATTCTGCTATGGTGTGATGGAGGCTCTGCCACACAGTCTGCTATGGTGTGATGGAGGCTCTGCCATACAGTCTGCTATGGTGTGATGGGGGCTCTGCCATACATTCTGCTATGGTGTGATGGGGGCTCTGCCACACAGTCTGCTATGGGCGTGATGGGGGCTCTGCCACACAGTCTGATATGGGGATGATAGGGGCTCTGCCACACATTCTGTTATGGGGTGATGGGAGGCTCTGTCATAAAATCTACTATGATAGTGCAACTATGACTGCAGTAGTGTTGAGCCAACCTGAGCCGCAAAGTTTGGGTTTGGGTTCCCGAATACGGGCTTCAATCAGAAGTCTGTGTTGGGGTTTGGTGTTCTGGCCTCCACACTATTGCTGGTTCGTGGGCTGCCATCACATGCTCTACAGATCTTCAGTTCAGCCAATTAACCTAATGCTCAGCCAATCCATGCATTTTGCTACCGCCATTCAGCCAAAGAGCAGTAAGCCAGCCAGACATCATGCATTTGGTGGGACTATCTTCCCTATAAAGTCAGCCAAGTGGGAGATTTTCTCCCGGGGCAACTGCCGCTCGTGCATGCGCCATTGGACCGGGAGCAAGGTAAGTGTATGGGGCAACCTGGGTTTCACACAGCAGGGAATCCCAATTTTGGATTCCTCAGGGGGAGGGAATCTATTGGCCCTGGAATCTTATATATCATACCACAAATCAGCATTTGGTCCACTTTAAGTCTCCAGAGTTTTTTGAGGGACCATGGGACAAAATGCCTGAAAGTGGCACTGTCCCACCCAAAGTGGGACATATGGTCAGTTTACATGCACCTTGCAGGGAATAAAATTCAGGGGTGACAGGTTTTTGAGTGCACCATTCCATTTTTAGAGGGATGTGGTCCATTCCAATGGCTGTCTCCTGAGCCAGCCTGTGGGGAGTAGCTGCATTACCCTCTTTAATATTTGCCCAAAGCACTGCATTTTGGCCAAAAACATCTAAACACATCAAAAGAATTGCAATAATAATAAGTCAGTATTCCTGCACAGACTAATTCTGGGGACAGGCTGAACGTTGGGACAGTACATTGGTAATAAGCAGCACTCCCCTGTAAAAGCAGAATGGAACATTCAAAACCTGGCACCTGATTCTATTTGCTTCAATTAAAAGAAATAAACAAGCTTGGCTGATTTTTTTTTTGGTGTATAATTAACCCCATCTCTTGCTATTTAGCATATTTATTTAGACTTTTATTATAGATTTATTTTGTTAGGATATTTATTATAGACTCTTTTTCATTATGGTGGTCCTTGGTTTTTGTACACTACATATAAACAAATGAATGCAGATGCTTATACTTGTATAGACATGGTTGGACTTTGTACACTACATACCATTCCATACGATGGAATATCCTCGATTTTTAATATTTGGTGCCAATTACCTACATCAGCCTTCGCTGATGTGTTCAGAATGTGTTCAGAACAGTGAAAATGTGCCATCTTTATGCCGCCAATTTTACGTGAGTTGGCGGGGCTCCCATTCAGCATTTTTGCACTGAAATAAAAATAGCAATTTATTTTCTGTGCCGTTTCAATCAAGAGACAAGTTGAAGGTTAATTACAACATGCCATGTGTTTCCAATAATATATATCAAAGATTGCACACCAAAGCCTGCCAACTTCTAAAGTTTCCCTGCAGGGAAAGCTGCGCCGATGGAGAATGAAGAACAGTGAGGGTAAGCGAACGTGCACAACTGGAATATTCGCTGTTGACAAGCCACATCAAACTTTGTTTCTCATGTAATCTCCATCTTCCAATCTGCTCCGTCACTATAAGTAGACCCCAGGGAGATCAGCAATGATGGTTTACCTTGTACCAAATTGTTACCCGCTTTGTTCCACTGTCACAGTATGTAATCACTGTCATTATCTTCCCTGACTGCTTAATGTTCATCTCTGCTTCAGGCTGCCTAAGTGTTTTCTGGTACACATGTTCCGAGATTGGGTTTCAGGCTGGCTGGAATCCTGAAATAATGAACGGTGAATCAAGGCATCCTTTGACATCCAGACAAGTGTAATGGCAGGACCGCTTACTGGCCAAGTGCCAGTGCTAGACAAATAAAAAAAAAAAACGTTTATTTTATCCAGTTTTCTTTATCATTTCCAGATATGCACTCAACACAAAAGTCAAACGATATAAAAAAATCCTCCATTAAGAACGCATGTAAGCATTTTAAGATGGTTGTTCTTTACATTTTTATTACTTGTGTTATATTAGATCTTTTAAAAAAATGTTACTGACTTGCAATTTTGTTAAAGCAAGAAGCTTGTCATTATTGCTTCTCCCCTGAAAAGCATGGCAGCCTTCTATCATCGATAGAGGACATTTTTGTAACAATGAAAGATTAAAAGCTATGTTTTAAATGACCTTTTTTGGGCAAAACTTCTGGATTCTGGGCTCTTTTTATTTTATGCAGAGTTTAAAGTGGACCTATCATAGGGTTCTTGCTTGGACACCCCTGGAAAAACCCTGTGCCTATAATGATGGGCACCAGGCTCTTCCACATCCCCGGCATCCTAAATGGGAGTGCGGGGTACCACTATGTCACCCGCCAATGCCAGCAGGTGACATGGCTGTCCTCTACCTTGTGAACTGGTATAAGGGCCCCTGTAACAGTATTTGATGCCTGGTGCCGCCTGAAGATGCCAGTGGAGGACAGAAGAAAGAAGACTGGGTCCAGTAAGTAGTAGTAATATTTAGATTATTCAATGTTTTGTGTGTGTGTTTTATTTTTTTTACACTTGGGGTGAACTGGTAAGGGGGGCCATATTAGTCATATAGTAAAAAAAGATTGTTGGCTGTTAATTAATTAATTGTTGGCTGTTAATTAATTAATTGTTGGCTGTTAGTTAATTAAAAATATTTGGCTGGTCATTTTCATTGATAAAAACAATGCAGCATAGCTTTTATCAATGAAACCATTTACAACTCACGGTGATTCAGTAAACTGTCGTATTAGTTGTAAAATGTACAACTGTCATGCGAGTTGTAAAAAATAATTTTACTCATGACACATGTGTCCATGAATTTGTGCATGCACCATGGTTCAGCACAGCAGGGGTACATTTCTGACCCATACTGAATCGACCCTATATATCCAGCATAAACATGCGTGTAGATCAGGGGCTCCCAACATTTTTTCCATCAAGTAACACTTTCCATTTTCTGATTAAATATTTTACCACCTGGGTGCTATGTGAGTGTTGTCAGTCACCTATACACATAATCAAAACATACACAACAGCCATTTAAAGTGTATGAATCCCACATAAAATGGTGCAGAGATGTCAGATCAGGTTGGGGTACAGGTGCAAGACTTGTTGAGTACCACCTGAGAGGACCTCCTGTTGGAAACCCCTTGTGTAGATAGTAGACCCTGCATAAAATGCTTTATCATGGGGAAGCTTTAAGGCAGGAGTCTGCGTCAGTGATCACCCCTAACACGAATCATCCACCAACTGGTGGCCAAGCTCCCAAAAATTCTCCAGCCACTTGTATGCTGGACCCAATCTCTGAATCAGATAGGTTTTAGAGAATGGGACATGGTGGTGGACATGAAGTGTGTATAAGTGTTTCCAGGACCATCCCTTTGCATTTGAGACTGCTAAGCAAGAGACCGCAAGTTAGGTAAAGTTATAAGCTCTTCCACTTGATGTTGATGTCTTGCCAAATGCCAGTGAAATATCTAAGCAATTCTGCTACTAGCCTCAGAGGTGCCGCTCCTGCACTGTGGTTAGCTGACTAAGCAGTCAATCAGTGCAGCAGGGTCCTCAGCACCAGCCACAGCAAATGAAGAGAGAAGCCAGACTTCCACTTCCACCGCAGGATCGGTAGTTGGGACACCAAGTGTGCAGGGGGAGGGATGAGAGGGTTTGAAATGCTCCTTCAGAATTATTTTATGTCTTCATTTCTGGTAATGTAAGTGTCTCATGGAAAATAAAATATTTACATTATTAGCAACATACATTTCCCTCCTTACAGTGGATCTGTATACACACATCGGTTTTCATTCAACTATTTTTATTCATCCAGTTGGGTCAAGAAATGCAAGCGTCTGAAGTCTAAGGATTATAGCATCAAGTTGTTTTCCATTAGCCACAATTGTTTCTCGAACTTGTCAAAATATAGATTAGAGGAATCAAGAGAGGAAAGACGTTATGTGTGCACAGACCTCATACAGATCTGAATACAGAGGCTCAGGGTGACAGTTGGAGGCTTCAATTCAGGCAGCAGTAGGTAGCTCCCTCTTAAAATGCATAGGCTGGTCTGGCTCAATTCAGGCATTTATTCCAATATCAGGTATAATTGGAAGAAAATAAAAGTAGAACTAGTAGCTATGTATTAGGAGGATTATCAATGTGTTGTTTTTCTAGAGGGTCAGATTTGCTGACAGATGTATTTTAAATAATATATAATGTATTTTAAATGCTTAAACTTAATCATTGGCAAAGTTGGTACAAAAATAAGAGCCAGGGAATTCCATTTCGTTTATTTACTTAGTTTACGGTAGCACACAAATAACCAGATGATGGATAGATAAACAGACAGAAGACCGTTCGGGAAATGTGATTAGATCCACAGTTCAGCCATTAAAAACCTGTGCTGGTTAATATTGCTAGACCTAATAAAGTAATAGAAGTAAGCACACACTGCCACATATAGGGCTGCATGATAAATGAACGGGCCACAAAGCATAATATACAGAAGGAAACAGGGTGTTACACATAGCTGGACTGATTTAGAAAAACAAAGGACTTAAAAAGAACATATTGGAAAGTAGACAAGCTGTTTAAAGCAAATGGTTATGGCATCCTGACAATTTAGTTAAAGAAGAAGCAATGGCTTTTTGCAAACCTTGAAAAAGTCTTGACCTACGTGTGTGTCAGCCTGGCAGTAGCAGAGGGTGGGAGGCTAGCAACAGTGGCAGAGGGTGGTAGTACCAGTAGCAGCATTAGCAGAGGCTGCAGCTGTTGAACAAAGACTAGGCCGTGGCACAGGAGAACTGTGGTGGTTGTGTAGGTCTGGCAGTAGCAGGCAAGCCCTCAAAAAATTGTCCCACTTGTAACGGGGGGTAGCAGAGAGATTGGCACCCTTAAATTTTAGCTGAAAAAGAAGCAATGTCTTTTTACAAGCGATGAAAAATGTGTCCATTTTGGGCATCTCAGGGTTGACCTGCATATGTTATGAAAAATTTCCCTATTTTGGCTTTATACTGAGGATCTAAATATTTTTGCTTCATGCTAACAATGCGGCTGTCAGCGTGCATGCACCCAACCATACAGCTCGCCATCCTCGACAGCATTTCCCAGGGGCCGGTTGGTTCCACCTCCTCTCCATATTGCCATGTTTGTTCATTATCATTGTCATCACCACCACCATCATGATGGGAATTGTCATCATGTTGCTCGTCCCCTATCCCTTCTAGTGATGGTTGGTTGTTTTCATCTCCAAATCCACCTCCTGGGGTCTGATTTCTGGCACTGTGCCAGGTTTTGTTCCTCTGGGAAGGTACAAAAGAATTGCCACATAGCAGAGTACCATACAGACTTTGCTCCTCCTCTGGCAGGCTTTTTTTCTGGAGTCTGCAAAAGTATCTTCTGTTCCTGAGTGGACCATACCAGCAGTCCTAGCCCTGTGCCATTTTGCAGATGGTCTGGCCCTACCCTGGCTCTACTCTTTGCCAATGCCAGAAGTATCCTCTTGCTCTGACAATGTCTCTTCCTTGTTGCCTAGTTCCCAGATCCTGTCCAAGACTACATCATCATACTCCTCCTCCTGATCCCCACTACTTCCCTGTTCTGTTGTTTCAGCATGGTCTACTTTTCTCTCCACACCACAACCACCTTCATAACAACCAGTATGTCCATGTCTACCACCACCCCCACTGTCACAGCTATGCATCTTGGAAACCGCTTCCACCTCCACCACCTCCGTAACACACTCCAAAGGCTGACTGTTGTCAAACAATTTCTCCTAATCACTATCCATAGAAACTGGACTGCTGAGAAAATCTGGTGTCCCACTAGGAGGGGGCAGTGAACAGTCAGATGATGGAAGAGAAAGACTTCTTTTACTGTGACGTGTAGCTGTAGTGGAGGAAGAATCCACTAAAACCTAGTCATTGCGTCAGAGTCTTCCTCCTCCTGAAATGAGCGAGAGTGAGTCAACCAGTCTACAATGGATGCATTGTCCAAAATAACATGCCCACTGGAGGAAATTGCTGATGCTGCTGCTACTACCACTTAAATCACGGCTGCTGCTGCTACTACTAACAGTGGCAGGCCTGGGCAAATGGATGCTGCCACTATTATGACTAGGCCTGGGCAAATGGCTGGTGCTACTTTTACTGGGCCTGAGCACATGGGTGCTGACCACAATGTTGGTACTGGCACCAACATCCTTATCCTTTGTGGCAGAAGGAATTGCAGGGATGTCTTTTCCTTTACCCCTTCCTTTCCCAGACATTTACTTAGCATTTCCTAAAACAGATAAATGTTGCCTAAAATATTCCTTGGCAGGTGAAAAGGATGAGAGACAGGGCTTGCACAGCTAAAACAAAGCTGCCCCCCAAAAAGAAATAATTCCTTGGCAGCTGAAAAACATTTGTTTTTTGTAAACTGTATTTAACAAAGAGGCACTGTGGACCCCAACTTAGAAAGAGACGGGCCTGCACACTTAAAGCAGAGCTGCCCCCCAAGGGGCAGGTGAATAAGATTGTTTAGAGGGATCATTTTTTTTATATTATCTTTTGTAGAGTGTTTTTTTCTATATTGAACTGCTGAGTGCATTCATTCTTAGTTTTCACTCCAAAAATACTGTGACTGAGAGTACAGCAGTGATCAGTGTGTGATTCCTAACCGTGGGCCTTATTTATCAAGGGCTAGCGCCAGGTAGTGTCTGACGAGCGCCAGGTACCGCCAGCTAACGGCGGCTACCGACTCAAGTACGCCCGGCGGCGGTCACAATGACGCATTTATCACGCTAAATGAGGCTAGCGCCGGCGAGAGCGTCAGCTAGCGCGGGATTCATCATGTAGCCGACTGCAACGAACAGCGCCGCTACTAATCCCATCACAGCGCCAGGTATGACCTGTCGCTCCCTGGCGCTCTCCAATGCATTTCAATGGCGCAATATTTAAATATTCATAATTAATTGATTTTATGTTTTTTTTTTTTTTTTTTTTAACTGTCAAAAATTCTGTGACCACTACGGCAATGTTAGATATTTTTTTTTTTTTTTTTTTACCTTAAAAAAAATATGTGCAGAATTGATATTACAGGTCTGATATTAATGTATTCATATTACAAAATGTTTAGAAAAACTTGTATAATTTTTACATTAAAAAAAAATGGTTGTTTGGGGGTTAAAAACTACTTTACACACATCGCCGCCAGCGCTCTGGGGTTTAAACAAGGAATTCACAGCGCGAGAAATTTTTGAGCGTGATTTGTTAATGAATCTGCAGCAAGCCGTTCGCTCTGGCCATTCGCTGTCAGGCGCACCCATACAACGCAGAACCTCTGAAACATCGACCCCTAACCCCGTATTTAACATTACCGCACACCGACTGAGTCGCTGTCAACAAGCAAACCCCGGCCAAGCACAGCGAATACTAGCTGGCGCTGTGAAAATCACGCTACTGGCGCTCATCTGTCGCTACCTGGCGCTATTAATGAATCGGCCTCCCCGTTACTGAAGTGTCAATGCATTTGTGTAAGTGAAACAAAACAAACACATATACGTATATAATATGCCCCTGATGCTGCAATGATTAGGTAATGAAACTGTCAATTAAGCTTCCTAGAGACCCTGCAGACCTGGAACTACAGCCACTGGTATGTGATTAGGAGATGAGCGCGGACCAGGTGAATTTTAGTAGTTTTATCTGTCAAATTGGGCTTAGCAGGGTGGGTAAATGGATGGGAGATTTTCTTTTTAACTTTTTGAGTGAACTTCTGCCTGCTTTAAATTCACTACTAGGGAAGGGCGAACCCCCCCAAAGTTCGGGTTCGGCAAGTTTGGACGAACTTTAAATAAATGTTCAGGTTGTGTAGAGTGTGCAGTGGAAGTGTACAGCTTAAACTCAACTCAACTGTCCGATCCTCCGCAGCAGCATTTGATTCTGGCCCCAGCTATGCTTCAAAAAGATGGTCAGGTCCCATGATGCCAGCACTAGGACTGTCCTCACTCCCTCCCTTATGGGAGCCAGCGGCCATCTTTTTATAGCCCCTGCTGTGGCCAGTTTCATATGCTGTTGCCGCCGCTCTGCTGCCACTGACAGAAGAGGATCAGGCAGAGGTGAGTTACAGCAGCTTCCTGCTGCTGCAACCTTAGGTGCAGCTGGTTGATGGGCAGCTCAGCAGCAGGGATGTTTGGGAGGTGCACCAACAGCAGAGGTCTGATGTGTCTGGTTTATCATTTTAACAGTAAAACATTATCCCTTTAAAAGTGCTACAAGACCTGTGGCCTACTTATTTACTATGTTGGAACTTCTTGTCTCTAGGGAGGTACTTGGCCTAAAAAGTTTGAGAATCACTGGTCTAGAGGGCCTCCCTATTTTACTATTTTAATTATATTCTAAAATATATTTATCTGTTGTAATCACCCAGATGTGACTCAACCTCTGAAGCTTTTAAATATAGCATGTGGTTCATGGTTTTATAAACTGTCTTGGGGCCCCAAGTAGCCCTGGGTGGATGGAAGAGTGGTAAAACCAAGAAGCTGGTCTACAGACCTGCCTATATGGACTATCTTTCTTGAGAAATCTGCAGGACCGTGTTTGCCTTAGAGAAGTCACTGCTGGGAGATCATTACTTCTTTACAGCTGCCACTTGAATGCTATTTCATATCTTTAGTGAAATGAATTATTGTATATTAAAAAAATCTTGTGTGTATTGATTATGTATTGGTGACCCCCCTGCCTCCCCTGTGAGATGTGCCATTGTATACTAAGAGTAAATGAATGGGGTGTATTTACATGCATTTAAGACATGTAATGGGGACTTCTGATGATGTTAAAGCAGAACAAAACCCAGGACTATCCCGGGTTTTGTTTCGTGCCCTGGAGGCATCCGAAGTTAGAATGTCCCACTGTGTGAAACTTCCCAGAACGTCCTGTAAAGCTCACCTCTTCCCTGTCCAATGGAGCATGTGCAGGCTTTCATCCAATCAGAGTTGCTTGCCATGACTATGTCATTTGGCAAACTGCTTTAATAGGCTTCAATGTGAAATGCAAACGGCCACATCCTCAGCAGCGTGTACGCTCCCTTCACATCTGAATAGCTAGGACGGAAGGACACTCACAGCCTGAGGATGCAGGGAATGCGGCCACTTTTGCTCCCCATTGATCCGTTTGCTGAATTAGTCATGGACAAGAGCCTTTGGACCTGGAAGAGGAGAGTTTTACAAGATGTTCTGCGGGGTTTGACACAGCTAAGCATTTCAATTTGAGATGCCCTGGGGTAGGCCAACGTCTTTTAGATTCCAGGGCCGACGTCCTGGGTTTTGTTCCACTTTTAACAATAACGAATGATGCATCAAGTTGCATAGATGTGTAATGCTGCAACAATAAAGTGATTTAGGCAAATGACAGATTGTATCTGTGATCTGTTTTCTTTTCCCCTGTGGCAAGGAGCATGTATACTTCATTGGAGCTACAGAGCACCCAAGCTTGGTGGAGTGCGAGGTTAATACACAGGTGAATGGAGATACACATGAACCTGTCTTCCACTCAGTGCACAGAGCCATGTAGGAAAAACACATAGGGAGTGGTAAGTACGCTTATGCCCTGTTTTAACATTGGTGTTGGTGAGGGGAATATAAAATAAATAACAGCAGTTTTGGATGTGGGAGACCAACCCTGTACACCAATATTACATTACAAGAGAATCAAAACTAGGGATCAGAGGGTGGCAGGTTCGATTCCCGGCCATAGGACATGACTGAAGTGCTCTTGAGCAAAGCACCTAACCGCCCAAATGTTTCCCAGCCACCGCTATTTGGGAAGCCCACCTCTTGGAACATGTGTACATGCACTGCACAGATGGGTTGAATGTGGGGAGAGAATTCCTATGTGTGCACAAGCCATTTACAAATGCAGAGAAAGATTTGGTGACCATAATCAAGTAAAACTTACATTTGTGACTGCTGAACTGAGAGGGGGATGGAAGTATGAGGCATTCTCCAAAATGACAAGTTTCTTAGAAAAAATAGGTTGATTACATTTTATGAGGGCGAATATCTCTTGGGTGTCAATACAGGTTATTGGGCCCCTAGTGTGAGGGGAGCTACTGTACCTTTCATTTTCGGAATGTGTCCAGGGGGCCTCAGCAGGAGTAAAAGACCTAAAAATTCGTAAATAATATCTGCATTAAGTGACATCAAATTATTGAAAATTGGTAGAAATGTTTCATTCCTCACACAACCTAAATTCCAACAATACAACATAAAATAGTGGGGCTAATAAAGTTTCAATAAATAGCTCCCAATGTGTGCAGTAGCAATTTCACATGAAAAGTCTATCAAAAAAGCGCAGTGCTGCGGAGAACCGCACTTAAGCATTCCTACCAAATCAGTTGGGCCTCCTTTTAGAATGCCAAACGCACTTAGAAGCCACGGGCCTTCATATTGCTCCAGCTGCAAGCATTAATCCTGCTATGCTCTTCACTTTTATATGGCTGCCCTGATCAAGAAGTAAAATACCTGCCCCACCTTTTACTTTACAATACAGTAGCTTGCTTGAGGTGCTGGGCACCAAGCTCCCTGAATCTTTTTTGAATAAGCCCAATGATTACATCTATGTTAAATGCAATCAAAGTTTTTCTATATTGGCTCAGAAAAATGTATGATTATACCCAGATACACAGACAACCTAGATCAGTACCCTATATGCAGTGGGGTGGTGTGATTCTGTAGGCTCTTAATAGGCTTTTGAAAAATGTAGCTTTTAGGAAAAGATGCTGTATAATCTTGAAATAGTTAAATTTGTACAATTTTTAGCTAGAAACTCTTAGTGTGTCTTTGACCTAAAGGGAGCTTGCACTAAAGAATGGTTTGGAGGAGCTCATATGATGAAGTTTAGATGTCTACAAGCCTGTTGTGCATTTGGCTCACATTGTTAAACTGGCAGCTGTTTCGAATTTTTGAGCGGTGGTAGGTAAGGCCTCCTCTGAGGGAGCCCAATCAATCTTTATGGCTTTGTAAAAACATTCAGGTCAGTACATAAGTGTTCTTCTCAGAAACTCGCGTATTAAATGCTAAATATTTTACTTTGCTGCTTTACTGTCTATATATATATATATATATATATATATATATATATACATTTTGCTAATACAGACCCAATTTTCAAGCAAGTCCCATATATAAACATAGAGAGCTAATTGAAAAAAATGTGGAATTTTGATTGTTTATATTTTGAGTAAATCCAATAGCACATATCTGTGTGCTGCAATGTGATTCTTAGTATCAATATGTGTTATGGCCCTCTTATCTACCAATAACTTCATCTAAACATTTCTGTTAATTGATCATTAGTACAACACATCAGCTTAGGGGGGGATTTTTAGCCCATTCCTCCATGGCTCCATGGAAAACAGCTTCAACCCTGTTACATTGATGGGTTCCCCCCATGAATTGTTTACTTCAGGTGCTTTTACTACTTTTTCTATTGGATAAAGGTGAGGCCAAATTATTACTTTTACAATTTATTTTTTCTTTGGTAGCATGACTTGTGTGCTTAGGGTCATTGTCTTGCTGATTGTCTTGCTGATTGAACCACGTTCTCAGCTCAGACTAATGATCTGAAATGTTCCTTTTAGAATTTGCTCGAACAATTTAGAGTTTGTTGCACGATTAAACTGGACCTTCACCTTAAATAAGAGCCTATCTTATATATTTCCCCCACGCTGTACATACAGATTGCCCACATTAAAAATCATCCTACCTGTCTGAGACTTTAAACATCCAAGATGGCGGTCCATGGAGCTGCAGGCTGCCTGCAAACAGGAAGTGTCTTCTGACTTTTCCCCTCTGCATTCTGGGATTGCTGACCTTTTCCTGACCCCAGCTCTGCTCTTTCTGTGCAAAGCATAGTTATATCCCCGCTACCCTGCACTTTTGACCCCTCTTCTCTCCTCAGTAGGTGATACTACTGAGCCAAGATGGCGGCGCCCGTATCCTAGAGTACTAAACAGAGTTGCAGGCCAGTGAAGGAAAGAATAAAAAGTAAATGAGTAAAAACTTTAAATATATTAATTTTAGATGCTGGGGAATATTTATTATTTGGGCTTTTCATTAAATGATGCTGAAGGTCCGCTTTAATGATAGCAACCCAAACCATGATACTACTATCACTGTGTTTCACAGACAGAATAAGGTTTTTACGCTGAAATATAATGTTTTCCTTCCTACAAATGTAATGCTCCTCATATAGTAGAAAAAGTTTTATTTTGTTCTCAAGTGTTTTCTTCCAGCAAACCTCAGAAACAGCATTGTTCTTTTTGCAGCACAATGGCTTTCTCCTTGTAATCCTGTAATACATTTTACCAAAATAAGTAAGTAATACATTTTACCAAAATAAGTAGGCCACAAGCACTTTTAAAGCAAGAAGGAATAATATTTTACTGTTAAAATAATATAATAGACCAATCAGACCCCAGTTCTTTGTGTACCCCCAAACATCTTCGCATTTCCCAGGGTTGAGAAACATTGATGTACACAATTGCTGTTCAGTATTCTCCTGATGGTGGTCTCCTTAACATTAGAATTAGCTTATGTTATAAAAAAGGTACAAAATGTGGCAGTTCAATCTCAAGCAATTATTTTGCTATTTTATTACGGTCCATCTAGTCTGCCCTTATGTATACTATATGTACTCTTTATCTTAGGATAGATGTGTGCTTATCCCGGGTATTTTTAAATTCACTTACTGTTGATTTTTAACTATGTCTGCTGGAAGTTTGTTCCAAGCATCTACTAATCTTTCTGTAAAACAATATTTTCGAATGTTGCTCCTCATCTTCTCTCTGACTAGCTTCTGGTTGTACCCCTTGTTCTATAATTAAGTTTCTTCTGAAATACACTCCCCTCCAGAACCTTATTCAATCCTTTTACACATTTAAAGGTCTCAATCGGCAGCAGCATCTCAAACTGGCCCCAGCTGGGGCTACAGAAAGATGGCCGTTGGCTCCCTAGTGCTGGCACACACCCCAGTGCTCTCAACCCCCGCCTCATCTGCCATCACTGTTAGTCAAAAGATATGGCTCAGTTTAGTGATCTACCAGGTACCTGTATTAGACTAAAGCAAAAATGAAGTTTACCCTAGTCATGCTCCAAGTGGACCAGCACCAAATTTCCTTAGGCTTAATGCAACCAATATTAGAAGCTGTAGCCATTAAAGATGCTCAGCAATTACCCAACTTCTCTAACATCAATTTCCTTAATGAAAACCAAATCCTTCCATTTTCATCTGCCTGCCTTCTCTTCCAAGCCTTGTGCTGTTTAACCAGTGGTAGCAGCTTCAGACACTTTTGACAGAAATGTAATGCAAGTGCTAACCAAGTGAATATATTTTTAATTGCTTTAATCAGGTTTGGAAGGGTTATTATACAGTATAGGACCACTTTACCGAGATCCTAGAGGGTTTCACGGGGAACCTAGGCCAGAGTTTTATGGTGGAGTACAAAAGGAGGCAGTGCCAGATGCCACTGCTGGTGAGTATATTAGGAGAAAGGCCTTTAAGGTCCCCACAATAGGCCCGGTGAGAAGGAAAATCCCCACATGAAATTCCCATTCCAATTTATTCAGTTGAGTTGCTGACCGCCGAACCAGGACTGATCTGCAGCACGGGACAAAAGGTTAATGTTGTTTTGTTTTTTTATATTGTGTGTTCAATCACTTTAAGCAGGTCCAGCTTACTGGAGTCCCTCTGACACCTGTCATGTCCTTTTATTCTTAATTTTTCCCTGTTGAGCTTGTCCTTGAGGAATCCAAAAGCTTAAACCGGACCAACACCCGTTATTACTTTAGTTGTTGGTCCCTCTCTCTGCTGATAGCAAGAACCTCGAGGGGGGGGGGGGGCTTCCAGAACACTGGAGCCCCCTTGCACCTAACTGCACAGAACGCTCCTAAAGCTCACCTTCATTATGAGCCAACGCCGCGAATGGCCACGGGGCAGCACAGACGACGCGACTACGGCCCACGTGACCGCCCGCCGGGCAATTGCGGGACTCCTTTCCCGGCGCTGGCTCATAATGAAGGTGAGTATTCTCAGCGTTCTGTGCAGTTAGGTGCGAAGGAGCTCCAGCGTTCTGGAAGCTCCCGAGGTTCTTGCTGTCAGCAGAGAGAGGGACCAACACCCGTAATAAGTAAAGTAATAACGGGTGTTGGTCCGGTTTGACCGAAATCCGTTTGTGAAAAGATGCTGGTGGACAAGGAATAGTCCCTGGAATCCTTGTGGCTTCTTGTGGTGCTTATCAAAAATGCCTATATACATATATGTTTGATATTTTTATAAACGTCATTGATTAGCTGACATCAGAACTTCCTGAACTAATAACTTGCAGACACATTTGTGCTCCAATTACACATTTAAATGACGTGGTCTCTAAAGTTTTTTAGTAGTCATGGAAAATGCCTTAATAACATGCAGTTTGCGCTGCACCTCAAATTGTCAGGACGCTGTAAGGAAAACAGCTGCAAATTCTAGACACTGATTACAAAAATAAACGCATGCAAATCATTTATAACCCGCATCTAAAAATGGAGGTAATAATAACAAAAATGACCAAAAATATCAATCTCACTGTTTTATAAATGAATTCACAACATAACATTCCCAGCATGTTTGGTATCCACAACAGATGATTATTTTCCTCAGGCAATAACTAGTAGGATGTCTATTGATTTGCTTGTCATTAATGGTATATTTTCCTGTGTCATGCAATAGGTGTTTACAACATTTCCCAAATGTTCGCACAGAACAGCCTTTCATTTGTCTTAATCATGGGCGTTGTACAAAGTCTCATTTTTAAATATATGGAGTCAACAGTGGATCATGAAAGTGTATTAAAGGTTAAATCAACGTAAAATTGAAATAAAGACAGTGTTGTTTAGCAAGAGGTCATGTGGTGGGCAGAACGTCTTCCCTGCTGTGAATGTATAAACCTATTCTTATAACTGGCTCATTAGATAAGCTGCCCACTTTGGAAGGCGAATGAGGCCGTTGGGGTTGAAGATATACATTCACTACTATTTGGCCAAACTACTAACAATTAGGTATGCACTGCTCACAATAATATACCGGGTGCTAGCTACAGGGACACCAATAACATACTACTACTCAACTACAGGTGAAGCTCCAGGGCTAGCCCACCATTGTGTCCTCATATATCAAGCTGCACACCATTACTTCATGTAATAAATCAATTTATTAATCAAATAATTCATCCAATAATTCACATACAAAAACACACATCAAAAATTAAAAAACATATAATTAAAACCCCAAGTGGGGAGGAACTCCAGGGCTAAAATAATCTGCAGTCACTCACATACAATATCAGAGCAACTCTTTAAATTTAGTTGAAGTAATTCTAAAATTCATTGAAATCAACCAATATATAGCCTCTGACGTTTGTAGGACAGGATGTGAAGTGCCTGTGCAATCTAAAATCTATAGTAAATAATATAGTGAATACAACTCCATATTGAGTTGCAATATAAACATGTGCAAAACTACAAATAACCAACTAAAGTGCCTTCAAAGGTGCATAAAGTGCCTAAGTGCTAACATGCATTAATTAATCTAAATAGTGCCTCTCTTTGTCTCCAGAAACGTCAGGGATACACATCAGGAATCCATTGTATCAGCAATTGTCTAATGATCACAATATCACATAGCAGCCCAATTCCTCCCCACTTACCTCGTCACCTACGCGCTGCGTGGAACAGGTCCACTTCTCCTGGGTGTTCTATTTGGCCAAAAGTCATAGTTGGCTATACTTTCATTTCTCTGACCTCTCCACTTCAGCAATCCAACAATGCACTGTATTGTTATTTAGGCAGATTGCCAAACATGCTTTAATAATGGCCAAGCAATGCAGCAAGTTCCTTAATATGGGGTACAGTGCTCTCAAAAAGGTTGTATTATGACTTGACCTGGAACAGCAGAAATATCAAATTCTGAGCTGTGGTCTTAAAGTGGCTTCTCAACCAAAACCAGAATATTATTTCAAATGAACTTTAAAAAGAAGGTCTACTTTCCCCACAGACCTCAGATTTGGGTTGCTATAGGGGCATGAATATCCCCTGCTTACCTTTCACCCACTCCTGTGGTGTGAATAATGTTCCCCCAGCTCTAAAACCGAGTGTCACATTTCTGGCTTCTGACCTGTAGATGAGATTGTGATGTGTATGAGGCTCTAACTATTCTGTATGGGCTGAGTTTCATTAACCAATTGTCAGGATCTGGGGCCAACGGCAATGACTCGGAAGACAGTTCTTATTCAAATAATAAGCGATTTATTGAAATTTAAGTCCAACAGGCAAAATCTCTTTACTTCAGAGTATGATGCAGCACACAATGCAGTACAGCAAGCGGTTACCTCACCAACTTTAGCAATGTCCTTAATATAACAGGTTCTCTTTCAGGGCATACAAGTCCAGGCTGTTAATCCACAGGTTCCACTACAGAAAACACATAAAGTCCTTCGGCTGCAATTCACCACTGGCAGTATTGGGAGCAGCAAGGCACAGGCTCCTCATCCCAGCCCCTTCAACTCCACTCTGAAAGCCTCAGAAATTCCTTTTATAAGGCTTCCTTCAATTAGTCTTCTCACCTGGGAAGACCTGTTAGGAGGGGAAAAACCCGTAGAGGACCCGGGATGTGGATTGGATCTCTGATATCCCAGCATGGATCGTGCCTGCCTGAAAAACTTGAAAAACTTATGGGAAAAATAGACCCCATCCACCACTTTTCCATACACTTTACCACATATTCCCCCCCCCCCCACACTCTTCTTCAGACCCGAGGTCTGAGAATTTTCATTGACCATACAATACACTCTGCACAAATCATCTGCATTCCCCTTAGGGTTTACCTTACTATGGGGATCTATTAGGCGAGTACGGCCCGGCAGATCAGAAAACTTACATCTGCTTTCCTGTAAGAACTCCCTCACCTCCTGCTTCTGGTGTCCTGACAGGGCCTCACCTATTTTCACTGTGACCTTTGCCCTTGCGGTCCCCAGAGTGGGGTCTCTTAATTGCTCAGTCCCAAAATTACCCCAAGCCCCTTCTAGGTCTAAGACCCGCTGATCAGGCAGGGAAGTCTCGTCATCTTCGCCTGCTAACACCTGTAACGGAAATCGGTCCTCGCTGCACAACTCAGATGAACCCATATTTTCATTAGGCACCGCATGCTAACTATTGTTTCCATTAAACATTTCACATGACTCATTAACAGGGAGGGGTACAGGTTCTGCCGGAGATTCTTCGCTGGCGGCAGAAGTGTTACCCCTTTCCCACAACTCCCAGAACCATGGGAAATCACGACCTATTACCACTTCATATGTATTAGTTTGGGGTGACCTCTACACCCCCTGCCAAAAAGCCCAACAGAGACTCACTATTGCACTCAAACAATCAATTTATAAATCCATTTTATTGTAGCATATTGTTTAAAACCAATTTAAAAACAATTTTACTGAACCATATGCATGGTAAGCCACCAGGGGGCGCACTCCCTCATTAACAATACAATCTCATATACATATAAGTAATTTCAAAGTGATTCTGTGCTAATCTATCAATAAATTCATATATATACAACTATTCTAAAACTTAATATACAATTCACAATTAATATCCTCACCCTAATAAAGTGCCAGTGCTTCCATCACAAATAATCCCTTGTGCAAAATATTTAAACCCATTCACAGAGAGCAAGGGCACACAGACAACACACAACAAACAAGTGCTTACTGTTAGTATGGTGACAGGCAGGCCCCCCTCAGGCGCAGTCCAACGCGTTTCGAGCCCCCTATGGGCTCTTGCTCATGGTCAGTATGTGTGTACATTTGGTTTTTGGGTATTAACCCACAGAGCAGTGCACCTATAGAAATATTTACTGGTGCTGCCCACATTTCTTATCCGTAGCCCAAACGGATGTTTATTACTATTACCACTTCATACATAAGGTCTTTTACTACCCTGACTTCATAGGTCACAGTTCCAGATGAAGTCCCAAACTTAACCGTGGCCACAGGGTAATTTACAGTATCCCCGTGGATACAAAGCACCTTGACATGTTTGTTCAACACATAGTTCCTAGCCACAAGACTGTCCCGAACCAAAGTAACCCGACTCCCCAAATCCAAGAGGGCCATCACTGAGTCATTTATTTTTATCACAGACATATGTGGCTCAGTCTCTGACCGTGGAAGGGCTGCACAAGCAGTTTCTGCAAACAGAGATATTCGCCAGCTAGAGTTTTTTTGTCATTCCGTTGCCCCTAGCAACAGTCAAATCCCAGCATCCTCCACCAATTGTCAGGATCTGGGACCAACGGCAATGACTCGGAAGACAGTTCTTATTCAAATAATAAGCAATTTATTGAAATTAAAGTCCAACAGGCAAAATCTCTTAACTTCAGTGTATGATGCAACACAAAATGCAGTACAGCAAGCAGTTACCTCACCAACTTTAGCAATGTCCTTGATATAACAGGTCCTCTTAACAGTCCAGGCTGTTAATCCACAGGTTCCAAGTACAGATAACACATAAAGTCTTTCGGCTGCAATTCACCACTGGCAGTATTGGGAGCAGCAAGGCACAGGCTCCTCATCCCAGCCCCTTCAACTCCACTCTGAAAGCCTCAGAAATTCCTTTTATAGGGCTTCCTTCAATTAGTCTCCTCACCTGGGAAGACCTGTGAGTAGGGTCAAAACCCGTAGAGGACCCGGGATGTGGATTGGATCTCTGATATCCCCGCATGGATCGTGCCTGCCTGAAAAACTTATGGGAAAAATAGACCCCATCCACCACTTTTCCATACACGTTACCACACAACATACACATGTGGCTAGTCAAAAGTGTGGCAACCAGCTTCAGATACTGGAGGGGGGGCAATCCACTCCCTAGGATCAGGTAAAAGGTAACGAGCATAATATGATTATTGATACGGGGTGAAGCTAGATCCCTAGGTCCCTTGGACCCCTTACCAGTTCACAAACTATTAAAACGTTTAAATAAAACTCACCTTTCCGGATCCTCCTCCTTATGTCCGCCACCAGATGGCAACCTCTCTTTAGGTCTCCCAAGACAGGGTTCTCTGTGGAATCTCCCTCCATGTCCCATCCCCTCCAGTGACATCATTAGTCACATGGGGGTAAGTCATAAAGGTTCCGCCTCTGTGGAATAAAAGATTCCTTCTTCGGTGACCTGGCGTTAGCTTGGCGGGCCACCAAGGACTAGTGCCCCCCTCGCTGCAGATGCTAATGGAAGGGATGCAACAGCCAATCCATGGCATCAGAAGATTCACACAGACCTCATATACCAGGAGGGAGCCCCATTCCAGAGGACCTAAAGAAAGGACGCTACCCTGCAGGCTACAGGAGGAGGAAGATGCTGAGATGATGTTCTTTTTTATGTATTTGTGAATGTTTGTGAATTGGTTAGGCATCCAAGAGACCTATACCAGACATATACTGGTTCCCAGGGTAGCGGGGGCTGAAGTAATTGTCGGCAGTACCAAATGCTGGATACTGGGGATTATCCGTCCAGAAGACTTCCGAACCAGTTAGACTTCTGTGGCGCATCACTAATTATGATGACGCTCTTTCTGTAGCTAGATTATTACAGGGAGGAAGCTTGGGATATCTTGGATGTGTATAGCACAAGATGAAGAAAACACAACAACGTCGCACTAGTAGCCATTGAACTAATAGAATAATTTGTGACCATATGTCGCTAGATTTATAGTGACACACTATAACACATCACATGTAAGGTTTCAATACTATAATTGTATAAACTAAAAAGGGCCAGGACTCTGTTGCACTTGGCCTATTGTGTTGATGGGCAAAAATTAGCATCAGTAACAAAGCGTATCAATAAGGACAGAAACTATTCAAAACATTGCAACAAAATGTGCCTTGGATTATTGGTGAATTACAATATTGTTTAGATCAGTGGCAATAGTGATTTTGCAACTCGGAATACTTTGATATTTATTAAATAACCTTGATCTAGAAAGGTGAAGGAATCTATACTGTTCAGGTAATGCCCAGCATTATCTGGAGTGTCATTCACCAACTGAGGTGAGCTCTACTTGACTTTACCAACACAATTTATTTTCAATACATATGTGCTTTCAAGAGCTGTATGTAACCAAAGTAGCATTATACTTGGCAAAACCCTTGTTTAATTATAAAAAAAATGATGATATATGCCAGATCAATAGTCAGCATGATTCTTGGAGATTTGTCCCGGTATGGAAAACGTAAATGAATCGTAATTTCTTTCTATTATTCCAAGTTTGCGGATGAGGAAAATGAGCATTTATAAAAATGAAATTAGCATTACATTCTCCTTGCCTTTGCCCTGAAAGTGGGTGCTATGTGATCCTAAAAGAAATGTTATGGAATAACACCAGATAAAAGGAACTGGACAATGTTATAATTTCCTTATTTGCATATCTGGCCGATATAGTCAACTTACCTGTCATCTTGTTCGCACAAGGCCTGACACAGCTGCATGAGTAATATACATTGGGCAAAGTCCAATAACAATTACATAAAACAGTGGTCTTTGTCTTGGCCAACGATCCATGAGTCATTAGAGAAGCCGTCTACTGGTGTCCTTTTGGAACAAGATAATTGATGGTTTCAGTATAACAGCAAAAGAAGAATTTTATCCCAACGTATGTGGTATGGAAGCCAAAGAAGATATAGACTGCATGACTGTGTAGCACCGCTAATGTATACTTTGCTGCTCAAACAGCCTTAACATAGCCGAACAATCAATCTTGCAGATTCACACATCATTTATTAAGACCTCAAAATCTAGTTCAAATGCCATTTTGCTTACATGATAAACTAATGGACAGAGTAAATGATGATGGGTTCTCCATGGTTTTGCTATTTCTGTTCAGGATTCTTTAGGTTTAAAGAATTTAGACATTTGTAAGTAAAGATAATATGCAGCAAATCTTCTGGCATCCCTGTGCAACCACTGTTTGACTGAGCAATATCTGTGGATTAAGACATTCAAACTACTAACAGAGACCAGTTAAACAAGAAAGACACTGAAGAGTGTCACAAAAGGCAGCCACAGTGGTGCTGTGCTTCACCAGGTTTGAAGGGGGTCCAGACCTTTGTACCACCCCTTTGTGTGCTCTCCTGTTGGTCTTAGCCTCGTGGTGGGTGAACGCACTTAGCAACCAGCTACTCTTTGCTCTAAATCTTTCCTGCACTTTAGTCAAGGACAATTAGAAGTGAATTATTACACCAAGGGTTATAGTGGTGGTTGAAAAAAGCAGTTTGAATTGGGAGAGGTGAATGGTGGGTGGCTACTTGGTAAGTGTCTTCCTTTTATCCTCTTTAGGCCTTGTTTAGCAATGTTGTTTGTTCATTTTTGGTGTTTCTGTCTTGTATGGAGGTGGTGTGTATATCAATGTGTATCTATGTGTAGCCCTGCTTTGTGCTTCCTGTTTGCCTAGATGACCCCAGTTCCAAAGTATGCTGTTTTGTTCTTTTTGGAAGGCCCCCTGTTCCTTGTTCCCCTTTGGCCATATCTTCTGGTACCGGCTGGCCAAGGTCCTGAAGATTATTGTTGCATGTGTGGTGCTGCATAATTTTGTGCTGCTCCAGAGGGTGCCCTTCTACCTTGATCTGAATACCATCACTGCTGCTGAGGAGGTGCCAAATCACCTATATTGCGGCGGGTCAGTCGATGGTTGACTCTCATTTTAGTTTTTTTCCCTAATTTTTCTGAATTTGTTTGTCAATGTGCCCCCCTTATTTGTTGTGTCACTGTGAATACAAACATGAGAACACATTTCAGAGTTGTATTGTACTTTCTGAACAAATACAGTGGGCAAAATAAGGGCTGCACATATATCAAACACAAATCCAAGGTCCCAATGCTCACCAAGCAAATATCAAGAACCTCCAGGAACCAGTGTGCCCGGGATTAGGGAGAGGTTGCCTCCCAGTTGTCCCTGTTGGGGGCATTTCTGGCCTCCATGAATGTCCCCATCCTGTCTAGAGTTCCACGTAGCTGATACCAGTTGCCATTGTGGGTTTCCATATTGCGGTTGTGTCTCTGCAACACTTCTACCCCTGCTACCATGTCCGCTTGGAGTAGGTTCATGTTGCGTCCCATGTTTGTATGGAAATGCTGGATATTGGTCCTGAAGACCCTGCTGTTGTAGCGCCCATCAGCCTCTGACATTGAAAGATGTTGCTGTGGCACGGTGCAGGCTGCTGCTCACTTGGTGGTGTGGATCTGGAACATAGTGGCTGGGCCAGGGGTGTTGGCGGCTGGGGTGGTGTTGCGTCCATATTTTGTGAGGCCAGAGGAGGGGTTGCTTGGTGCTGTGGCTGCCTATTTAACTAAAACAACTGTTTGTGCACCATCCAGGGTGCTGTCTGCTGTGTACAAACACCATATCAGAATCAGGCCAATATCCAGCATTTTCAAACAAACATGGGACGCAACATGAACCTACTCCAAGCAGACATGGTAGCAGGGGTGGAAGTGTTGCAGAGACACAACTGCAATATGGAAACCCACAATGGCAACTGGGATTGGCTACTTGGAACTCTAGACAGAATGGGGACATTCCTGGAGGCCAGAAATGCCCCCAACAGGGACAACTGGGAGGCAACCTCTCCCTAATCCCTGGCTTGGTGCTGTGGCTGCCTATTTAACTAAAACAGTTGTGCACTATCCAGGGTGGTGCCTGCTGTGTACAAACACCATACCAGAACTCTCTAGAACCACACATCGACTTTCTTGGGTTTTGTTCCGTGCTATTTTAAACCTCCCAGTTCACACAGTAAAACTCTCCTCGGTCCATGGGCGCATGCGCGGGCTCTCTTACAATCAGAGCCCTTTGGCAAAGGGCTCTGATTGCCTTTTGCAGGCCACCAGGGATGCAGGGGATGTGGCAGCGTGTGCTCCCCACTGTAAAGAATCAGAGCCATTTGTCAAAAGGCAAATGGCTCTGATTAGATGAGAGCCTGTGCATTGAAAAAATGTGGGAGTGAGGAACTGGAAGTTGCCCATGGAACGCGTATTTTCCCAGTATAAATTTCTATAGTGAACCTTTGCACATTGCACAATCCTTTGCACACTTTTGCACAAACATTGTTTTTTATATATTTATGTATTTTTTTGACTTTTTGTTTGTATGCATTTGAAGTATGCTATTTTGTACGTGCATGTGCCATTGTACCAGGGAAAGGTGAGTTATTACCAAAAGCCTGGGAGGTTTACACAGCAGGGCATCCCGACATTATCCCATCGCAAAATACATAGCCAATATATTAAAATCAACATGACCAATATATGTACAGAATATAAAATAGATGAGTCTATTAAAGTGGGCCAAAACTCTTGATTTTTACCCCGCTGGGTTTTGGTCTGTTTCACAAGAGCACCTTGATTTGGGATGCCCCTGCATGTGACACCCCTTGGATAGCCACAAATCTTACCTCATTCCATGCTCCCGCGGCATGCATGCTCAGACTTTTCTCCAATCAGAATAAATTGCCATGCATATTAATACAATATATTCTGGTGCATCTCCTGCTGGCTGTGTGCGCACCTGCTGGCCATTCAGTTATGCCTGGCAGGGGTTTTACTTTGGATAAGGGAGTTGGGGTTGCCTGTTTATGTGGAGTGGAAGTGAGGAACGACAAAAGATTCATAGTGATTTTGCAGGGTTGGACAGATAGGCATTCAAATTGGGATGCCACTGGGGAGGGCTTTTACCTCGCTTAGAAGTTTTTCAGACTCTAGGGCCAGGTGGACAGGATTTTGGTTCACTTTAAAGAGGAACAACCAACTGGCCTAGAGTCTATAAGAATTGGGATTCCCACTGTGTCAAACCCCCTGGATTGCCCTACCTGTGCCATGACCATATCCCCAGCATACCTCTATCTGAGGCGCCCACCCACGCCAGCCCTTTCCGAATGGAATGTCAATAGCTGGAGGTGAGCAGGGATGAGGCAGGCAACATTTCTCCATTCAGATCTCCTTGATGCACTGACTGCATCAGTGTGGTAAAGGCAATGAATGGAACGAGCACTGCTAGGCTGAGTAACAATCATGGAAACAAGAAAGAGGTGCTTTTTTGGGCAATTTGTGGGGATACACACAGCGAGGCATCACAAATCGGGATGCCCTGCCAGAGAGGAACAAAACCCAAGAAAGTGAAATACAGTGCCATCAGTGCTATTGCCAGATACCCACACAGAAAAACAGCAATACATGTGCAATGAAACAAGCAAAATAATAAAATGTGGGGAGCCTGGGGTTTACCGGGGTAAGAAAATCCACCAGTGCAGCCCTGGCACCCCCAACCCAATACTAACGTGGACTCAAAATAATAACCAATAAGAAGATTGTATTAACTGGAAAATCCAAAATATATGCTACTAATATATCATAACACAACAAAGTAATGTATCCCCACTAAAACAAGTGATTAAGAAACCTGTTAAATGACCGGCTCAGTGGGATGTCATGAGCAGGAGACCTGTACCCACAGGGCCTAAACAGTAGCTGCTTCCTCAGGCCAGCTGAGTCTATTTTTGTCCACTTTAGTATTGGGTTGGGGCTGCACAGGTGGATTGTCTTCTCCCGGTTAATCCCAGGCCCCCCACATTGATTATATTACACATGCCAAGAGGATAATGGCACTCCTAATTTTTACACGTGCAGACAGGTCATGCAGCACAGGTCAGACCTCAGGAG
Source organism: Gastrophryne carolinensis (assembly GCA_027917425.1). Lineage (NCBI taxonomy): Eukaryota > Metazoa > Chordata > Amphibia > Anura > Microhylidae > Gastrophryne > Gastrophryne carolinensis. Next base: position 391,327,113 of record CM051236.1, on the reverse strand, counting down.
ACAAAAGAGGCCCCTGGTGAGGCGTTTTTTAGCCAGCACTTCCCAAGTAAGTAGCTGCTAACTTGAAATGTATTCAAAAAATATATACCTGTATTATCTAATTGTGCTTCTCTTGTAGATTCAGATTTCGGGCAGCACATCAAGCCCATCAGACAGCAAAGGGTCTGACCAGTTCCAGCAAACAGACGGGCTAGGCGTGCAAGGCATCTGGCACCAAGAGTGCCTTGTCCTCATTAACTCTTATGATCAACAAGCTGAAAGGCCTAGAACAAGTCCAAGAGGAGGAGGCACCTATGCTGGGCAGGAAGTCCAATCCACAACCACAGGCCTCAGACAGGATCAATGACCACAAACACACACACATAAAGACAGAGACAAATTACTTACACTTGTGCTAAGTGCTTTTGGTTTGCCATACACTTGCCTTGTAGACCCTCCACACCCGGCGGGGGTTGCCAGACTACCGGGTGTGAACCCTGATTGCAGTGACTAAGAACCAGCTCACCTCTCGACCGGGAAGCCTGGAATATAAGGACCAACCTAGTTTTTACTAGAGCCTCTAAAGGTGAGGAAAAACTGGGCCGCAGGAAGGCCCCAGGTCAGGCAACCTAGGAGTGGGGTTTGCCAAGTTCTGGGTAAAAGACAGACCAGAAAAAAAAGTTAACCCTCTGCACTCATACTATTGAAAAACCTAGCTAACACTTGTTAAGAACATGGACTGTTAGTTAACATAGATTGCAATGAATGTAAAAGCGAGGTAGCCGCTTCAAGGCCGTCCAATTTGTACCCCGTCCCCAACATAACTAAGTTTAAAAGTTTGTGCAGACATTGCTACTTCTTTACTTGTGTGTGCACAAGCAATGCAATACATGAATCAGCCTGTCTAAAGACATTGCAATAGCTTAACTTGCTTGCACACACACAATGAAAAATGTTTTACTTGCCTGCACAAAAAGACAGACCAGATCTTGACTGGAAACGTAGAACAAGCTGAAGTGGTGGCCGGCAGTACAGGATCGAAGTCGTAAACAAGCCGAGGTCATGGGCAGGCAGAACAGGATCAAAGTCTTAAACAGGCCGAGGTCGTCAGGAGAGCGGGAGCGTAGTCAGGAACAAGCCGGGTTGGTGCACAGGAATGGAAGACTGGAACTCAGGAACAGGGAGGAGAAATGACCTGGCAATGGAGCTCAGGGCTCTCCAGTATTTAAAGGCCCCTACGCATGCGCAAAAGCGAGCTCATTTTTCGCATGTTTGCAATGCACATGTGCGCACATAATTGCACATACGCACAAATCCATTGACTCATATGGTGCACAAATGTGCACGCATAATCGCACGCTTACTGGCCCTACCATGTCTAGTGCGAAAATGCAAGCGCACGGGACACTTTGGCGTCCTCTGCTGGGAAACAAGAGGAACAGTCCTGGTTCTTTGACAGGGGTTGACAATGGACTCAGGTGAGTGAAGTGAAACCCGACTTGGCTGCTCTCGAACCAAGTCCAACATCCCACATGTACTTATTTGTTGCAAATGTTTTCATGGACAAACAGACCCCACACAGGAAGACATGACCCCAAGGAGCAGGGTGACACCAGGAGGAGCAGCGCAACATCTGACATGTAATGATGATCCGTGTGGGCAATTGTAAGTGAAACAAACACATGTGTAAAAAGAGATGCTGACATGCATTTCTTTGTTCTTTACAGGACACCACAAGCCTTGTCAACATGGGATGCCCCTGAAGCTGGCCCAACAAGTTTACAATTTAAAATACCAGCCCAGGCTATACATTGAAACATGTTTACAAGTTTTACATAATTCGAAAATATTTTAATATACAAAACAAATAATGGTTGTTTAAAATGCTGAAAATGTGTGTGGTCTTTTGGCAAAAATACAGTACATGCAGCCTGCGTGAGGGTGAAGGGAAAGTGTGGGGGATTTAGGAATGTGAACAACTCGAGGGAAGCAAGAAATGAACACACAAAGAACAACAAGGAGGAATAAGGTGAGTTACATGAGGGGGGGGGGGCACACACAACGTGGGATGCTCCAAATGAGGAAGAAGGAGGAAGAAGGTGAGTGACATGGAGGGCGAGCTTGTTTTCACAACTAATCAAGCTCTTACGTGGAGGCTCTGAATCAGCCTTATGGTCTACACTCTTTTTATTACTGGGCATCATTTTTATGTCTGGAACAAAAAGACCCTGGAAAATAATCAGGTGAGATAGATGATACGTCATAATACCGCTGTGTTTTATGTATGTAGCTTTTGCTAGTGTTCCATGATGTTTTTTGGAGAGGATAATGTTATGACTCAATATTAAGTGAAAATAAAATGAGATAAACCATGTTAGTCAACTGGGAAAAATGTACTTTTCTCGTCACTCTAACACCTGAACTTTTGGCCCTTACTGTCAGGTGTTTTTGGTCTCCTTGACAGCTTAAGTCTTACTTAGCTTGTGGTCCCCATCAAAACACACACATACTGGGTGTTCGTGCTGGAAATAATTTTCAGAATGTGAATGATACCTCCAGATAAAATCTAGCATAAGAGATTAATGGAGGGGACTGTCAGTTATGATTAATCAGAAAACTAGAGAGCTAAATAGCAAAATGCATCTTACTCCAGTGAGTATATTTATAAAAGATGAGGCTAGTTCATAATCTTGTAATGCAGATAACATATAAGGTCTCTTTAAAAAACATTCATAGTAAAACACAAAATAGTAACTAGACCTGCCTGGACCCACGTGTTACTCATACAGTCATCTTTTTCCAGTCCCAAACAGACCATAGGATACAAATTATTAAACCGGACCTTCAGCGTGATTTAATGAAAAGCCCAAACTCTTAAAAAACAGTTCCCCAGCATCTAAAATTAATATATTTTACGTTTTTAGTCACTAACTTATTATTCTTTCCCCCACTGGGCTGCAACTCAGGAATTCAGGAATTTAGGATACGGGCGCCGCCATCTTGACTCAGAAGCATCACACTTACTGAGGAGAGGAGAGTGGGTTAAGGTACAGGGGGGTGGGTTTTAGCTGTGCTTTGCTCAGACAGAGCAGAGCTGGGGTCAGGTAAAGGTCAGCAGTCCCAGAATGCAGAGCAGCACAGTCAGGAGGCACTTCCTGTGTGCAGGCTGCCTGATAAGATGGCGGCTTCCATAAGCCGCCATCTTGGATGTTTAAAGGCTCATAACATGCAGTAGATGCAGGTAGGATGATTTTTAATGTGAGCAATCTGTATGTACAGGGTGTGGGAAACATATAAGATAGACTCTTATTCAGAGTGAAGGTCCGCTTTAACTAAATTAGATATGCAGAGTGCACCCCCTGTAGTTATGATCTTGGTAGTTATGTTAACCCCTAAAGCTGCATTCCCTACCAAAATAGTATACCCTGCAATTCTGAAATTTAAAGGGGTTAGAAAATCACCCAATTTTACTCACAGCCAGGTAAAAGCACAGAGGGGGTTGTGATTGGCCAGACAGGACACATGCTGTATAAGAGGTGTCCCAGCACAGTTACAGTTTTGTAGGTTGGACTGCGAGTTGCAGTGAGGGACAGCGAGGGGCCCAGAAAAACGTAATATTTGTCCTTTTAGGGCAGTTAGGTCGGGAGAGGAGGCTTATATGGTGAGGAACAGTGAGGGAAAATGAACAAATTAATAATTACTGTTCTTTTCAGGGCACTGTCAGGAGGGAGAGAAAGCTTATATACTGAGGGACATAGAAACATCTAAATGTCATTTTTAGGGCACTTTCAGGAGGGAGAGGAGGCTCATATTCTGAGTGAAAGAGAAACATCTAACTGTATTTTTCAGGGCACTGTCAGGAGTGAGAGGAGGCTCATATACTGAGGGACAGGAAAAACATACATACTTTCAGTGTTCACACTTTGCTGCTGCTCGTCTATCTGCACTGCAGAGGAGTTTTGGCCTTCCCACCCACTGCATCATATGTAATAGACCAACCAGGTGGAATTCCACACATGTTGGAAAGGGTGTGTGAGCAGCAGCAGGCAATAGTTGAGTTCCAGCTGCAAAATGCCCAGACCAACAGCACTTCACCACCAATGAGTGGGCCTCCATGACGGACATTTTTGCCATGCTGCAGTGCTTCCAATACTCCACCAAAAACACTTCAGGCCATGATGGAGAGTATAATGGGGACACAGGAGGAAGCAGAGGTGGAAGAGGAAGGCACATTTACACAGATGTCAGGCCAGCCCACACGTGGCTCATGGGGTGGGTTGCTGGACCAGCAGTGGACAGGTATTCCACTGTCTAGCCAGCGCACAGTTTCGGAGGAGGAGGACTTTTCCTCACAGCAGGGTGGCACCCAACATAGTTTATGGTTGTCACTGGAGCATGGCTAAAGGGATGCAGAGTAGGAGGATGAGAAACCTCCCACTGAGGACAACTTCTCCTTGCCCACATAGTCACCAGTGCCGATTATTGGGTGGCCACCCTGCTGGATCCCTTCTATTAGGATAACATCACATCCTTGATTCCCCCCCTGGAGCATAATAGATGGTGGATGCACTATTGTCTCCCAGTTTCCATCTGACTTTGAGGGCCCAGTGGCAGCACAAGGCCGAGGAGGAAGTCGCCAATGCAGCAGGGGCACCAGCATCCCCTCAGAAGGGAAGGTAAGCATGGCCACAATGTGGAACACCTCGTTCAATTCTCCGCAACATCCACCACCATAAGATATGACCATAGTATCAGGAGGCAGATTTTGACTCACATGAAGAATCAGTATCTGTAAATGTCTCTACTGGTACTGAGCGATAGAAACATAGAAACATAGAAGGTTGACGGCAGAAGGAGACCATACGGTCCATCTAGTCTGCCCTTATGTGTATACTGTATGTACTCTTTATCTTAGGATAGATGTGTGCTTATCCCAGGCATGTTTAAATTCAGTGACTGTTGATTTTTCAACTACCTCTGCTGGAAGTTTGTTCCAAGCATCTACTACTCTTTCTGTAAAATAATATTTTCTAACATTGCTCCTGATCTTCCCCCCGACTAGCTTCAGGTTGTGCCCCCTTGTTCTATCATTAAGTTTCTTCTTAAAAACACTTTTCCCCTGAACCTTTATTCAATCCTTTCACATATTTAGGTCTCAATCATGTCCCCTCCCTCCCTTCTTTCCTCCAGACTGTACAAATTAAGTTCTTTAAGTCTCTCCTGATAAGTTTTAAGTTTAAGTCCTTCCACCATTTTCGTTGCCCGCCTTTGGACCCGTTCTATTTGAATAATATCTTTTTGCAGGTAAGGTCTCCAGAACTGCACACAGTATTCTAGCTGTGGCCTTACCAGGGCTCTATACAGCGGCATCACAACCTCCCTCTTCCTACTGGTGATGCCTCGAGCTATGCAGCCGAGCATCCTGCTTGCTTTTCCCACTGCCTGGCTACAGTTTTGACCATCTATCCAGTAAAGCTAAATCATTTTCCATGTTGCAGACACCTCCAGGAATATCCACCCTATTACTAAACTTTGTCAGCAAACAGACAAACTTTTCCTACCAAGCCTTCTCCTATGTCACTTACAAATATATTAAAAAGAATGGGGCCCAGGACAGAGCCTTGCGGCACACCACTTGTAACTCACCTTTGTTCAGATTGCACACCATTTACAACAACACTCTGATACCGATCCCTCAGCCAACTGGAAAACCACTGAACTATCCAGGGATTGAGTCCTACCTTCAATAACTTATCTATGAGCTCCTTATGTGGTACAGTGTCAAAGGCTTTGCTAAAATCCAGATAGGCGGTATCCACAGCACCACCTTCATCTAACACTTTAGTGACATTGTCAAAGAAATCAATAAGATTGGTCTGACATGATCTGCCCTCAGTAAAGCCGTGCTGTTTTGGGTCCAACAGGTCATTAATTTTTAGATGGGAAATTATCTGTTTTTTTAAGAGTGTTTCCATTAATTTGACCACTATAGATGTTAAACTAACTAGGTCCTGCTTGTTCAGTGTCAGTAAATTGGACACTTCGCCAGAGCTTGCTCTCTATGCCTTGGAGGTGCTGGCTGGCCCTGTGGCAAGTGTCCCATCAGAACATGTGTTCAGCACCAAAGGAGGTGTCAACCCACAGCCAACATGGTCATTCATTGAGATAAACCAGGCTTAGATCCCATGGGACTTGACTGTGCACAGAGCAGGGGATACTGATAATTCTTATTTATTTTTTATCTATTATTTTAAGTACTTTCCCTACCCCATTTTAGGGTAGTTGCCCTTTTATTACCCCCAATTGGCAACCCTCTACCCATTACTACCCCCATTTTACAGCCATTTTTGGGTCACAAAGTTGTTGTACCCGTAACAAACTTTTGTCAAAAGTTGGGCCAAACTTGGCGAACCCAAACTTCTATGGGTTCATGCATCAATAGAGGGTGGTCCTTCTTTACCATATGAACTGTAAATCTGTGGACTGCCACATGAGCGATAACATGCCTTTTAAAGTTAGCTGTTATTTGCATGTAGGTATAACATTTTCCTCTACCCCATCACTCGGTTGAACTTGACCGACATGTCGTTTTTTCACCAGCTACAGTATGTAACTATGTTTAAAGAGCTGGCACAAAGCAAGGTAAAGGTGAGATGAGTATGGTATTTTTTAGCAGATTATAATTTCCCATTAGAATGCTTTTCCTACCCACTAAATCTAAAAGGTGAGCAACCAGAAGCATCTACAAACTAACGTCAAAATGTCCCCTTTTTTTCCAAACTTTGGGATCCTCAATGAATCCTAGGCAAAATGCTAAGAATTCCTTGTCCACACACCCAGTATTTTTTGGCTGTATATGTGCCCCTTATGAGAATGGCTTGGGGCAGGAGCGTACCCAATGCTGGGGATGTGCCCACTCGTGCTCCCAATTGCTGTGAACAGAGCTATTTGCCAAGCATTTAATATGTATGGCAAATGTCTCTTATTGGACGAGAGCTTGCACAGGGGACAGGGGAAAGGTGATTTTTTGGAGAAATCTGTATGGTTTCACACAGCGGGGGCATCCCAAATAAGAATGTCCCCAGAGCAGGGAACAAAACTTGGGATAGTCAAAATCCCAGGTTTTCTTTCGCTATAATTCCAAATTTATACCGTGCACCCACTACTACTGACTGTTGCCTATGGTAGGAGTGCGCCGGCCACTATCTTTTGGACAATTGGCTCCAGTTTTAGTTAGTCCAATACCAGGTTTTATGATATGAAGTAAAAGATACATTTTAGTCATAGATTGGCCATTGGAGCATGTCAAGTGCAGCATCCCAATTGCAAGCCCAGTTTCTCTTGCCTTCTCCTCAATCCCTCTACGATTGGCCACCAGCAGTCACAAGGCCCAGAGTCCTCTTGCATGTTTATGTTAATCTGGTTCTGGTAATAGATTTAAAGAGGTATGCTGCTCATGACTACTGTTTTCTAAAGATGATTTAGTGTTTAGAAACAGGTAAGCAGGGTGTAGGGGTACTGGCACAGCACACTTTTTTACGGTAACTATATAATATTAATATATATATATATATATATATATATATAACCTTTTATATCTAAAATGTATCACAGTTTTTTTTTAACAAGAAAATGTTGAGAAAATGAACTCTCATCACTTAGCTGTGTAGCTTAAACATATTTTTAGGGGCCCAAGATTGCTGTCAAGTGGGCTTAACAGTGTTTAGTAAGTCGGTGTAAAGGCTGTAACATCTCCTTGTTAACACTGCCACTTTACGAGCTGTGAATGCAAGTGTCCTGACAGAGGACCAGTTGTTATTGTGTCACTCCTCACAAAGTGAATGTGATGATCCTTAGAATAGACCCCAGACAACATTTTGAAGGGTCCTGGCCAGCTCTGTGCAGCCTGTCGGTTTAAAGAAAGGTTTGCGTGGGGAAGAGGGGGCGAGGGCTGTCACTCCGCAAGATTCCAGGTGGCCTCATGAAATGAAAGGGCTGATCTTTGTTTGACAAGTTTGGACTATTAGGCAAGTTGATTAGCTGGTAACTGAAAGTATACAGCTTCTCGGATGATAGTGTGCGTCGTCTAAAAACTGTTTACATGAGACGCCATGAGAGCCAAGAGACTGGCTAGGACAGCTTAACCCCTCAACTATCGCAATGATCTGCCTTCATTAAGCCATTGGCCACATTGATACCTAAATCTAATTGTACAGTCGATTTAGCAGGGACAATGACATACCCTAACATTTTGAAATTGCTCATAAACAATAGCTTCAGCTAGCTTTTTGTGGTACTCTTGAGCTTGCATGGCCACTGCTTGCATTAGGGAATGTTGAGCAACGAGTAGCTAAGCAATTACTGCAATCAAGGACAGAAATCAAAATAAAGCAGGGACAGGAAAGAGTAGACAGGATAGGGGGTATGGGAGCCAAACGTCATGGAGCTCAAGACACATCTTAGGAGCAGGAGGTTCAGAGTTCAGCAGCAGGAGTACCCAGAAAGTCATCTCATCATGTTCCTGCAATAGCCTCATCCTCATCTTCAACATTTTGGCAGCTGGGGAATGCATAAGCTATGTCCTCCACCCCCCAAATAAAATACCCAGGTGCTCAAATGTTTGTTAGTAACTGTAGCTGACGTCAGAACAACTTCGAATATTGCTAACAAAGTAATAGAAATAGTTGGACAAGCCTGCATAATCTAATAACATCACTTCATTCTCACTTTTATCCTCTTGCAATAACCTATGATAACACTCATGTAATAGCATGTGACCATGCCCAAGCCTGCGAAACATATGAGAAAAATGGTTTCAATGATATCTAAATTATCTTTATCAACGACTTAAGTGGGCTTACTTCCAGCTGATAATTATGCACACTGCCTGCTGGCTGTAAGATATATATACAGTATCTATACAATGTCCAATATAAATATCTAAATGATTTTACGTACACCCAAACCAGTGTTGGTCATAACAATAGCTTTACAGTTTCATTATGTATATTTGATGTGCAAGGCCAGTTTTAGTCAAAGTGTGGCCTTGGGCAAAATTAAGTTTTAAAATAGCTTTGCCGCCTTTTACCACTTAATATTTGAGTTTGGATGCCCCAGTGAGCTTGTAGGGTTTTTTTAGGTTTTTATAGAGCCCGTAAAATGCTTTTTAAAGTATTCTTTATACACATTATGTTAGATCATCTGAAGTATAAAACATTTATGCCATTGCTATGCCACATTCCATGAATGTGGCATAGCAATGGGCATCATCAAAGTTAGCATCTCAGGCAGTGCCCTGCCCCAGAACTAGATTATTTAATCTAAATGCTTTGCCCCTATAGCCCAAACAACTGTCCCTCAATCATAATACACCTGTGCATTGAAAAGTTAAATCTCCCTTAATACATAAAACACACCAATAACTTAATGTCTATCCATTACCAATAAGAGACTCCTTACTCAAAATTAATACCGTATATACTCGAGTATAGGCCGACCCGAATATAAGCCGAGGCACCTAATTTTACCCCAAAAACCTGGAAAAAGTTATTGACCCGAGTATAAGCCGAGGCACACAACACAGCACACAATACAGCACACATACACACACAAGGCACACACAGCACACAACACAGCACACAATACAGCACACAATACAGCACACAATACACACACAAGGCACACACAGCACACATACACACACAGCACACATACAATGCACACAACACACACACTCACCAGTTCAGCTCCTGCAGGATCTTCAGCGAGGCTCCTTCCAGCGACGGTGCGGGAGAGAGGACGGCGCGGGACGACGGCATGGGTCCGCAGGGCAGAAGAGCCGCCTCAGAGGCTTCAGAACTCGGCGGGGAGATCAGTACACCCAGCGCGAGGTGGGTGTACCAAGATGGCGGCCGGCGCGCTCCGCGCCGCCACGTCACGTCGCGTCACTGAGGCCCGGGCCGCCATCTTGGTACACCCACCTCGCGCTGGGTGTACTGATCTCCCCGCCGAGTTCTGAAGCCTCGGCGTCTCGTCTGCCGCCTCGGAGGCTCTTCTGCCCTCGCTCAGGTAAGTCTGACTCGAGTATAAGCCGAGGCTGCTTTTTTCAGCCCAAAAAGTGGGCTGAAAAACTCGGCTTATACTCGAGTATATACGGTATCCCTGTCAATTCAAGAATACCATCTAAAATATCAGCCAAATGAATGCTCCCCCAATTCATGTACTATTGCTGCTTGGGACAATAAATACATCTTTAATACCCTGTTTAATATCTTTTTTCACCAAGTACATCAGAAATGCACAAATAATTATTTTGGCGGGTTACACAAGGGGTTGATAAAAACCAACAGATGCATACACAATTAGTTATGAATCCTTTCTTAACTCGTGTCAACTGTGATTTGGTCAAGTATATATTTACTAATGACCACCACAAAGAAACCTTTTACATACCTAGACGTCCTACAAGCAAGAATCTTGAAGTGCTTTTTCCAAGGAAGACGTTGAAGCAGTTTATGACCTCAATAAGAAAGGTCCCCAAGGACCTTTGCCACCCTGAATCCCCATCTTACTTTGTTCTCTGCAGGGACGGGAGGGAAGTTTCTTTTTTTAGGCACTCTAATTGTTCTTTATAGCCTAGCTTTTTGCTGCTTCCTTTAATGATACGGAGAAAAAGAAGCTAAGCAGAGATACAAATACAGAAGAATTGAATTGAAGAATAACACCAATATTATTTGGACAGTCCTATTTTATTAACAGTTGGAGGAACAATAATCTTTGCTTTGCCTATCTCAGGGTAGCTGTGAGGTTTCTCTCCCAACCCAGGTCATCTGATATGATGATGCCTAAAAACAAAGTTTTGTTAACCCTTGCTATCTCCACATGATCTACAAAAATGGGAGGTATTATTACACCGGTCCTTCTAGAGTCTACTCTTGTCTCAACAGTTTTTCTTAATTATAAGATGGCTTTTCAGGGCCATTCCCTAATCCCCTATCAAGTTTTTTTTGCAATTTTGCATGAAAAAAGAAAGTTTGGTACCTCTGGCACTTTAGGCCCTGGGCCTATGTGGTCCTCATAACGTTAGTCATACTTTTCTCTACCTCAACATGCCTTCTGTATAATGTAGTCATGCATTTTTGAAGGTCAGAAGAAAACTGAATTAGGAGTGTCTGTGAAGGTTCTCATTAATTCAGGTCATGATACATCTGTAGAAATAATTCAGAATATCTGAAAGTTCTAATTTATCCAGGTCATGGTACGTCTGTAAGGAATAGTTCAGAATTTCTGAATTGAAGAAGTCAGTTGGATAACTAGCAAAACATATATCTTGATTAGAGGTGTGTGAATGAAGTACAGGACTAATAAACTGGAAAGATGTGTAGAAGAAGCTCAACTGAACAAGGTCTGGGAGAGGAGACTTAATAAATTCCAATAAATACAGGATAGGGATATCTATATTACATCTAGAGATAGTGGTAGGGAAAATGAGGAGGATGGCCCTAATACTTAGGTTGTATTAATTTTATACAACCCTTAAAGCCCACACATCTTCGGCTCTCTTTCCTATTGTCTCCTGTGCTCACAACATTAGGTTTGAAGCCTGTAGCATCTAGTTTCTATTTTTTCCTATACTATATGTTTTACCTTGTCTGTAATTATACCTTGTAAAGTGCTACGGAAGATGATGGCGCTGTATAAATAAACAATAATAATAATAATGGTAATTTATACTACCTGTTTCCTGCTGCATTTGCAGCCCTGTTTTAACAGCAATGGATACATTTGAAATAAATGAAGCAAATGTGAACAATAACCAAGACTTTTAGTTAAACTTTACCTTTTCTGCACTCGAATTGTGTAATTCCATCTTTCAAACTGCAGCACCTATGGGCCGGGGTGTGTTTTGTATCAACATGTCTGTGGTTCATGTCTCTGTAAAATTCAGGCGAAAGTAACGAGAAACAGTATTTTTAGAGCCCAGTATAACATTTGAGAATGGATTGTTTTATAAGTAATACTACTGATGTTGACACAGAGAAAAACGCACAGCTTTTTTTTTCCCACATACCGTCTATCTTCAACAGCACAGGACATCAACCATTTAAAATAACATTTCATAGGAACGAAGGTGTTCTTAAGTAGACTCGTTTATTAAGGTCTACTGGGAAGCAATTTGGGGAATTCATTAACCAAGAATGTCAACTGTATAATTAGACATTTAATAATGTCTTTGAAAATGATGCTCCAAATTAACCCCTTTGGTTCAGGGAAGGCAACCTAAGTTCAGCTCTTTTTGATGAAAGGCTTAGAAACATAAATGCTAGCAGCTGGGAGCTAAAGCAATTGCTAGGATAACTTCTTTAATAGCCTTTAAAAACAAGGCAACAATTGCAGCCCCTGGAATGCTTTGATCTTATCTGAGTGGGAAATATTATGTTAATGGCTTTTATGAGATTTTATGGACTTCACTTATGACAACATCATGTTTAACGAAATTAGGAAGCACTTACATTTTTTCCTCAATAAAAATAAATTACAATAGGTACCATATTCTGAATGAGGCACGTAGCCTATTCATTTTAATTGATAAAGGTATTCATTACCTGTTACTCCCTTATAAGAAAAGGGAGCAGAGCAAAGGAAAACACAACTCAAAATAAAAGGTAAAATTGAAAGTAAAAAGTGTAAATGATAATTATGGAAATTGGTTATTTTTAGATGTCAGGAGAGGTCATTAGGAAGCAAAGTGTCACACTTACATACTTTTCTGATGATGAGAATTAGTATAAGCCTCCTTCAATACCATTATGTCTTTTGCCAGTGATCGGTTCCTTTATGACCAAATTCCCTAACCTTATCCCTTAAACTTCGGCACAGTAGCTTACATTACTACATACTACCTGGTTTTTAATTCCTGCCCTGAGCTTCGTCTGGTCTCAATGTTAACTTTTATATGTGGTTCTCTTGGTGCCCCTTCAAACAATATTCTCCCCAATCTGATCCACTAAAAATCTTTTATCCTGACCAGTGATGGGTTTCAGATCTGAGCCTAAGCTAGATTCAACCCTGATCTTGCAGACTTGGTCTGGTTCACCTCATCCTAGATACTGGCAAGATCCGGGTCAAATCATCAAGCATGCCACTTTATCAGTTCACAAATTGTTAATATTGGTAACACAATATACGCCTCCCTCTACCTGTCCCACCATTGTTTTATTGTGCTGTAATGCTGTGGCATTTCTGTTAGCAAACTGGTAAGGGGTCCAATAATCCGGGCAAAGTGTGAGCATGGGTGGTTACATTTTGGGGCATCCTAAATTGGGATGTCCCACATTGTGGGAGACCACTTGCCCTATAATCGGATAGACCATTACTAAATGTCTGGCACAGTTAAACCTAGCCAGCCCCCGTTTTTCCTTTAACGGGTTTTGGTCCCACAGACGGGTAATCAAAACACTCTCTGGGGTTCATCCAGAATGCTGGAGTTCGCCCCCCCCCCCGTACACAACCCCGCAGAATGCCCATAATCTTCACCTTCACTACGAACCAGCACTGGGAACAGCAAGAGTCTCGAAATTGGCCGCTGGGCGGTCACGGGGGCAGATCATTCTGGTGGCTGGCACCGAGGACGCAACCATGGCCCACGTGATGTTGCTGGCTCGTACTGAAGTTGGAGATTACGGGAATTCTGGGAGGCTATGATGTTGGTCTGCAGGACCAACACCCATTAAAGAAAATAAGGGTGTTGGTCTGGTTCAAGCAGTTTTGCCCTATAAAAGAAATGGTATGTTCAAAATCCTGTCACCCCTGTCTCTTCTATCTTCCAATAAATGGTTGTCATACATTTTTTTTCATTCAGGGTGTATACCGGGTGCACAAATTACCCTTCCTTTTGCTATCTAGAATGCTGCCTGGAGACATTTGTTTTTATGATATTGGCAGGCTGGTTCATCATTAGCGGCAGGTAGTGACAGATGAGCGTCTGTAGGAGGCATTTTCACAGCGCCCGCTAGTAGTCACTATGCTCAGCCGTGGGTCGCTAGTTCATAGCGACTCAGTCGCTGTGCAGTAATATTAAATATATTGTGAGGAGTCGCTATTTGACCAGTACAGTGCTGTATGGCATGTTAGCGACTGCTCATAGCAACCGACTCACACCATATTCAGCAAAAAAACAGCCTCACAAATCTCTGGCGCTGAAAAATGATTGTTTGAAGCCCAGAGCGCAGGAGGCGGTGTGTTTAAAGCCTGTTTTTTAATGCCAGAAGAGGTCACAAAATTTTTATTGTGATTTTTTAAAATTAAAAAAAAAACAAATACGCCGTTTAAAGAGAAGAAAGGGTTCGTCCATTGAAATGTATGGGAGGTAGCGAGAGGTCATACCTGGCGCTGTGCAAGGCTGAACGCCGGCACTGTTCGCTGAGGCTATGAAAATAATGAATCAGGCGTTACATGGCGTTATCCCAGTCGCTAAACAGATTTTGCTTGATAAATGTGGAATTGTGTGCCGTGTCCGGCGTTCACCAGTCGCTACCTGTCGCTACCTCTCATTAACCAGCCACTACCTGACGCTATCCCTTCTTAAATTAGGGCCTTATATGAAAATCCTCTCATAACCGGCAGAAGATTGGTTTATTTTTCATCACCCTTATTTGGAAGTCCCCCAATATATCCTGCTATTAGGGGGCCCCATCAATGAATGTTTATGTTTTATGTCTACATTTTACATCTTCTCTGATCTGTGTAGAACTATCCTTCTAGCTCAGAACAAAGTCATTTACAATTTCATGTTCTTTTCTCCTTGGTAAGGACCTATAAAAAGATTGAAATACCTTTTAATCATGGGTAAAAGTTTTTGGAAAGTATATTTTTGGCAGAAGTGCAAGAAGTGCATTTATCGGGATTAGTGCAGTTATTTTTGCAGTTTTTAAATGCAGGCATGTGATGGGAGTATGTCTAGGTACCTGTTCAGTGAGCTGATAACAAATCTGAAAAAAAAAAAAACTGAATGAAAAGAATATATTTTAAATTCCAATTTACAACATATTTATAGCGTGAACATATGCTTTTTATAAATGAGAATGATCAATATACAAGCATTAGGTTACATATAGCATCACCTGGTATTTTAAGCTTTCTAGTACATTTTATTATGCAGTTCATTTAAAGGGATTGTCTGGCCAAAAAGAAAAAAAAAAGTCTATACTCCTGCTGCTGCTCCACTGGTGAAAATGAAGAAAGAGCGCCCTGTTGGCCCTCTCCAGTACAGGACAGTGGCCACTGACATGTCTGGTCTGCCCCGCAGCTTGTCCACACTGTTGAGGGCGCTCGTTCTCCAGTTTATTTATTTATTTATTTATTTTTTTTAATTCTTTATTTAGTTTTCAAGAAGGTACAAGTATATGCCAACAATACAGACATTACAGAAAAATATAGATACATACAGCGTGCAGGTAGAATTAGCAAAGTATTAGTACTGAGACCCCGCTCAATCTGTTAGCTCCCAACTCCTATCTGGTCACCTCCCTCCGCCCAAGTGCACTTTAGGTTCCTCTTACCCTAGGGCTGCATTTCTTTTGGGGTTTTGTGAGGGACTCCGGGGGAGCTCCATCCCATTTTGTCTTTAGGGCGATTTTAGCTCCTGTTCGTTTATTCCCAGATCTACTTTCCCCACTACGATCCTCCTGCACTCGGGTAGGGGAGGACCTTTTAGGATCCAGCACACTTTAGGTGTGGGTTATTGAAATCAGAGCTGGTCATCTGGCAGCTCAGGGAGCCACCGGGAACATCTTCAACCGGGGCTAGGTCTCATAGGTATATAAGGTAGAGAAGCATATGAGTTGAAAGAGAGAGGGAAAGTGATAGGAAGCGGGGAAAGACGGGGAGGTGGGAAGGGGAGAGAGTGGGGGAAAAAGAAGGTAGTAGGGGGCGCGGGGGGGGGGAAGAGGCGCCTAAGTCGCGATTTCTGTTGTCAGTAGCCAGTGAGGGGGGGGGGGCAGCAGGGGGAAGGGCAATAGGGCTGGCCCAGGGCACAGCCCAAACCCACCAGATTGTTCGCGCCTTCATGCGGGTCCGCGATTGACCCCCAGTAACCGAGTCAAGGGTGAGGCAGGTCTATTCATCTAATGATGTTCGGGCCACGAGCCATGGAGTCCACACCATTCGAGTTTCCTCTTCCCTATCGTGGACCGCTGCTGTTAGATCTTCCATTTCTTGTATCTTGTCCACTTCTTTGAGCCAGTCCTTCACCGTTGGGGTCTGTTCGGTTTTTCACAGTCTGGGGATCAGTACCTTGGCTGCATTAATCATGTGCCTCAGGACCGATTTCCTATATTCTGTAATTCGACTATTGGTGTGGTGCAGGAGCATAAGGGCTGGACAGATCGGAACTTGCGTGCCCACCACTTTGGTCATAATCCCGGTCACCTTCCTCCAAAACTGTTTGATTCTGGGGCACGTCCATAGGATATGGAAGAGCGATTCTGTTCCCGACCCGCACCTCCAACAAGTGGATGGGGATCCTGGGAACATGGATGCTAGTTGCTCCGGAGTGTAGTACCACCTCGTTAAATATTTGTAATTGGTTTCCTGGATTTGTGCTGAAATTGAAGATTTGTGGGTGATCGTGAATATTTTCTCCCATTCATCTTTTGAGAATTTCCTATTCAGATCTCTTTCCCATTCTGTGCAGAAGGTAGGGGTCAGCTCCTGCCCCTCCTCCAGAAGCTGGTATATCTGCGAAATCACCCCTTTAGGGGGGTCTTTATTCATGATCATCCTCTCAAATTGTGTGAGGTCTCGTCCCAATGAGCTCTTAGATCCCATCTTTTGCAAAAAGTGTTGAAAGAACAGGAGGTACCATGGATCCAGACGGGGGTTATCCCATCTTTGTCTTAGTTCTTCTATGTGACACCAGTCCTGTCCCTTCACCAGGTCGCGTCCTCTTATCGTTCCCAGCTTCTTCCAGTTCTCTAGGCCTTGGGGTCTCTGGCTAGGGGGTAGTTCTGGGTTCTCTACGACTGGTATCAGAGGTGACGGCCAGGGTGAGATCTCTTCTCCCCTCCTGGTCCTGTCCCAGATGTTGAGGGTGGCTTTGATCATCGGGTTAGGTCCCGACCATTTGCTTGAGTTCTCTGAGGCCCAGGGGATCTCTTTTAGTGGGGTTGTTAAGCCGCTTGCCTCCACACCTACCCATTTCTTAGTGTCTCCATTCCTCATCCAGTCCACCACTCTCTGTAGGTGGGTCGCCTGCCAGTATCTCCTCAAGTTTGGTACCGCCAGGCCCGCCCTGACCCTAGGCCGTTGTAATAGTGTGAATCTGATTCTTGGTTTTTTATTCCCCCAAATAAATGTAATGAGTATCGTATTTAGATTTCTCCAGTTTATTTTTTATTTTTGCTTGGACAATCCTTTTAAATCAACTGCATGATTTAATGTACTAAAAATCTTACAATACCTAGTCATGTTATACAGTGCCTAATGCTTGTATAGTTATAATTCTAATAAAAAATAGGCTATGTTCAATTAACAACTATGCTGTAAATTGGTATTACAATAAAATATTTTCTTTGTTCTTTCTTCAATCAAGATCATCAAGTATGCAGATGATACCACCTTGGTAGACCTCATCAACGACAACGATGAGTCTACCTACCGGACCCAAGTCAAAACCCTGGAATCCTGGTGCAGTGCAAACAACCTTATCCTGAACACCCAGAAAACAGTTGAAATCATAATTGACTTCAGGCGTTCCCAACTTATCCCACCATCCCATTTTGATTGGTGATGAAGAAGTCATATTCGTTACCAGCACAACATTTCTTGGTACTGTAATCATGCAGGACTTGAAGTGGAGCATGCAAGCTACCATCATCTTGAAGAAGGCCCAACAGAGGCTATACTTCCTGAGACAATTGGTAAGATACGGTATGTCTAAAAGGAAAAGGAAAGGAAACCATTTACAATGCTGCCATAGGATTGCTTCTGACCTCCTCCTTCACTCTCTGGTACAGCGGGGCTACAGCCAAAGACAAGAATAGGCTGAAGAGGATTACCATGACTGCCGAGCGGATCATAGGATGCCCCTTACCATCTCTAGAGAGACAATTCAAGAGCAGAATCTGCACAAAGGCTAAAAAAATAGCTATGGACTCAACGCACCCAGGACATTCTTTCTTCAGACTCTTACCCTCTGGCCGCAGGTACCTTGCTCTTTCAACTAGAATCTCGAGGCACAAAAATTGTTTTTTTCCTTTGGCCGTGCATAACCTGCACTGAATAACCTACACTGAACTTTTACCTGTCACTACTATGTTACTGTGTTCCTACTATGTATTATATGTATTATATTTTATTGTTTATAGCTCTAATTTTGTATCTCCTGCCAAAAAGCATTCCTTGTATGTATCTTGTACTTACTTGGCGGTCAATAAAGTATTCAGTATTCTTCATTTTTTTTCATATTTGCTATTAGCTAACTAATTGCACATGCACAGGTATCTAGACTTACTCCCTTCACATGGCTACATTTAGATTAAAAATAGGCTATGTTCAGTTTACAACTATGCTGTAAATTGGTTTTACAATATAATATTTTCTTTGTTCTTTCTTCTTCATTTCTTTCATATTTGCTACTAGCTAACTAATCGCACATGTACAGGTATCTAGACGTACTCCCTTCACATAGCTACATTTAATATCTGCAAAAATAACTGCACTAATCCTAATAAAAGCACTTCTTGTACTTCTGCCAATAATATCTAAATCTAAAATGTGTAACCCTTGATAACATTTTTTTGGGCAGGATAATCCCTTTAACAATACATTTGTATACTGAAATTATATTATATGGCTATATATATATATTTTTTTATTTTTTTTTTTAATTCAAGTTTGTTTCGGCCATGATTGCTAATAGTATTGCAAAAGATTATTAACCAGGTTTCAATAGAATTACAGTAGGGCAGATATGTCCCTCCTCTTTGATCGAGAATGTTTTGTTTTTTCCTAGGTCAGAACCCTATATAATAGGTATATGGTCAGTACTCGTTCCTTGATGATAGACAGCTCTTCCAATTTTTCAACTGCAAATGATAATAATAAAGGTGTTATATCACTGTTGTACGCTTGCGCATACATAGGAATTACTGCTTTACATTTATCCCATCAGTGCATTGACCACACACCACACGCACAACTGTACTAGTGAGAGCACACATGTGCCCAGGCCGGTGGGCTGCCTTAGCCATGGGACCAGTTCAGGTTGGTTGCCTTGCTCACTTCAGTCATGCCCCAACCAGAATACAAACCTGCAACAGTCCGGTCACACAATCGGTTCCCTAGCCACTATGTTATGACGGCCCCTTAAAGCCTCCTAAGGCCTTTGCTTCCCTGGGAAGCTATCTAAATATACCCTTTTTTAGAGTTCATAAATAAAACCACCATTAATCATTTATTTACTTCCTAGTAACACAGTAGAACAGTATAAAAGGCTGAAAAAAATACAATCCGGTTTAGCCTATATATATAAATGAAAGCGGTTTAATACCCATAACTGGTAATGTTATTACATAAAAGGAAGTCAACCAGTTTTTAAACTCTTTGGTGTATTCCCATTGACTACCTCCTCTGGCAAAGAGTTACATAGCTCACTGCTCTTATAGTAAAGTATCCCCTCCTGTGTCGGTGTACGAATTGTCATTTCTCTAACAGTAACAGATGCCCCCATTTTATAGTTACAGTAAATCATGGAACAGATCTTTGTATTAACTCTGGATTCAAGACTTCACAAGCATCGCCCCATTACTCTGAAATTTCCTCCCCTTTACCTTTGCCACTCCCAAAGCCTTTACGCCTTTCAGGGTGCCCTCAAAACCCACCTATTCAGACAAACATATCACTTGGCCTAAGCAAAAGACCGAAGCCACTTCAGATCACTTGCCATCATACTAAGGGGGAAATTTACGAAATGATTAATCCGCCATTCACTCTTTTCCACATTTACACAGCCGCTTGTTTGCCCGATTTGGGAATTTGCTGGATTAACGTCGAAGTCATTTTGAACAGCGCATGCTGGCGAACACCTTTACCGCATAGGAATCAATGTTACCTTTGGAGAGATTGTGTCTTTAGTTCTTTTTAGCATCTTTGACTTATTTTTCGCACGGTAAGCCGATTCCCTCTCCCCCCCCCCATCGGCCCCTACATAGCTATTGGATGTAGTCACTGCCTGCTGCTGTGACATCCGGCTGCTTCAGGGCCAATCCTCATACCGCCGCCCTCTTAGCTGGCTCTGACTGACAAGCACAGCTTTAGCCTTGCTCTTCAATGTCCCATGGCAATCTTGCAGTTCCGCAAAGTCTTGCGGGATTTCGGGTGGCTCTATTGCATCCCATTCATGGGCACTGCGCAGACGCGAGATCGGGGCCTTGTGCAGTGCCTGATGGGATGCAAGATGGCGCCGCATGTCAGGAGGACAACCTGGAATCCATGGGACCCATTTACGGGGGTTAATTTACGAAATAATCCATGTGCCATTCGCTCTTTGACGCATTTTCACAGCCCTTGTTTGCCCCGGCGATTTTGGTGCTTGCTGGATTAATGTCAAAGTCATTTTGCACAGCGCATGCTGGCGAACACCTTTACCGCATAGGAATCAATGTTACCTTTGGAGAGATTGTGTCTTTAGTTCTTTTTAGCATCTTTGACTTTGACTGATTTTTCGCACGTGAACATCAGAAAGTACAGTATGCGAAAAACAACTAATGATAATGTGGACTTTTATATCTTCAATTAATCTAAGCAGATCCCCCCCCCCCCCATTGGCCCTTACTTAGCTTTTGGATGTAGTCTGATGTCCTGCTTTTTGATGTCCTGCTGCTAAGACATCCGGCTTCTTCAGGGCCAATCCTCATCCCGCAAGATGGCGCCGCATGTCAGGAGGTCAACCTGGAATCCATAGGACCCAAAAGATGGATCACTCGGCGAGGTGAGTAAACACTCCCTATTTGTGAAACCTGAGGAGGGGAGCAGTTCGGTGAGGTTTGGGGGTGGTTTTAACCTCCCCTGATGTTTCTCTTCAATGCTGGTAATATTTCTTGCCTTAAGTTTATGGCCTTAGTCTCTACATTTTTACGGACCTTCAGCCTACTTCTTCCTATTACATAGGTGCCAATATGCACCATGACTGCTGAGTTCTGACCAGCAGGGCCGTATTTGTCACAAGGCAACACTAGGCCCGTGCCTAGGGCGCCAATGTGGCTGGGGCGCATTGTTCTGACATTTATTCTTTTTTTGAATTTATTTTTTTTTGTGATTCAGTGGCGAATCACCTGCTGGCCGCTAACCAAAGTTGTTGAACGGCTCAGCTGCAGGTGCTGCATCACATCACTACAAGTTTTCCGCCCCCCCCCCCATAACCCTTGTGCTCGCCTTCTGCTTTGAGCGGCCCTGCTGGTGACATAGATGCGGGGAGCTGCAGCTGCTACTGTCGGGACATCGAGGATTCAGTAACCATGTGAGTCTGAGCAAAGGTGCGGGCAAGCAAGCGGAGGAGGGGATGGGTGGGCTGCCGGCCGGGAGTTTGTTTACTCCAAATCCAGGAGAACACTCAACAGCAGCAGTGCAGGATGGATCCAAAGGGCTGCTTGGTGAGGTCCTGGGGGGAGACACATCACTTTCTGCTGAGCTGGAAAAGGAGGCGGGCAATAACGGCATCCTCACCAGAAGGAAGCTTTCTGTGATCGCCCCCCCCCCCCCCCCTGTCTTCTAGCTAAGGAGAAGAGGAGAGCGACATGAGAGCAAAGCTGTGCTGCTGATTGCCATGTCCATGTGTCCTACCTCCTCCTTCCTTCTTGGTCCTGCTCTCATGGCTCTGCGTAATTTGCTGGGCAGAGTTCATGCCCTGTTAGAATCCCCCCCCCCACACACACATCATCATCATCATCATCATCATCATCATCAAGGTTCTTCTACTGTTGTTTCCTGACTGTGAATTTATCAGAATTGCAGCACATGTGATGGAGCTGGAGTAGTGGATAGTAGATGTGTAAGTTGTATTAGATGTGTGCAGCCTGCTGCTGCTTGTGTTGACCAGGTTTGAATTGTGTGATACTGCAGCAGTCTGCTTTTTCTACCTCCAGTCCACTGTGCTTCTTTCTAGCTGCAAATTTTATCTTACAGCCCCTTTATATTGCCCATTCTGCCTATTCCTGCTGCCTCCTGTACTCCTTACTGCTTCCCACCCTGCTCTCTCCCTGCTACCCTCTGTGTCCATTGCCATTGCCCACTATGCTTTCTCCCTGCTGCCCTCTGTGCCCATTGCCATTGCCCACTATGCTCTCTCCCTGCTGCCCTCTGTGCCCATTGCCATTGCCCACCCTGCTCTCTCCCTGCTGCCCTCTGTGCCCATTGCCATTGCCCACCATGCTCTCTCCCTGCTACCCGCTGTGTCCATTCCCATTGCCCACCATGCTCTCTCCCTGCTGCCCTCTGTGCTCATTGCCATTGCCCACCATGCTCTCTCCCTGCTACCCGCTGTGTCCATTCCTATTGCCCACCATGCTCTCTCCCTGCTACCCGCTGTGTCTATTCCTATTGCCCACCATGCTTTCTCTTTTCTACCCTCCTCTTGATACTCTTTTCTATATTCTGCCCCAGCCTGCTGCCCAATATGCCCCCTTTCTGCTGCCTCCCTCCCCCTACTACTTACCACTTACACCTGCTGTATGTGCTAGTCAGGAAACTATCAAGTTCCAAGTCCACTGGGCAAACCCTTTAGTCTGCTGGAAGTCATGTGTACAGCAAGGATTAGTATCACAAGTGGGAAGTATAGGCTGCTGGGTCTCGGGCTGGCAGGGGGATATGCAGCAATGTGCTTTGAGAGTGAGCAGGCCCCTATTCTTTTTTGACTAGAGGTCCCCTTTAAAGCAGCACAAAAGATGTATGGTACAGTTCTGAAGTCTAAAAGACTCCAGGGTCCTGCACTAGCCTACCCCTGGGCATCCTAAATCAGTATCTGCATTCCTGGCTTCCCTGTAGCTGTGGCGCACTGCCGCACCCAACCATTCCAATAGACTGGGAGTAGGATCGCTCCCCAGTCTATAGGTAAACCAGAGCTGTTGCCAGTTCCCATTAACCAGCAATATTGAGATCAGCAACACAATCAAGAGGGTGTGACCTCGGACGAGCCAGCCACAACGGGGGTGGCATGTGCCTAGGGCAGCATGAACCCTAAATACAGCCCTGCTCACCAGCCCTACCTAGTAATTTATAAGCCTGATCTGTGATATGTGGCATCTAACCTCCTTATGGTATGGCAGTAAAAATATGTCACATTCTTATTCAGTGATGACGACACCAGTGTGAAACATGTTACACATACACATAGAAGCCTCTATTGATATGTTTATGAAGCATGGTACACCAATTATCAACCTTCCTTTTATTGTGGCCCCCTAGACTATTATATAACGTATCAACTAGCTTAGGAGCTTATGATCGGAGTCCTAAAAATGACCTAATCTTTAGCTTAATCTAGTTCTGGTCTGGTTCTGGTCACCTTCCTTATGGTACTGGCTACTCACGATAAATGTGTACACTACACGGAGGTGTGGGTAGAGGTCCAACTTAAAACTTGGTCCAACTGATCCAGGTTGCTTTTTCTTACAGGTTGTGGAGCGAATGCACAAGCGCTGCTTACGTTAGTTTAAGTTGTAGGATTTAAAACATTTCCTTTGTTTTAATGTCTACAGCCTTTTGATTTATTTAATTAACATGCAAACATAGCACTGCTAATGTTTAAACTCACAAAAGGTAAAAAGGACAAGTGCTTGTAAGGTAAACTTGAATGTTCCTAAGCGAAGAGAAAGTGAGCCTCTGGAAAGAAGCAATTCTTTATTTTGTCATGTTCTGGCCATAGGCTGATTTGAGACAGGGACGTTACTAAAGCCCTTTGCTGAATCTATTCCATCTAGAGCTAGGTGGAGACACTAAAAGACTTTGGTCCAGTTATGATTTAGCAATTTTTCGGTTAAGCTTATAACTTTAGTTTTTGTGATTCTGTTCAACCTTTCCTTTGAGCCAGAATAAATAAATGAAAAAATACATTTTCTGACTAGTATTTTAGCGTCAAAGATAATGAAGCCACCTTGTAGAGAGATCCATGTTAGTGTTAATATAAGCCTCGATTCAGAGAGACAAAAAAACTTCCGTTTTAGTTCCGATCTGTGAAATGTTTCCGTTCTCGTATGAGCGTACGAGCGATTCTATGCGTGCATTGAAAACCTTCTGTAAAGTTTCCGTCCGTTCGCACGGCAGATTACGAATTACGAGGATGTCATTTTCCATCCAGACTTTTCCGTTTCATTTTCACATGTTACAACGTAGGCTTTCGTTTTTGCCCTTTTCCCATCGTATCCTCCAACGAATCCTTTACGTTTCCCTTTTTCAATAAATATTCGTCCAGACGGAAATCCTTACGATCTTGCGCCTGCGCACTACAAACTTAACTCATTAAAGTGCTCGCCTACATATTTGCCATGCTCACTTCTACTACAATGTTTAGCTAAATCACTTAGCACTGTCCTCCATCTTCCCTTTTTGACCTTTAAAGCTCACCCAAACCACATAGCACTATCCTCCATTTTCCCTTTTGGACCCTTAAAGCTCACCCCAACCACTTAGCACTATCCTCCATCTTCCCTTTTTGACCCTTAAAGCTCACCCAAACCACTTAACACTGTCCTCCATATTGAGAATATTGAGCACTGTCCTCCATCTTCCCTTTTGGACCCTTAAAGCTCACCCAAACCACTTCTTGGTTAGGTTCTTCTTCCATTTTAGCCCCCTAAAACTTACCCAAATCACTTCTCGGTCATGTGAATATTCATCTTTAAATATTTCTGGGCCCATTAGTTTTGTGTTAATGTATTTTGTAAATGAAATGACAAAGTAACATTTTTTTTTATTCCATCATAAAATATAAAATTGTTAAAAATTTTGAAAATTTCAAATTTTAACAACTATAAAAAACAAAATACATAGCAATGGCAGGCCACTGAACATTATTCTTCATCTGTGGTCCCCAATGAGTTGCGCAGCTCCTGCATCTCGCCCACCAACTGAAGGACCCTGACACTCAGTTGTGCCACTCTGGCACGTGTGGTCCCTGTTAAAAAACATAAATGAAAATATTGGTATAACCTTGTTGGGGTCATACTGCAGTGCCCCCCCCCCCCGTATGGTCCAAACACCTAAATCTGGACTTCAAAAGCCAGAGGGCCCTCGCCACGGGCCAGGTTTTGCATAGTGCCCGATTAGAGAACCCCTGGCCCGCATTCTGCAGGCAAAGAACGGGCATCAGGAGCAAGGGCGAGTGGCACATCTTGCAGTTCCTGCAACCAAATATAAAATAATTACACAAAGCAAAGGTAACCAACTAAAACAATAACTCCTACAACAAATTAAGATTCAAGTTCAACAATCCAAATATAATTCACAAAGGACATAAGTCTAAAAAAATATAGCAATTATATGGATGTGTGGGAAAATAAATGTTTACATGCTTAGGACTAATTTAGATCAGCATTAAAATGCTTCTATAAGGCATACATGAAATGTATTGATTTAGGTATGCATTGCTATACAATTTATGGCCTCGGCCATGCTGATACATGCAATGCCTTGGTGCTAAAGGCGCGCAGACTCCTCCACATAGCCGCAAAACATGTTCAACAATAGCAATCCAAGCCCTCAAAGGTCTCGTAAGTGGATCGGAAATGAAACGGATTTATAGGGTGGTGATCCGTCGGAAATCAGCTCTCTGAATCAGACGGAAGCTCTCTGAATCAACGGAAGTTTTCTGAACAAACGGAAAATTTCCGATTTTGTTTGGAAAATGATCCGAACTAAAGGAAATTTTCTGATTTGCTTCCGATCATCGGAAGAGCATTCCCGAACGTTCGTGCGAGTAGAAAATGGACGAAAAAAAGCAAAAAAATGACAAACACCCACCAAAACTTTCACAGACAGCTACGGAAGTCCGGACGAATGTGTCTCTGAATCGAGGCTATAGTGGGCCAAAAAGATCCCTATTCGAGGATACAAGGTAATGTGCTCTTTCCTAAAATGGAAAATATTTACGTGGTATATACAGATCAAGAACAACAGGCGAGTCAACAGGCAGAACCAACCAAAGAATCCCATTTTATCTCTATGCTATCCCAAGCGCTCTAAAGCTACTGAGTGCACAATACCTTGGGCAGCACAAGGCTGGAAGCTGATGGCTGTCTGAGGGGTGAGTCTGGAGAGCACCATAACAAAGGTACAAGCCACCATAGGGAGAGACCCATGTTAGCTATATTATGATGGGCTAAATGGGACAGAAAAGCCCCCTATTTAGGGTATTTGGTAAAGAGAGCTTTCTTTTCTATACTTATTATTCTTTATGAGTAAGTAGAGCATTGTAGATTGTAATTTTTAAATGATAATAGATTTATAGTTCCAAATATGCCATGTAAGTACTTTCTGTTTAAAAAAAGCACTCTTTACCAGGTAATGCAATTCCATTTGCATTATACCACCCTCCTCAGGTTTGTAATTAGATATTAAAATACATTTTCAGGGGAAGTATAGTAAATATACAGGGGAAAAGACAAAGTGATAAGAATAAATGCTAGGTAGTTCTAGAAGGCTCAAGAGGTGGAAATAAGTGGTAGAAAGTTAAGAAGATGGATTGTTCTTGGCAGATTGTAAGCAGTTCTGTCCTCTTTCCATGGCTGAAATATTTTGTCTCTATATAAGATCAATTCTGTAATTTGGCAAATTTCTTGTATCTATCCTTGACTCTACATTTCTGACAATTTTGGAGCCAGAAAATGAGTAAAAATAATTTGACCTAATGTGGCAGTAGTAACAGAGCTTCCATTTGACAAGTTCCTCCTTATGTCCTGGAGGTAAGAAATAGGGGTGTAACTTGAGAGGGTGCCAGGGCTGCAACTGCACCAGGGCCCAGGAGGTCAGATAGGACCCATCATTGTTGCTTCTCCACCTTATTCATCATATTTGCGCTCACTTGACATCATTTAGAGAAAAGAAGCACTATTGTTTGTCTGTTGTTTGTCATTAGCTGACTAGCTACATCGAATAAAAGTGATTGGAAAGTCAAAATTAAAAAAATAAATATCAGTAGCTTACCTTACATTGGGTCCTTTCAGCACTCTCCTTTCTGATATGTCAGTCTACTTAGTGAGGAAATGGCTTCCTCATTCAACTTTCAGTTCTCACCTCACTGACCTGGTCCTTCAATCAATCTTCAGTGGACCGAGAACGGACTCCCCCCACTCCCTCCCCAGACATCCTGATTAGCTATCTCTCTCTGCAGCTATGAAACCCCACTCTCCTCCCTCCTCTCTGGTCACAATATAGGCTCGATTCAGAGAGACAAAAAAATACTTTCGTTTTAGTGCCGATCTGTTTTTTTTTTTTAAATGTTTCCGTTCTCGTATGAGTGTGCAAGCGATTCTGTGCATGCATTGCAATCCTTCTGTAAATTTTCCGTCCGTTCGTACGGCAGATTACGAATACGAAAATGTCATTTTCCAGCGTGACTTTTCCGTTTCATTTTCACATGTTACAACGTAGGCTTTCGTTTTTTCCCTTTTCCCATCGTATCCTCCAACGAATCCTTTACTGTTTCCCTTTTTCAATAAATAATTGTCCAGACTGAAATCCTTACGATCTTGCGCCTGCGCACTACAAACTTAACTCATTAAAGTGCTCGCCTACATATTTGCCACCCTCACTTCTACTACAATGTTTAGCTAAATCACTTAGCACTATCCTCCATCTTCCCTTTTGGACCCTTAAAGCTCGCCCAAACCCCTTCGCGGTTAGGTTCTTCTTCCATTTTAGCCCCCTAAAACTTACCCAAATCACTTCTCGGTCATGTGAATATTCATCTTTAAATATTTCTGGGCCAATTAGTTTTGTGTAAGTGTATTTTGTAAATGAAATGACACTGAAACATTTTTTTTATTCCATCATAAAATATAAAATCTTAAAAAATTTTGAAAATTTCAAATTTTTACAACTATAAAAAACAAAATACATAGCAATGGCAGGCCACAGAACATTATTCTTCATCTGTGGTCCCCAACGAGTCGCGCAGCTCCTGCATCTCGCCCACCAACTGAAGGACCCTGACACTCAGTTGTGCCACTCTGGCACGTGTGGTCCCTGTTAAAAAACGTAAATGAAAATATTGGTATAACCTTGTTGGGGTCATACTGCAGTGCCCCCCCCCCCCCCGTATGGTCCAAACACCTAAATCTGGACGGCCCTCGCCACCACACCCACGGGTTTTGCATAGGGCCCGATTAGAGAACCCCTGGCCCGCATTCTGCAGGCAAAGAACGGGCATCAGGAGCAAGGGCAGGAGTGGATATCCAGAATCCCCTGAAAGAATTTAAAAATACTAACATAAAATACACATTCTAAGCTACAATATTGTTTAACATGTCATCAAGGGCTAAAAACAGCCATAGGTTAAGACTTCAACTATATTCATTGCCATACAGTGAAAATGGATTGATGGAATGTGAGCAAACTTACCCAGGTGCCATCCCCCAGATAATTCTCCTGACTCAAACTGACGAAATAAGCCGGAGCTCTGCAATATATAAGCATCATGGGACGACCCTGGATGCCCTGCAAGAACACTGAGGAATCGCATAGCTGGACCAAACACTGCTTCTATGTTGTGTGAGTGGCACATCTTGCGGTTCCTGCAACCAAATTTAAAATAATTACACAAAGCAAAGGTAACCAACTAATAAACCAACCAATAACTCCTACAACAAATTAAGATTCAAGTTCAACAATCCAAATATGATTCACAAAGGACATAAAAAAAATATAGCAATTATATGGATGTGTGGGAAAATAAAGGTTTTCATGTTAAGGACTAATTAAGGTCAGCATTAAAATGCTTTTATAAGGCATACATGAAATGTATTGATTCAGGTATGCATTGCTATACAATTTATGGCCTTAGCCATGATGATACATGCAATGCCTTGGTGCTAAAGGTGCGCAGACTCCTCCACATAGCTGCAAAACATGTTCAACAATAGCAATCCGAGCCCTCAAAGGTCCCGTAAGTGGATCGGAAATGAAACGGTTTAATAGGGTGGTGGTCCGTCGGCAATCAGCTCTCTGAATCAGACGCAAGCCCATCCCAACAACGTAAGTTATATGAACGAACGGAAAATATCAGATTTTGTTTGGAAAATTATCCGAACTAACGGAAATGTTCCGATTTGTTTCCGTTCATCGAAAGCGCATATACGCATTTTAACGAACGTTCGTACCAATGAAAAATGAACGAAAAAAACCAAAAAAATTACAAACACCCACTAAAACTTTCACAGACAGCTATGGAAGTCCGGACGAATGTGTCTCTGAATCGAGCCTTATATGCTGGCAGGTTGGAGGCGCTCTTAACCTGCAGCATCTCTCACCCCTTTTTTCACACCATGTGCTGGCAGTAATAACTAGAGGCACAACAATGCACTTATTTTTTTTACGTGGGTGGTTATTCATGAAGGGATAGCGGCAGGCAGCGGCAGGCAGCGTCTAGTGAATGCTGGAAGCTGTACGCAAAACCATATTTATGAAAGCGAATCTGGTGAGCGACTCTAACAGCGCCATGTAGCTTACAATTCATCATTACAGGTGGCTCAGCGTATAGCACCGGCACTCTAGCTTCCAGAGCGCCAGATATTACCTGTCGCTACCTGACGCTCTCCCATACATTTCAATGGACGTTCCTTTTCTTTTGTTTAAACAGGGTTTTTTTGTCCTATCAATTAATTGTGTGACCTCTCCTGGCCTAGAAAGAGTCATTTTTTTAAAACTTTTTAGATTTTTTTGTTTTTTATGCAGAAATTTCATTACAGGTCTGGCACTAACGTGTTAATGTCATAGTGTTAAAACAATGTAATTCCATGTGTTTTCTTTTTTACTGGTGGATATGTGTTCAAAACAGACTTTAATCACACAGCGTCTGGCGCTCTATGGTATAGCGACCAGATTTAAAGCTCTGACTCACTGTGTGTGTGTCCTTTTTTGATAAATATGGTGTGAGTCGCTGAGAGTCTGTCGCACCGAGCTGGCACTACCTTTCTCTCCCTGCAGTGTTGTACTGGTGTTACAGTGGCCAACATACATCACATTCATCAATGCCAGCCAGGTTACTACAGCGACTGAGGCACTCTGTTACAACGCATGATACTCGCTTACAGTGTCTACAATCGGTCGCTCTAAGTGCCGCTATACAGACGCTCATCTGCCGATACCTGTCATTAGTAATGAATCAGCCTCCATGTGCTAGCAGTAATAACTAAAGGCACAACAATGCACTTATTTTTTACTATGTTATATGTAAAGCAGACAGTGTGCTTACATCACATCGCTTTTGCCACAGCCACTGGTACTCCTTATTTGTTCTCTGCATCTCCAATGCTCTAATACTTTTACAAATAACTACAGGGACTTCTTGAAGTCTGGGACAGTGCAACATGTAGCCTGAGACAATGGGACAACAATCGGGCGCTTGCCTTTATTATAACTTTAAGTTAAAGGACAAAAAAATACAATTATATCCTTGTAACAGTAATGTTCACACCAGGGCCACATGGCATTTAGTTACGCCAATGGTAAGAACAGTTCAATTATTATGTTCTTATACAGTGATGGTGGCACAAGTGGAAAGCATTTTACACTGAGAGGTGTCTTGAAAACCTCAATTTCTAGAGCGCTGTTGACATCTTTGTTTATTTAACAGAGCTGTAAGTACCTCACTCAGCACTTACGTGTTCCTTCACAAAAGTTAACTTATAATAGAACTGAATGTACAGTGCACTTTATTGTCCTTATTATAAAGCATGTGAAGTGCATAATCGCTAGTTTGGTGATGGTCTGATCATGTGGGAAGTCGTGATCGGAGGGAGATACAAGGCAGCTGGTGGCTAAACTTGCCTCTCGGAGAATTACTTAGCTCTGTGCTAAAGAGCTATATTGTATGTCTGTAGCAGATCTGTTCAGATCTGTTCTTGTGAATGGATTAAAGAAGAAAAGAATATATGCAACATTTGCATAAATATTAAGCTCCTTGGTTGTTAGCAGTTTCCTAAACATCGTCCACTTTCACTGGTAACTGAAAGAATACTGATGTGAATTTCTGTGCAAGATCTCTATTCTGTTTAGATGGTGTTAATGTGCCTAAAATGTACCTATTTCACCTAAACAAATGCACATGTCTAATGCAACGAGGCATTTATCAAGTTGAGGTACATCCTTGTTTTACTAAGATTACTTTTTTAAAAGTTTGAAAACTACAGCACCCAATGAGGTATGCAGAAAACAATTGCCAAATTGCTCTACATAACTTATAGGGTTCTGTTGCTTTCCAACTTAAAAAAGGATCCTTACCTCATTGTAAAAATGATGTTCCTCAACTGGAGAAATGGCCAATCACAGGTACAGATGAATGGGGGAGCGAAGGGGGATTAGAACAGATCAGGGCCCGCTTCAGGTTTGTGAGGGCCCTTGGGCAAGAGAGTCTTAGTGGGCCCCAAAGTAGTGAGTCACATGATGTCACCTTTTAGCTCTACTGCCACAAATGGGTCATCTCCTGCTGCTGATCCAGTCCTTGTCAGTTGTCACCTGGTTCTCACCACCTCCTGCATTTCCATCGATTGTCCTCCATTCCAGGCCACCTTCTCCATTGTTGCTGATCATCCCCAGTTACTGACGCCAGCCATGAACAGATCTGCACACAGCACCCGGCATTTGGTGGTTGGGTCCACTGTTAAATAATACCATGGCCAAGTGTGAGCCTGAGTAGGCCCCTGAAGATGCTCTGAGCCCTGGCAATTGCCCAGGTTTGCCCTGTGCTGGTGCCGGCCCTGGAACAGATGCTCAGCCTAAAGCACAACAAAAGTTAAATGATCTGATCTGATTTAATACAACTGTGCCCAGTCTGATCTGTGCCCAATCTGACCTAATTTAAAACAACTGGGGCCAATCGGATCCAATTTAATACACCTGTGCCCAATCTGTGCTCACACTGATCTGTGCCCAATATGTGGCCAATCTGATCTGATTTAATACAACTGTGACCAATCTGATCTGTGCCCAATATGTGGCCAATCTGATCTGATTTAATACCTGATCTGTGCCCAATTGAGTTGTAGTGAGTGGGCATTTAATACCACATCTGATCTGTGTCCAATTGAATTGTAGTGAGTGGGCATTTAATACCACATCTGATCTTTGTCCAATATAATTGCAGAGGTTTCGTTGTTCCTAACTGTCCTTCAGTATATGAGCCACCTGTCCATGAAAGTGCAATGAAATGGACAATTAGCTTTGGAAATTGACTCTCCCCCTGCCCCATCAGAATATACAGAATGTTTTTAAAGAAGAAACAAGCTGTATATCTGATTTTTTAAATATATATATATTCTCTAACTTTTTTGGTTTTATGTTATTATTTTGAGTACTTTCCATACCCCATTTTGTGCAGGGCAATCACTCTTTACAGCCATTTTGGGGCCCCCACGTTAGGGTCCTCATTGACTTCAGTAAGGTTCGGGTCCCCCGAAACTAACTTTTGCGTCAAGTTTGGCCAACCTTGAACTTCTACTGGTACGCTCATTTCTCGCAATGATCAATCTAGGCAAAGTCCCAAATTATGCAAGAAATATAAACTGATTGACTTTGGGTACTAGGGGTAATGCACCAAAATGTGAAAAGTTCTCCATCTCCTAATTTTCCTAATTTCAGGCAAGTGTTAATGCATTTAAAATAATTCTGCTCATCATTTGGAGAAGGTCTTCAACTAAAGGTACTGTGGCCTAAAGAGACTTGGGTGGGGCCAGGAGACTTGGTTTGAGGGGATCCCACAGGAAAAGAAAATGAGCTTACCGGCATATCCTGGTTATCCAGGTTTTTTTATTGGGCCATTCTTTAGTAATAGTTTTCCTTTAATCAAGCAGCCCTTAATGTGCTACATTTTGAAACTTTTGAACAAGCTTGTTGTTATCAATTTTCAACTCAGATTATAGCTTTTTTATTTCCTAGAGTTGTTGAAGAAAATTGTCAGCCAAAGTTATAATAATATAATTTTATCCTTTAGACACCATGCCACCAGGAAGGTCAAGGCCTTTGAGGAAAAGCAAGAAGGGGAAGATACTCAGCTAAGCTAGAAAATGTGTGAAAACTTTATCTATCTATCCTCAACGTTGCCAATAAAACCAAAACTGATCATTGTTACCATCATCATACACTATTCAGATTGTTTATGCAGGTTCTACAATGATATACCACTGGAGCTGACAACACAAGGACTTGCAAAAGGTTGGCTAAATATTTGCCTTTATTTTTTTACCTAAAGATAGGCTTTAGTTTTGTGCCAAAGTATAAATGCCTTTAGATGCTTGAGTGCAGTTAACCGCTGACTGAGAAGACTTGTCACTGGGACTAGCGATTCATTTTTCTTTGCGAAGTCCAGAGTAGACAGGGATTAGATAGAAACGGTGTTTACTCGTCCTGTATATTTCAAACTTCTCCCTTCCAGGAGGAAGAATTATTTTTCTGCTGTTGCACCCTTGGCAGACTTTTACACGTGTATCTGGCCTGTGTCAAATGTTGAAATAAAGTTGTCCATTGCAAAACACGTGTATGTTTTGGTTGATACTAGATGTAAGAAGCTTGGAGAAAAATGTTGTATTTACATAGGAAACAATAGGGTAATTTTTTTGTCTATGTCTTTAAGAGTTGCTGCATCTATCTGTTTTATGTAAGCAAAGTGTTATGCCCATAGACTGACTGCAAAAGAGGAAACTAACAATAGAGGTCTATCTATCTATCTATCTATCTATCTATCATCTATCTTTCTATCTATCATCTATCTATCTATCTATCTATCTATCTATCTATCTCTCTGCCAGTCTATCTATCTATCTATCTATCTATCTATCTATCTATCTATCTATCTATCATCTATCTTTCTATCTATCATCCATCTATCTATCTATCTATCTATCTATCTATCTATCTATCTATCTATCTATCTCTCGCTCTATCTATCTGTCTGTCTGTCTGTCTGTCTGTCTGTCTATCTATCTATCTACCTTTCTATCTATCTATCTCTCGCTGTATCTATCTATCTCTCGCTGTATCTATCTATCTATCTATCTATCTATCTATCTATCTATCTATCCCTCGCTGTATCTATCTATCTATCTATCTATCTATCTATCTATCTATCTACCTATCTATCTATCTATCTATCTATCTATCTACAGTGTATATCTGCCTATCCATCCATAAATCACTAACAGTAGATATTTAGTTAAACGCTTTTAATGTTATTAATATAGGTGGTTATCTAGACCAATACAAGTTTTTGATTACATCTATATTGTTGATTATTGATTCTTTACATGCATAAACAGGCATAGATAGAGGGAGAGAGGATAATTCTTGAACCAGGGAGAAATGGCTCTTTTCTCCTCTTTGTGATAATTGCTGACTATCCTCTGAGATCTAAGACTATTTTCTATGGTACCTCTACTATGAAAAGCAGAGAGTATGTAATGCAAGTTTCTTACCCTGGCACTAAGGCAGGACAAGGGGTTAGAAGAAATCCAGGGGCCCGCGCCACTCTCCTGCCACCATCTTGATGAAAGCACCGAGCAGCAAGTTAATGGGCAGCGGGAGCGAGCGCAGACCCGGGGAGTGGCTTAGTGCTTTCTTCATGCCGGTCACACAGAGACCAGGGGAGTGGTGCTATCTATGGTGCTGGAGAAGGTAAGGGTTTTTTTTTCCTAACCCCCCCATCCCGCCTCAGCACCAGGGAATGGTGGCAGGCCAGGGGGGTCTCCTTATGACTAAACATCCACTGTAAAAAGTGTTTTGCTGTAGTGTAGTAGTGCTACTCATATCCTCTGATAACAGAGCAAAGGATTTTAAACCCTTACAATTGCATCTATCGACTCTTAAAGGGCCAGTCCAGTCAAGATTGGCCATTTTGTTAAATCCCCCACCCTTCTCCCTCCCCTAACGCTGATGCAGGTCAGGGAGAAACATAAAGAAAAATCATTACCTTTCCCATGAATCCAGTGGTGAAGGCCGTGCGATGCCGCAGTTGCTTGCCGCCACCTTTTATTTGGCCAGGACAGCGGCCGGTGAGTGTGTTCAAAAATCCGGGATAGTGAGTTGTTCTTCTTTAATCTGTTCCCCTTGGAATATGTACCAAACCAAAACATGTGCTGTGCATGCTCCTGTCCACCTATTTAAGGTGGGTGGGAGTGCACATTCCAGTGGCCATCATGGTCAAAGAAAAAATGTCAGGGAGCACTGGCAACCTTCGCCACTAGATTCCAGGGCAGGTAAGTGTTTTTTCTTCATGTAACCCGCCCACTCTGCCCTGGCGGGGGGGGGGGGGATAAAAAAAAATGTCCTGTCTGGGCTGGACTGGCCTTTACATTTTCTAGTTGTTATCCTATTTTAGATGCTAACTTAAAACTACTAAAGTGGGGTAGGGATGAATAGGGAAAGACATTTAATCAAACTTCAATCAATCTAATTTAATATCTATAGTAATAGTAATAGTGCTAATACTGGCCATAGACTGCTTGCAACACGTGAACACACCAAAGAATAAACAATATAATGTGACTACACACAAGTTAATTACACACTAAGGGGGAATGAAGTGCACTGGGCTGCCCTAAGCTTGGTGTGGGGGAGCAATTGGTGTTAGGTGCCTTGCTCAAGAGCCCTTCCGTCTTGTCCCAGCTGGGAATCGATACTGCAACTTGTAACTGTTACAAGGACAATGTGCCCCTGGATCATATTAATTCCACACGAGAGCTATCAACACTAAACTGAAATCCCCTCCACCTCATAACAACTTCAACTATAACAACACATAGGTATGAGCTATTGCTAATGACTGTTTGATTTTGGAGAGCCTCTGTCTCACCTGCAAATATTCCTGCAATTATTCATGCCAGTCACAAAGCATGGCAGACTAGCAACATATTCCAATGGAATAAATAAGTGCCTTCCCTGTCTCAGGATTTGTGGTAGGCAGAGATGCAGTAAGGCATCCAGAATCAGGATGCCCACATGCTACAGGGTTGGAGAAAGTAAAGTATTTTCCTTTTCACCTTTCACCCCCTACCAAGTTTGACACTGTATTCAATTGCTAATTTTCAGTAGGGTAAGACAATATCTAAAAGAAACAAACCATAGCGTAGTTTGGACATTTCCCCCAGAGGGCTTCATCCCCCCTCCCATCATGCTGCCCTTAGCAGAGGTCATCATGTGCCTAATGGGAAATAAAGTCCAGCATAAAAGACAATTTAGACACAGTAATAAAGTTCAGATTTTCAATCTCTGTTGAAATCCTTCTTGAGTTTTTTTTTTCCAACTTTGGATGGTTGCATCACATTGAGCCAATTTAGAGGGCAGGTTCCATGTTGTTTTTAAACAAAAGAGAGCAAAAACCTTTATCATCTTGCATGTTTAATCAGCACGTTAAGCACATTTGAATGGCATATTTATTTAGTCTGTAAAAAGCTTTAAGTATAATAATGCCTTTTTTTCTTCTAGCCCTTTAAAAATATGTCAGACCTGCACTGAAAATGGAAACATGAAAAAGGGGTGATCCAGAAAGCCAAATCTGATTCTTCAGTCCAAACAAACATAGATAAAGTGGTTTAACCCAAGCAACTTGTAAGCATCTGTTTGCTGTAATCATCAAGTTTTGTTTGGTTTTTCAGCTATTCTTTGGCTTGCACATCAGGCCACGGTAAGAGAGAAGAAAACATATGGACCCAGGACGTGATTTACGGACTGCAAAACTAGGGCTGCAGAAAGTGTTGAGAGAGAATAAAGAACAGATTGTCCAAAACATTAGTATTGATTGACTGATTTTTAGAGAAGGGCAGTAGGCATTAACAAATTACCCAATATCAGTTGTTGTCTTGTTTGTAGGAGGAAGAGTTCAGATGAGATGTCTGGAACTGCTTAAAGATTATCACAAGTCATTGTAATGATCTAAAGTTTATAAAACTAGGATGAAAGTCAAATAGTCTATTGAATGTGTCTTCCATTATTTACTAGCAGTTGTAAAATATAAAGGATCAAACAGTTGCTTGTTATTTCATTTATTTTTAATCTTGATAAAATAAACCCAGTAGCGTGCCTGTTAAAGAAGTTATTGTGCAATGTGGACATTAAATCACAAGGGTCGAAGCATGAAAAAAATATACCTACTTCCTCTGTTCAATTACAGGTACAAAAATATGTGTCAAAATAGGAAAAGGTAGGGACCACTTAGGAGAAAAACTGCAGGAACATTCCTTTACATAGAAACATAGAAGGTTGATGGCAGAAGGAGACCATACGGTCCATCTAGTCTGCCCTTATGTGTATACTGTATGTTCTCTTTATCTTAGGATAGATGTGTGCTTATCCCAGGCATGTTTAAATTCAGTGACTGTTGATTTTTCAACTACCTCTGCTGGAAGTTTGTTCCAAGCATCTACTACTCTTTCTGTAAAATAATATTTTCTAACATTGCTCCTGATCTCCCCCCCGACTAGCTTCAGGTTGTGCCCCCTTGTTCTATCATTAAGCTTCTTCTTAAAAACACTTCCCTCCTGAACCTTATTCAATCCTCTCACATATTTAAAGGTCTCAATCATGTCCCCCCTCTC
This sequence comes from Gastrophryne carolinensis, assembly GCA_027917425.1. Classification (NCBI taxonomy): domain Eukaryota; kingdom Metazoa; phylum Chordata; class Amphibia; order Anura; family Microhylidae; genus Gastrophryne; species Gastrophryne carolinensis. The sequence continues at coordinate 391,289,341 of CM051236.1, read as the reverse complement.
CCTTCTTTCCTCCAGACTGTACAAATTAAGTTCTTTAAGTCTCTCCTGATAAGTTTTAAGTTTAAGTCCTTCCACCATTTTTGTTGCCCGCCTTTGGACACGTTCTATTTGAATAATGTCTTTTTGCAGGTAAGGTCTCCAGAACTGCACACAGTATTCTAGCTGTGGCCTTACCAGAGCTCTATACAGCGGTATCACAACCTCCCTCTTCCTACTGGTGATGCCTCTAGCTATGCAGCCAAGCATCCTGCTTGCTTTTCCCACTGCCTGGCTACACTGTCCACTCATCTTGCAGCTATCAGTAATCAGTACCCCTAAATCTCTCTCCTCCGAGGTCCTGGCTAACACAGTGCTGCCCATACGGTACTCAGAGCAGGGATTCCTTCTACCCAAGTGCATGATTTTACATTAAACTCTAGTTTCCACAGTTTTGACCATCTATCCAGTAAAGCTAAATCATTTTCCATGTTGCAGACACCTCCAGGAATATCCACCCTATTACTAACCTTTGTATCATCAGCAAACAGACAAACTTTTCCTACCAAGCCTTCTCCTATGTCACTTACAAATATATTAAAAAGAATGGGGCCCAGGACAGAGCCTTGCGGCACACCACTTGTAACTCGCCTTTGTTCAAGGCTCTTTCCTGGGCCCCATTCTTTTTGAAATGTGTATTTTTCAGGTCAGGTCCCTGCTGCCTTAGACTGAGGGAGTATGCTGAAAGAGTCAGTGTTAGGGGGTGGCAAACTGACTAAAGACCCCATCACCAATAGGACCCTTGGCTTCAGTGCCAAATGCTTGCAATTGCTCGGGTTTCAGGTCCCAGTGTAAAGCTCAGAAATTCCATTAAAAAAACTGGCCACTGTAATAATTTTAATAGCTTTCTACTAGCTTTGTTTTATGGGCAGCATTGATCTCTCTAAGTCCCCACTAAAGGGTCGATTCAGCACCTCGAGTAAAGGCATTTGCCTTTTACTCACATTTTTCCCTTACTCTCGATTCAGAAAACTCTTCTTTTGGTGAGCTATTTTTTTTTTTAGTAAATGTGAAGCCAAACTACTCACACGCATTTACTCAAAAAATGTAATTGCGTGAGATTCAGGGAGTGTTCTGTAGGGGGAAAATATTCTTAGTTTTTTAGGATCTGGCATTTTACTCTTGCTAAAATCAAGAGAAAAATGCAGACTCCAATAACTAACATACATTTTCAATTGAAAAAAGCCATATTAACTATATTACTCAAATGTATAAAAAAAAAGAAAAGCAAATGTGTACCCCCTTCTGAGCCAATGAGCCAACTAGCCTGGGCTCCAGTCATAAGGCCCGGACCCTGGTCCTGAGGGTTTACCAGCCCCTATGCCTTTTAACATGGGTTTGGGGCTCTTCCAGGGGTGCTGTGGACTCTCCTGGAATAACCCTGGACCGATGCCGATGAGCACCAGGCTCTTCTGCACCCCCAATGTCCCAAATGGGTGTGCAGGTAATCAAGCTGGGTACCGACATCTCCACATTAAAAAAAGCAGCAAATTCTCCCAGTCCCACAATAATTAAACAGAGTGTAAACCTCTCTGCCCTCAGACTAATAGTTATTTATATTTATATATGTTTTTTGTCTATTGTAGGAATGTGTCCTCTGTAATTAACCCATCTGTATAGGGAAACACACAAATGGCACCTTTATATAAGGTGAGCCAAGGAGTCCCACAGGTACCTTACACAGCAACAAGAAAAAAGAATAATGGTAGTGCTCACCAAACGGATCCAAAAAATCCAGACTTCATGTCAACTGGTTAAAAAAACTGCATCCATGTCAAGGTCAACAATCAAGGAACATGGAAAGTGTGACGTATTTTGGGCTGTCAGCAACCCTTATTTATATGTAAGTGATAACAGGCTGTAATACTGCACAGTTTCCATGCCCGAGTATCTCTTTCTTGCTTGTTAACCTGGATCTAGATGGAAATGTTTTCAGATGTTGAAATAAAGACTGTCTTTTTATTGGTGAGAGCTGGCGTCTAATTTCTTTTGTCATTTCTACAATGTATATTACTTTATAGGGTTGCTCAAATATGCCTCTCTTCAGTTCAACAAGCTGGGAAAATTAGGCAAATGCAGCAATGAGTGGTGACAGGATAAGGCAGGTGCTCTGTCCTATGGACCAACAGTCTAATTTATCAGCACCTGTAAATTCCACTTAGCGCCAGTGTTAATGTTTCTGGTACTTAATGCGCAATTAAAGAATCCAAAGACACGCTACGCTGATATGTCACTTGCGCTTTGAGACACCTTGGGGGTGGGCTTGATCTCTGACAACAACAGGGAGGCCTATCTCAATAGGATAAAAACCATAGAGCACTGGTGTTACATTAACCACCTTTAGCTTAATGTCTGCAAGAAAGAGATGATAGTGGAATTCAGTAAATCCCAGAAAATAAACTTCCACCCCCTAGCGATAAATAGCACTGCAGTGGAGACGGTAAGTGATTTCAAATATTTTGAAGTGAATCACTCAGGATCTTTCCTGGTCCTTTAATATCAATGTCATTGTTAGAAAGGCCCACCATTGGAGGGCATCACCTGCTGGTATGGCAATAAAAACAAACAGGATAAGCAGGCTCTACATAGAGAGGTGCGAATTGCTGAACGCACCATCCGTACCTAACTTACTCTGGAGACCGATTACATGGAGCCATTCAAAACAAATGCAGAGAGGATATTAAGAGACAAATCCCACCCAAATAACAGTCTCTTATGTCATCGGGCAGGAGGTTCCAGGCTTCAAAGAGTAATTTTATTATCAATGGCAATTTTAAAAGTTTCCTTTATTGTGCGCCAACATGCTGTAGTCAAGCTTATCTGTTTTTTGTTTGCAACTATGTGTTATAAAAGAAAACTGTTTTCCCTAGCAAAAATGTGTTTACCTTAGTAATGTAAATCAAAGTGGTGTGTTAAACAGATCACACACTTTCTGACTGTAGCATGTTGATTGGCTGATGCACAGACAAGAGTATTAACCCTTTTTGCTGTAAGTCAACTTCTTCAGATAGGAGGAAAGCAACCTTGTGTTCCAGTAGCTAAAGGGTTCTCAGGTCAGATGCTGTTGGTGGTTTGGGTACCGGAATGATGGTAGATCTTTTAAAACATGCCCAAACCACCCTTAATTCAAGTGATTCACTATAGATGTCAGATAGTACAGCCAGGACCGGCGGCTTTTTTTTGTAGTCTAAGCTCCTAGGCAGCCTGATGACCTATGCTCCTGAGTTTATTTGATGAGAGGCTCTTGAGCAGGTTTATGGAGGGGCGGCGGAGCATGAGTTTTCCATATAGCCCTAGTGGGGACACAGTTGCTTATGGAGCCTACTGGACTGGGGGGGGGGGGATCTTTACCAACCTCAGCTGTGTATGCATAACTGCAAGCAGATACTTTGTCAAGTCTACAGTAGAACTCATTTAAAGCCTCTACCTAGGATTTAATGACCATGATGGCAGGGGATGATTTGTTGTAGTCATTGACTTCCTTTAGGGATTTCCAGACCTGCCCTGTGTTACCAAATGCAAATTTCTTGCTAAACTTGTTTGCATAGGCCCTTTTTTTCACCTGATTTCCTTAGATAAGGAATTTCTCAGCTTTATATATTTGAGTAGTCTTCCCTATACTCCATCTCTTTCTCCCTTCTTATTTCCCACAGCCTACCAGTAAACCAGAGTTTGTTGTTGAGTATGCAAACCATTTTGGTTGGCTGTATCATGTCCTCACAGAAATTTATGTATGAAGTCACAACATCGGCCTACTCATCTGAGTCTCTGGTGTGGCAGATCTACTAGTCCACTTTCTCAAAACACATGTCCAACTCCTCTATTTTGTCCTCAGGCCATGTCTTGCATTTGCTGACCAGAGCCTTACATGTTTTAAGTCTCTGTTTATATACTGAAACCAGATACACCATGCAATGGTCTGAGGAGCCTAGGCAGCCATGGTCACTAAATGGTATGCGTCGTTCAGGATTGTGTAGCAATGATCAGATATGTTATTGTCCCTAGTGGGACATGTGAGGTGTTGCTTGAACATAGTTGATACTTTGCTCAAATTAGCACAGTAAAAGGCTCCCATTATGATAAATTGCCCATTACCTAAGGAGAATAAAGACTCCAACCAGAATAATCTACAAACAATTGCATAAAAATAACTAAAAATGTAAATATTTACCTAGCGAAATGTACTGGAACACTGATTTTTTCTATCCCTCTCTGTCAGATGGCGGGCAAGCCACTCACAAAATTGGTACTGACTTATAAAGTCGGGACTTCCGGCTAAAACAGGCGGCATTAACTGGGAGCAGCGTGGAGCAGGAGCTGCTCATCTTACTAAGGACAATCAGCTGGCCTCCCCTTCTATACACTTGGGTCCTCCAATATCTCCATTACACCATCCCCCAGAGCAATCTTTAAAGCTAATATAAATATAGTAAATATATTTTATTGATTTGATTCCGCAACATATCTCCCCTAATTTTGCATGCAATTGTGAGATAAACAAAGGGGACACTTGAAGATTTAGTGAAAACAAAGTAACTTTACAAAATGTGATAAAATCAATATTCAGCACACATGTGATGAGTACTGCACATATACAATAAGGAAAAATACAATAAGGAAAGGAGATGATAACTTATCTGATGGGGTGAACATCCCACCTTAGGATAAATAGACAAACAATCACAAGCCGTAAAATTTCTTTTAATATAGGGGAGATGAAAGAAGCAGAAAGCTTGTCTAAACAGATGTAGAACTGTATCACATATATCTAAACTTTGCCTTGCAGATGAAGACCCTTACAGGCAACTCTTGAACTTCATTGTAGGTATAGAGACTCTTGTTCCAGATCTTTGGTTTTCATTGACCAGTAGCATAGTTTACAATGGTGACCGCACACAAACTGAATACCTTTTCCTTTTCATGTGCTACGGGTTGGATTATTACAAAAAAAGATTAGTGATGTATTTGCTCGTGGTACCTTAATTTTGTATTTACATTACATTGTAGATGAACTATTTATCTATTTAGGTTTATGCCAAACAATTAAATTACATTCATTAAAAATGCATAAGCAAAGGTCATGCGTGTCTCTGGCACCACAAAGTACACATTTTCAAGCACTGTTAGTAATAATGACACCACTAAGGACCCCACACTGATAAAACTTTGATCTTCCCTTTATTAATTAAATAAACACTTTCAATGTTAATGCAAAAATGTATCTCCAAACTTAACAAACTTAATAAAGTATTTCAATTTTGTTTGGGGAAGCTAATGTGTAGGAAATATCTATCAATGCTTCAACTCCCACTGCCCATTGAATTTTAATCAGTTCTTTCCATGAGCATCATGTGCTAACATGATAATATTTGACAGATGAGAGTTATTTTAATTTGTGTTGATACCTAACACCACCATGGGTGGTAAAATAAAGATCCCAATGGGTCACTTTTATTGGTTGAGCAAACAGTATGCAAATATTGACCTTCTGGTCAAAAGTTGAAGCACTGGTAAGTCCACTTAAAATAATGCCTCTTTATAGAATAGCATGGAATATGGGGGCAATTGTATTATTACACCTACTTTCACACTGCTATCACTCCCCTGCAACACCAGTATGTGAAGCCGGGCCAACAGGTGGAAGTGGTCTATGTATGGGGGGCTCTCATTGAGTACTATGAGCACTTGCATACAAGCCCCATGTAAGGAGGTACCCATAGGTTTCAGAAGAAACCAGTGTACACAGGCCACACCAGCGTCACCTGGTGGCAGGAAAGCGAGGAGCCTTTTGCCCACTGGGACTTTCTGATCTAAGGTCTGAGGGAAAGTCCATGAACATGGAATTTCTCTTTAACTACCTAACCTAATATTTCATTCATTCATAATAATACTGCAGGAATATGAGGTTTTGGGATCTAGTACAAGCTTACACTGTAGATTAGATTGATTTGTGGATTTGGGGCTCAAACCATTTACATGCACCTGTTTACCAGGGGTTGGCTTTCTTCTCTTAAGGAGATATACTACAAAGTGTGAATACAGCTGAAAATGCATCATTAGAGGGGAAATCCTAATTAGACATCTGTTGGACACTTACGGCTTGTGATTGTTTGTCTATTTATCCTAAGGTGGGATTTTCACCCCATCAGATAAGTTATCATCTCCTTTCTTTATTGTATTTTTCCTTATTGTATATGTGCAGTACTCATCACATGTGCGCTGAATATTGATTTTATCACATTTTGTAAAGTTACTTTGTTTTCACTAAATCTTCAAGTGTCTCCTTTGTTTATCTCACAATTTCTTGAACCCAACTGATTTTTAAAAGCACACTACATCAGCCAGTTCCCCTTCTAATCAAAGTGAGTGTGTTAAATCAAGATGCAGATAGGACAAATTATTGCTTACTGAGGATATGGCACAAGAGGTCTATTTGTCCCAGAAAGGGACTATCCACCATGGAGGGAGTAGGTCTAATTAAATTGTAGGCTCGGTCACACACATCTGCAGAAGTATGCTAAGCTGCACCACCACGCCAAGGTGCCTCTATGGGTGCAGTCCTAACAAGCTAACAAGGTTGAGTGCTTCGGCTCCTTAAAGTCTTTAGTAACCTAATTGCCCTGCTGACTTGCACCTCCCAGGTTAGTTATAAAATGGTCTGAGCAGCTGCCACTCCCCTCTTGTTCACTAATTAAATTGTACCCTGAGGCACATTCTTCCCCTGCTGCTTGCCCCATTTTCACCTCTGCTGATAATATGGGCTGGGGGGGGGTCCAAGTCATTGAGTTACTAATATGCAGCATCTTGGGATTCCATATTTGCTGGTGGAGGTAGCTTTCACCATGATCAAGCATAGCTTATCATAGTATAGGTCCTCCTTAAGGTGGGCCTACACCCTCCTGGGGAAATCTATTGGGTGGTACTTGGAACAATCATCAAATGGAGAAGTTTTATTTCATGATAACTGTAGCAGACAGATCAGTAAGAAGGGGCCAGCACGGTATACAGTAAATTAGGATTCTCAGCCTGGATTTTACAGCTCATTTCCTACGCATGAAGGCAAGAAGAGGAGCTGACCTAGTGTTATCGGCCCATCACCTTCACTCCTTTCATTTTAATCATCCAATACCAGAAGCTAGGGAAGATCAGGGGCAACATAAGCAAATATTAGTGGTAGATGCTTGGAACAAACTTCCAACAGAGGTAGTTAAAACTCAACAGTATGTGAATGAAAACATCCCTGGGATAAGTATACATTTAGAGAACATACACACATGAGAGCAGACTAGGTGGACCATATGGTCTACTTCTCCTATACACCGCCTATGTTTCTATGGTTCTTCTATGTAATCCCTCTTGGGCTAGTTCACATTGCTTTCACCTCTCTATGTATTCATCTTAGTTGAATTTAGGAACATTTGTGTCTTTCTTTTCTTAGGGAGCTAGTTCAAATTAGTGGTGTGATTTGAAAAGTTCAGGATGATGCATTTTTGTGCAGGTTTGCTCTATTATTTTCGCTATTATTTTGGTGAGCGTTAAAATGTGAGTATTGTCTTGATCTGGAAAATGCCATTACACTTTGACTTCTCAAAAATGGAGATGCCTGGACAACCTGATGATCATGTAGACTTCCATTGATAAAATAGCAAAAAACAATGAAAACTGTTACAGAGCAGAAACGATGGGGTTGATTCAGCATCACTAAAGAAGTATGGTGCACCACTAATTATGGCAGATCACGGCGTGCTCTCTTAACATATGTCAATATAATCTAAAGTGGAACCTTGGGAAAAGAATCCCCACAGGGACCACAGAAAAGGAGCACAGCCTATAAGCAATCGATGAAAATTTATTGAAATATCAAAAAACAAACATTTAAAACCAACACTCAAGACATATTAAAACATCACCCCTCACATAGTCCTATTAATATTAAATAAATGATGTATATACAAAAATTGTAGTCTGTCCTCCACAATCACGCATATTAGAGATGAGCGAACTTTTGAAAAATTCGATTCGACTGATTCGCCGAATTTTCCGACAAAAATCGTTTCGACCCGAATAAATTCGCGACGAATCGCTATTAAAAACGGCTATTTCTGAGCCTCCTACAGCCTCAATAGGGTTGTAAACCATTCAGCCTTGCTGTAACACGCACAGGATGCGTGCTGGGTTTGTTAAATAATACTTTGAAGAAATATCACATGCAGATCAGAGGCATCGCTAATAGAATCGCAGAGCGGCACAATTGCAGAGAGTTGAAGTGGCATCACTATGAGGGGCAGAAGGAGCCCAAATATACACTGGAGTTGGCCTCAGGAGCCCAAAAATTGGATGAATCACACCCTGGAGTTGGCAGAAGTTGGCAGCAGCAGCAGGAGCCCAAATATACACTGGAGTTGGCTTCAGGAGCCCAAAAATTGGATGAATCACACCCTGGAGTTGGCAGAAGTTGGCAGCAGCAGGAGCAGGAGCCCAAATATACACTGGAGTTGGCCTCAGGAGCCCAAAAATTGGATGAATCACACCCTGGAGTTGGCAGAAGTTGGCAGCAGCAGCAGCAGGAGCCCAAATATACACTGGAGTTGGCCTCAGGAGCCCAAAAATTGGATGAATCACACCCTGGAGTTGGCAGGAGTTGACAGTAGTAGCAGCAGGAGCCCAAATATACACTGGAGTTGGCCTCAGGAGCCCAAAAATTGGATGAATCACACCCTGGAGTTGGCAGAAGTTGGCAGCAGCAGCAGCAGGAGCCCAAATATACACTGGAGTTGGCCTCAGGAGCCCAAAAATTGGATGAATCACACCCTGGAGTTGGCAGAAGTTGGCAGCAGCAGCAGCAGGAGCCCAAATATACACTGGAGTTGGCTTCAGGAGCCCAAAAATTGGATGAATCACACCCTGGAGTTGGCAGAAGTTGGCAGCAGCAGCAGCAGCAGGAGCCCAAATATACACTGGAGTTGGCTTCAGGAGCCCAAAAATTGGATGAATCACACCCTGGAGTTGGCAGAAGTTGGCAGCAGCAGCAGCAGGAGCCCAAATATACACTGGAGTTGGCCTCAGGAGCCCAAAAATTGGATGAATCACACCCTGGAGTTGGCAGAAGTTGACAGTAGCAGCAGCAGGAGCCCAAATATACACTGGAGTTGGCCTCAGGAGCCCAAAAATTGGATGAATCACACCCTGGAGTTGGCAGAAGTTGGCAGCAGCAGCAGCAGGAGCCCAAATATACACTGGAGTTGGCTTCAGGAGCCCAAAAATTGGATGAATCACACCCTGGAGTTGGCAGAAGTTGGCAGCAGCAGCAGCAGCAGGAGCCCAAATATACACTGGAGTTGGCTTCAGGAGCCCAAAAATTGGATGAATCACACCCTGGAGTTGGCAGAAGTTGGCAGCAGCAGGAGCAGGAGCCCAAATATACACTGGAGTTGGCCTCAGGAGCCCAAAAATTGGATGAATCACACCCTGGAGTTGGCAGAAGTTGGCAGCAGCAGCAGCAGGAGCCCAAATATACACTGGAGTTGGCCTCAGGAGCCCAAAAATTGGATGAATCACACCCTGGAGTTGGCAGGAGTTGACAGTAGTAGCAGCAGGAGCCCAAATATACACTGGAGTTGGCTTCAGGAGCCCAAAAATTGGATGAATCACACCCTGGAGTTGGCAGAAGTTGGCAGCAGCAGCAGCAGGAGCCCAAATATACACTGGAGTTGGCCTCAGGAGCCCAAAAATTGGATGAATCACACCCTGGAGTTGGCAGAAGTTGGCAGCAGCAGCAGGAGCCCAAATATACACTGGAGTTGGCTTCAGGAGCCCAAAAATTGGATGAATCACACCCTGGAGTTGGCAGAAGTTGGCAGCAGCAGCAGCAGCAGGAGCCCAAATATACACTGGAGTTGGCTTCAGGAGCCCAAAAATTGGATGAATCACACCCTGGAGTTGGCAGAAGTTGGCAGCAGCAGGAGCAGGAGCCCAAATATACACTGGAGTTGGCCTCAGGAGCCCAAAAATTGGATGAATCACACCCTGGAGTTGGCAGAAGTTGGCAGCAGCAGCAGCAGGAGCCCAAATATACACTGGAGTTGGCCTCAGGAGCCCAAAAATTGGATGAATCACACCCTGGAGTTGGCAGGAGTTGACAGTAGTAGCAGCAGGAGCCCAAATATACACTGGAGTTGGCTTCAGGAGCCCAAAAATTGGATGAATCACACCCTGGAGTTGGCAGAAGTTGGCAGCAGCAGCAGCAGGAGCCCAAATATACACTGGAGTTGGCTTCAGGAGCCCAAAAATTGGATGAATCACACCCTGGAGTTGGCAGAAGTTGGCAGCAGCAGCAGCAGCAGGAGCCCAAATATACACTGGAGTTGGCTTCAGGAGCCCAAAAATTGGATGAATCACACCCTGGAGTTGGCAGAAGTTGGCAGCAGCAGGAGCAGGAGCCCAAATATACACTGGAGTTGGCCTCAGGAGCCCAAAAATTGGATGAATCACACCCTGGAGTTGGCAGAAGTTGGCAGCAGCAGCAGCAGGATCCCAAATATACACTGGAGTTGGCCTCAGGAGCCCAAAAATTGGATGAATCACACCCTGGAGTTGGCAGGAGTTGACAGTAGTAGCAGCAGGAGCCCAAATATACACTGGAGTTGGCATCAGGAGCCCAAAAATTGGATGAATCACACCCTGGAGTTGGCAGAAGTTGGCAGCAGCAGCAGCAGGAGCCCAAATATACACTGGAGTTGGCCTCAGGAGCCCAAAAATTGGATGAATCACACCCTGGAGTTGGCAGAAGTTGGCAGTAGTAGCAGCAGGAGCCCAAATATACACTGGAGTTGGCTTCAGGAGCCCAAAAATTGGATGAATCACACCCTGGAGTTGGCAGAAGTTGGCAGTAGCAGCAGCAGGAGCCCAAATATACACTGGAGTTGGCTTCAGGAGCCCAAAAATTGGATGAATCACACCCTGGAGTTGGCAGGAGTTGACAGTAGCAGCAGCAGGAGCCCAAATATACACTGGAGTTGGCCTCAGGAGCCCAAAAATTGGATGAATCACACCCTGGAGTTGGCAGGAGTTGACAGTAGCAGCAGCAGGAGCCCAAATATACACTGGAGTTGGCCTCAGGAGCCCAAAAATTGGATGAATCACACCCTGGAGTTGGCAGGAGTTGACAGTAGCAGCAGCAGGAGCCCAAATATACACTGGAGTTGGCTTCAGGAGCCCAAAAATTGGATGAATCACACCCTGGAGTTGGCAGGAGTTGACAGTAGCAGCAGCAGGAGCCCAAATATACACTGGAGTTGGCTTCAGGAGCCCAAAAATTGGATGAATCACACCCTGGAGTTGGCAGGAGTTGACAGTAGCAGCAGCAGGAGCCCAAATATACACTGGAGTTGGCTTCAGGAGCCCAAAAATTGGATGAATCACACCCTGGAGTTGGCAGGAGTTGACAGTAGCAGCAGCAGGAGCCCAAATATACACTGGAGTTGGCCTCAGGAGCCCAAAAATTGGATGAATCACACCCTGGAGTTGGCAGGAGTTGACAGTAGCAGCAGCAGGAGCCCAAATATACACTGGAGTTGGCTTCAGGAGCCCAAAAATTGGATGAATCACACCCTGGAGTTGGCAGAAGTTGGCAGCAGCAGCAGCAGCAGGAGCCCAAATATACACTGGAGTTGGCTTCAGGAGCCCAAGAATTGGATGAATCACACCCTGGAGTTGGCAGAAGTTGGCAGTAGCAGCAGCAGGAGCCCAAATATACACTGGAGTTGGCTTCAGGAGCCCAAAAATTGGATGAATCACACCCTGGAGTTGGCAGAAGTTGGCAGTAGCAGCAGCAGGAGCCCAAATATACACTGGAGTTGGCTTCAGGAGCCCAAAAATTGGATGAATCACACCCTGGAGTTGGCAGGAGTTGACAGTAGCAGCAGCAGGAGCCCAAATATACACTGGAGTTGGCCTCAGGAGCCCAAAAATTGGATGAATCACACCCTGGAGTTGGCAGGAGTTGACAGTAGCAGCAGCAGGAGCCCAAATATACACTGGAGTTGGCTTCAGGAGCCCAAAAATTGGATGAATCACACCCTGGAGTTGGCAGAAGTTGGCAGCAGCAGCAGCAGCAGGAGCCCAAATATACACTGGAGTTGGCCTCAGGAGCCCAAAAATTGGATGAATCACACCCTGGAGTTGGCAGGAGTTGACAGTAGCAGCAGCAGGAGCCCAAATATACACTGGAGTTGGCTTCAGGAGCCCAAAAATTGGATGAATCACACCCTGGAGTTGGCAGAAGTTGACAGTAGCAGCAGCAGGAGCCCAAATATACACTGGAGTTGGCCTCAGGAGCCCAAAAATTGGATGAATCACACCCTGGAGTTGGCAGGAGTTGACAGTAGTAGCAGCAGGAGCCCAAATATACACTGGAGTTGGCTTCAGGAGCCCAAAAATTGGATGAATCACACCCTGGAGTTGGCAGAAGTTGGCAGTAGCAGCAGCAGGAGCCCAAAAAATGGCCTAAAGACATAAATATGTTTTGCACCATTTGTAAAGTGTAAAACGTGGCACCATGCTGAATCTAGTCGCATGCATCAGGCATTGGTGGGTGGAAATCCTGGCTGATCCATCCCTGATTCATTTTGACAAAGGTGAGTCTCTCCACATTTTTAGTTGACAGACGAGTTCTCCTCGCCGTAACTATGGCCCCCGCCGCACTAAACACCCGCTCAGATGGCACGCTACTTGCCGGGCAGGACAGCTTTTCCAGGGCAAACTCTGCTAGTTGCGGCCACAAATCAAGTTTGGCTGCCCAGAAGTCCAGCGGATCCTCAAGGTGTGTTGGCATGGTCATGTCAAAGTATGACATGACCTGCTGGTTCAGGTCCTGCTCCAGGTCTTCCTGCTGCTCATGAGTAGCCTCACTATGCGGGTGTAGAAAGCTACTCATTAGCGACTGAAGACTGAGGCTGCTGCTGCTGATGGAGCTTCTGCTGCTGCTGCTGCCAACCCCCCCAGCGGCCATGGCAGTGGAAGGTGAGCGCAGAGGTCCCCTCGAGTCAGACCTGCGAGAGTATGGACCATGGCGCAGATAGGCATCGGCCAACTGCCTACGTAGAATGTCTTTGTAGTAGTTGAGTTTGTCCTCCCTCTCGGTGGGTTTAAAAAATGCCCCCATTTTGTGCCGGAAGCGAGGGTCCAATAAGGTGGACAGCCAGAAGTCATCCCGCCGACAGATGGAAACAATTCTGGGGTCACTACGCAAGCATGTGAGCATGCTTCGTGCCATTTGCGCAAGTGACTCGGATGGACTACCTGTCTCCATCTCCACTGCATACTGCCACGGTGTGCCCGGGTCCTCTGTCTCTCCTTCCTCAAAAACCTCTAGCTCCTCTGGCTGCTCCTGCTCCTCCTCTCCTGTCCGCTGACTAGATAAACCAGCCATTTCGCCAAGCCTAAACTGTGTTTCGCTGGGCAACTCCTCCTCCTCCTCTTCCTCCTCCTCCTCCTCCAGTTCAGCTACAACGGGGTTCATGTGGCCGTAAGATGTAAACGCCATGTCTCCAGTGCCCTGACCAGCCATGGTTTCCAACATGTGCTGTAGTACATGAAGCAGTGGAATCACGTCGTTCATCCCGTAATCCTGCCGACTGACAAATAAAGTGGCTTCCTCAAAGGGCCTGAGCAAACGGCAGGTGTCACGTATGAGCTGCCACTGGTTGACATTGAAGTTACACAGGGGAGTCCCCCTATCTGCTTGGATCATCAGGAAATCCGTGATGGCTTTTCTCTGTTCATATAATCGGTCCAACATGTGAAGGGTGGAATTCCAACGGGTGGAAACATCGCAAATCAGACTATGTTGGGGGATACCATTCTGACGCTGTAGCTCAAGAAGGGTGTGTTTGGCGGTGTAGGAGTGGCTGAAGTGCATGCAAAGTTTCCGTGAAGTTGTTAGGATGTCCTGCAGATGGGGGGAACACTTCAGAAACCGCTTGACAACCAGATTGAAGACGTGAGCCATGCAGGGGGCATGGGTCAGGCTTCCTTGGCGCAGCGCAGACAAAATGTTCTTCCCATTGTCGGTAACCATGATTCCCATTTTAAGTTTTCTCGGAGTAAGCCATGTTTGGATTTCCTGATGAATACATTTAAGCAGTTCCTCCCCTGTGTGACTCCGTTCGCCAAGACAAACCATGTGAAGCACTGCGTGACACCTCCGTGCCCTGCACACATGGTAGACTGGAGGGGCACTGAGACTTGAGCCTACAGTGGAGGGTGAGGAGATGGCGGAGGATGAGGAGGCCGAGTCGCACGGTGTCACAGGCCCAATGGGCAGAGAGCGCGGAGGCCGAAGCGGCGTGACCTGTCCAAGTTGCTGCTGCAAAGGGACCACATTCACCCAGTGGGCCGTAAACGACATGTACTGCCCCTGACCGTAGTTACAGCTCCAGATGTCGGCGCTGCCATGTATTTTGCTACACACCGACAGGCTCAAGGACTGGCCCACCTTCTGTTCAACAAAAGTGTGCAGCGCTGGTACTGCCTTCTTGGCAAAGAAATGACGGCTTGGGACTCTCCACCTCGGCTCGGCACAAGCCATCAGTTCTCTGAAAGGTGCAGATTCCACCACCTGAAAAGGGAGCGACTGCAGCACCAGCAACTTGGACAGGAGCACATTCAGCTTCTGCGCCGTAGGATGAGTGGGCGCATACTGCTGTCTCTTGGACATGGCTTCGCTGATGGATTGCTGGCGGGATGCATGACTTGGAGGAGGAGGAGGAGGAGCAGGAGCGACAGAGGATGGGTGTGACGCACAGCTGCCTTCGGCTGAGGTGCTGGAGCCTTGGCTGGCAGAAATTGGGAGCTCACTTGGTGAGGAAGCAGACTGGACCACCCCTTGGGAGCCTCGGTTCTCCCAGGTCGTTTTATGGTGACGCATCATATGTTGACGCAGGGCCGTGGTGCCAACATTTGGACCCTGGCCACGCTTCACCTTTTGCCTACATATCTTGCATGTGGCCATGTTACCCTCCTGCGGATGCCTCAGGAAAAACTGCCACACTGCCGAGTAGCTACTTTTCCCACCCCCTGGCCTCACTGATTCACTGCTGCTGTTGCCAACTCCAGGAACCCCTGCTCCACTACCTCCCGATAAGGTAGACTGCCGCACAGCAGGTGCTCTACCCCGGCCCCGGCCCCGGCCGGCTCCAGCCTTTGGAATTGTGCCCCCATGCTGACTGCTACCACCTTGCTGCCTCAGCTGCTGACTCCGGGGCAACCTGCGCCCCTCTTCTCCTGATGATGACGATGAAGCCCCTTCATCACCCGGCTCCCAAGTGCGATCGGCTTCATCGTCATCATCATCATCATCACCGGGTTGTGGCTGTACGTCACTGATGTTCGTGGATTCGTCAACAGTGTCTGGCGCAGGAGCTGGAACGCTCGCAGCACCCACGACACTGTCCACATCACTATTTGTCTGCCTAGCTAAAGAAGCCACCTCCATTTCTTGGCTGGGCAGTAGCTGCTGACTGTCCTCCTGTATCTGATCGTCCTCCTCACTAAAGAGTGGAGCTGAACCCAAAGCATAGGATACGTCGCTGGGGGAGGGAACGGCGTAGGACAGAGGCAATGGGAGGACAGGGACTGCTCTCGGGGCATGCCAACTCAGGGTTGTGTCAGAGGAACCTACCGACCCTAGACTGGGGGTCTCAGATGTAAGTTGTGATGATGTTGTTGATGAGCGCGTCAGCCAATCTACCACGGCAGATGCGTTACTGGTGGAGACCCGACCGCTAGCAGATACTGGCAGATTAGGTCTCTCAGCGTGACTCCTGCTGCTACTGGCCCCCAGTCTGATGCGAGCTCTGCCTGCGGAATCTTGGCCTCTGCCACTCCTCTTTTCACTTCCAGGCACTTGTCTGCCCGACATAGTCTAACTGGCGTGGTAGTAGGTGATATTTTAAGAACCCCCAGGCAGCAGTGGGTCTATATAAAACAGAATATAATGCACACCAAAAGTGAGCAGTAACACTCAGCCTCCAACAGGCCTGCTTAGTGTAAATAAGAGAGCTGCTTAGTGTAAATAAAGAGGGGTATGCTATGTTACAGAATGGGATGCCTCAACAGAAGTGCACCTGGCAGGCAGCAGTAAGCCTATGCCCAGCAAAAGTGTCTTATAATATAAATATAATAAGAGCAAATGCTTATATGGTCTTAAACAGAGGCTGCTTTAGTCACAGAATGGGATGCCCTGGGCAGGAATGGACCTGGCAGGGTCCAGTAGGGCTTTGGCCAGCAAAAGTGTCTTTATCAGGCCTGATTTCTATGAGAATAAGTGCAAATGTTTATTATGCTATTAAATAGAGGCTGCTTTAGTCACAGAATGGGATGCCAGTGCCACAAAAACCAGAGAGCATGCACAGCAAAAGTGTCTTTATCAGGCCTGATTTCTATGAGAATAAGTGCAAATGTTTATTATGCTATTAAATAGAGGCTGCTTTAGTCACAGAATGGGATGCCAGTGCCACAAAAACCAGAGAGCATGCACAGCAAAAGTGTCTTTATCAGGCCTGATTTCTATGAGAATAAGTGCAAATGGTTATTATGCTATTAAATAGAGGCTGCTTTAGTCACAGAATGGGATGCCAGTGCCACAAAAACCAGAGAGCATGCACAGCAAAAGTGTCTTTATCAGGCCTGATTTCTATGAGAATAAGTGCAAATGTTTATTATGCTATTAAATAGAGGCTGCTTTAGTCACAGAATGGGATGCCAGTGCCACAAAAACCAGAGAGCATGCACAGCAAAAGTGTCTTTATCAGGCCTGATTTCTATGAGAATAAGTGCAAATGTTTATTATGCTATTAAATAGAGGCTGCTTTAGTCACAGAATGGGATGCCAGTGCCACAAAAACCAGAGAGCATGCACAGCAAAAGTGTCTTTATCAGGCCTGATTTCTATGAGAATAAGTGCAAATGTTTATTATGCTATTAAATAGAGGCTGCTTTAGTCACAGAATGGGATGCCAGTGCCACAAAAACCAGAGAGCATGCACAGCAAAAGTGTCTTTATCAGGCCTGATTTCTATGAGAATAAGTGCAAATGTTTATTATGCTATTAAATAGAGGCTGCTTTAGTCACAGAATGGGATGCCAGTGCCACAAAAACCAGAGAGCATGCACAGCAAAAGTGTCTTTATCAGGCCTGATTTCTATGAGAATAAGTGCAAATGGTTATTATGCTATTAAATAGAGGCTGCTTTAGTCACAGAATGGGATGCCAGTGCCACAAAAACCAGAGAGCATGCACAGCAAAAGTGTCTTTATCAGGCCTGATTTCTATGAGAATAAGTGCAAATGGTTATTATGCTATTAAATAGAGGCTGCTTTAGTCACAGAATGGGATGCCAGTGCCACAAAAACCAGAGAGCATGCACAGCAAAAGTGTCTTTATCAGGCCTGATTTCTATGAGAATAAGTGCAAATGTTTATTATGCTATTAAATAGAGGCTGCTTTAGTCACAGAATGGGATGCCAGTGCCACAAAAACCAGAGAGCATGCACAGCAAAAGTGTCTTTATCAGGCCTGATTTCTATGAGAATAAGTGCAAATGTTTATTATGCTATTAAATAGAGGCTGCTTTAGTCACAGAATGGGATGCCAGTGCCACAAAAACCAGAGAGCATGCACAGCAAAAGTGTCTTTATCAGGCCTGATTTCTATGAGAATAAGTGCAAATGTTTATTATGCTATTAAATAGAGGCTGCTTTAGTCACAGAATGGGATGCCAGTGCCACAAAAACCAGAGAGCATGCACAGCAAAAGTGTCTTTATCAGGCCTGATTTCTATGAGAATAAGTGCAAATGTTTATTATGCTATTAAATAGAGGCTGCTTTAGTCACAGAATGGGATGCCAGTGCCACAAAAACCAGAGAGCATGCACAGCAAAAGTGTCTTTATCAGGCCTGATTTCTATGAGAATAAGTGCAAATGTTTATTATGCTATTAAATAGAGGCTGCTTTAGTCACAGAATGGGATGCCAGTGCCACAAAAACCAGAGAGCATGCACAGCAAAAGTGTCTTTATCAGGCCTGATTTCTATGAGAATAAGTGCAAATGGTTATTATGCTATTAAATAGAGGCTGCTTTAGTCACAGAATGGGATGCCAGTGCCACAAAAACCAGAGAGCATGCACAGCAAAAGTGTCTTTATCAGGCCTGATTTCTATGAGAATAAGTGCAAATGGTTATTATGCTATTAAATAGAGGCTGCTTTAGTCACAGAATGGGATGCCAGTGCCACAAAAACCAGAGAGCATGCACAGCAAAAGTGTCTTTATCAGGCCTGATTTCTATGAGAATAAGTGCAAATGGTTATTATGCTATTAAATAGAGGCTGCTTTAGTCACAGAATGGGATGCCAGTGCCACAAAAACCAGAGAGCATGCACAGCAAAAGTGTCTTTATCAGGCCTGATTTCTATGAGAATAAGTGCAAATGGTTATTATGCTATTAAATAGAGGCTGCTTTAGTCACAGAATGGGATGCCAGTGCCACAAAAACCAGAGAGCATGCACAGCAAAAGTGTCTTTATCAGGCCTGATTTCTATGAGAATAAGTGCAAATGGTTATTATGCTATTAAATAGAGGCTGCTTTAGTCACAGAATGGGATGCCAGTGCCACAAAAACCAGAGAGCATGCACAGCAAAAGTGTCTTTATCAGGCCTGATTTCTATGAGAATAAGTGCAAATGTTTATTATGCTATTAAATAGAGGCTGCTTTAGTCACAGAATGGGATGCCAGTGCCACAAAAACCAGAGAGCATGCACAGCAAAAGTGTCTTTATCAGGCCTGATTTCTATGAGAATAAGTGCAAATGGTTATTATGCTATTAAATAGAGGCTGCTTTAGTCACAGAATGGGATGCCAGTGCCACAAAAACCAGAGAGCATGCACAGCAAAAGTGTCTTTATCAGGCCTGATTTCTATGAGAATAAGTGCAAATGGTTATTATGCTATTAAATAGAGGCTGCTTTAGTCACAGAATGGGATGCCAGTGCCACAAAAACCAGAGAGCATGCACAGCAAAAGTGTCTTTATCAGGCCTGATTTCTATGAGAATAAGTGCAAATGTTTATTATGCTATTAAATAGAGGCTGCTTTAGTCACAGAATGGGATGCCAGTGCCACAAAAACCAGAGAGCATGCACAGCAAAAGTGTCTTTATCAGGCCTGATTTCTATGAGAATAAGTGCAAATGTTTATTATGCTATTAAATAGAGGCTGCTTTAGTCACAGAATGGGATGCCAGTGCCACAAAAACCAGAGAGCATGCACAGCAAAAGTGTCTTTATCAGGCCTGATTTCTATGAGAATAAGTGCAAATGTTTATTATGCTATTAAATAGAGGCTGCTTTAGTCACAGAATGGGATGCCTCACAGCAGACTTAAGATCAGTTCAGTATATATGCACAGTTAGTTACTATAAGCAGCCTGAAAACGCTAACAAAGGCTGGATGAAAAAAAAAAAATCTCCCTGTCAGCCAGCTCCGTTTTTCCTGGCTTTCTGTCTGTCTCCTGTCTGTCTCCTGTCTGTCTCCTGCCTGTCTCCAGCCTGTCCCTGTCTGTCCCTGCCTGTCTAACTGCCTCAGCTACACAGCGTTCTGTCTGTCACGAATGCAATAGAGAAATGAGGAAAAGCAAGATGGCCGCCGTTAAATACCGCTGTGTGACGTCACCGGGCTTGCTGGCTGCTGATAGGCTGCATGTGACTGCCCCAGCTTGCACTGGCGCGGGATACATGTCCAGACATGTCCCGCCCGCCATCTTAGAATGCCTGTAATGTAAATGAATGGATGTTAAAGGAAAACTTCGAGTGATCGAATCGCGGGGAAATTCGGATTCGATCCGAATCGAATTTTTCCTGAAATTCGGATCGAATCCGGGTTCGTCCGGATCGATTCGCTCATCCCTAACGCATATAGTGCAAAATTGCTGTTGTAGTTAGAATAACTTATGCTCCCAGCTGGTATCACATAAATATCTAACCAATCCTCCTTTGTGCCGGCACAAAACCCCCCTAATTAAAACCAACCAAAGTGCTTACCCTATGTATATATGGCAAATTGCCACAAAAAAACCTCACTATGTGCTTAAAAGCCTATATCACAAACCTAGATAGGAATACCAAGAGCAATCAAGAATTATACATTGTGCAAAATAACATTAGAAGTGTGCATAATTGAATACAAAGTAGATTCATAAACCAATCAAAATTGACCAAATCAACAAACCCAGATCAACAAATGTACAGCTGAGTATCTCTTTTTTTTCTGTACATTTGTTGATCTGGGTTTGTTGATTTGGTCAATTTTGATTGGTTTATGAATCTACTTTGTATTCAATTATGCACACTTCTAATGTTATTTTGCACAATGTATAATTCTTGATTGCTCTTGGTATTCCTATCTAGGTTTGTGATATAGGCTTTTAAGCACATAGTGAGTTTTTTTGTGGCAATTTGCCATATATACATAGGGTAAGCACTTTGGTTGGTTTTTATTAGGTGGTCTTTGTGCCGATTGGTTAGATATTTATGTGATACCAGCTGGGAGCATAAGTTATTTTAACTACAACAGCAATTTTGCACTATATGGGTGATTGTGGAGGACGGACTACAATTTTTGTATATACCGGTACATCATTTATTTAATATTAATAGGACTATGTGAGGGGTGATGTTTTAATATGTCTTGAGTATTGGTTTTAAATGTTTGTTTTTTGATATTTCAATAAATTTTCATCGATTGCTTATAGGCTGTGCTCCTTTTCTGTGGTCCCTGTGGGGATTCTTTTCCCTAGGCTCCACTTTAGATTATGTTGATTCAGCATCAGGTAAGAAAAATCTATTGCTTCCTAGTAAAGAAAACTGCCATTCACTTTTATTGTCTACCTTTGGAATGATTCAGCAACCAGAATACAATTTTCACCTAGTGCTGAATCAGCCCTATAGTAGACAATAAATATGAATGGCAGTTTTCTCTTCTACAAAATGGTAATGTTTTCTGAATCGACTCTAATCTCTACAGAGACGAGTGATCGACTGGCTTGAAAAATTTGAGGTGATTTAGTTTGCAAGTAATGGGGTCCATACTGGATACGCACTTAATTTTAGTCTTAAAAATGGACAATCATCTCGGTTTTATATGGCCAGCTATAAAATGGTTATCAGTTAATATACTGTTATTCATATATTTGTACCCCCTATTATTGAAAATGCTCTTTGCAGTTCCAGAGTTTACAGAGCCCTTCTATTTTGCCTGATACTTGTAGAAACTTAATGCAGCTCACTCTAACTTTGTGTAAACATGTCAGAGCAACATGTAAACACTGTGGCAGACAGCAAACATTCATCTGTAAACACTCTATATTTTGCTTTTTAGGTAGAAATTGAAGACGTAAGAAAATACCGAACGTTTGGCTCTGATTTTCATAAAGGGAAAGAAAGCTATGCAACACTAAATGGATTACGCAGAGCTTCAAGACTTTCTGCTCAGCATTGGGGCCACATTATTATTATTGTTGTTGTCTTAAAGGACCTGTCCAGCAAAAACACTTCCCACTTGTGATTCAGATTCATGATTAAATTGGACCCCTTATACTTCCAATTTGGTTGGGTCCTGCAATATCCAGGTCAATAGTTTTTTTTACTTTATTGATCAATTGGTCAACCGTATTGACCAGCATCCAAGGAATCCCCAAGTGCGTGCATGCCACAGGACCTGCTTTTGGGAACAGGTGAGAATTGCTGGACCCCAGTAAAGCTGCTGTGGAGGAGAAAAGAAAAGTGTTACATTATTTTTATTTTGGATCATAGATAAATGTGGCAGTGGGCAAAATTAAACGTGGGACCCAAGTTCTGATATATTATACAGTACTGAAATAGCAGTGAGTCACATTTATCCCCTTTGCTATACTATTATTACCCCCCCCCCTCATCCGCATCAAATGATTTACCTCCACCATACATAAAGGACATTTATTTCGTTTCAGCTATTTACTATCCTGGTCTTTGGTCCTTTCCCCCTTTCCCCCACTGCAGGCACAGACTCTCGTCCAATCAGCACTGTATCAGATATACAAAAAAGATGTATGTGCACTGCCTTAATAACTAATCAATTATTGGAGGTGCCCATGCCTGTGGGGACAGAAAAAGATATATGTTATAAGGGGATCCTAGATAAATCCCCAGAAGGGTATCCCCATACAAAGGCTGCACTCAAAAAGTAAATAAAATTGCAATGATTTTATTGTTAAATGATTTCAAACTAATTTAAGAAAAAGACACCACATAAACAACACATTACACAATTAAAAAACATACACAAACACACCCTGGCGAAGTGTCACTATGACACGCAACGCGTCGGTGGCGGCTGCTGGGTGACAAGGTAATGTAAGTCTATTTATTTATTCATGTATATACTCTGTTTTTAACCTTGTGGCGTTCTATACATTGGTTTACATTCTGCCTGGATGGCCAGTATTACGTTTGCTTTGTATTGCACCTCAGCACCTTAGGGATTATAGTTGCGGGTTTTGCTTTTGTTAATGGTATATTGTTGTTTTTTGTTTGTTTGTTTGATTTGTATGATCAACACCATATTTGGATTATATATAAAAGTTTTGCTTCAATTTGCACATTATAGCACATATGCACCATGCACTTTAGCACTGCATTAATTGGGGGCAGCACTTTTTTTACTTGTTGTATATATTAGCTATTTTTTACCCATCAGGCAGGCCTTTATTAGATATAATTATACGCCATAAATCATAATAGTCACCTTGTATGGTGGATCCCCTGTGTTTGTGTATGTTTTTTAATTGTGTAATGTGTTGTTTATGTGGTGTCTTTTTCTTAAATTAGTTTGTAATCATTTAATAATAAAATCATTGCAATTTTATTTACATTTTGAGTGCGGCCTTTGTATGGGGATACCCTTCTGGGGATTTATCTAGGATCCCCTTATAACATATATCTTCAATCAGCACTGTATGACATGTATATTAACGATCCTATACAGCCCTGTTTAAACGAAAGCCCGGCATAAGAAAATAGGGACAGCTGCATCCCTGGTTTTCCTGCAGTGTGTGGCGCACTCCCGCACCCAGCCAATCTGAAAGGCTAAGCGTACCCCTGCTACAGGGGTCCCCCAGCTTCTCCACTGCTGCATAAAAAGGATAAGTTGGCTGAAGATGGACCTTTCATGGCAAATAAATTACTGGATCTGAAGAGTGCGTGGCCTCTTTAACTTTAAAATACATTCCTTTGTTAAAGGGGACCTTTTATACCCATCAAAAAAACTCACGTCAAGCTTTCGATTTTTCTTCTCCTGATAGGAATAAAATTCAGGGGTGACAGGTTTAGTCTATCAGAGGTGACAGAACCAGTCACCCCCAATTTCATCTTCCTTTCAGTAAAAATAAGAGGGCTACCTTTTTCCCCCCAAAAGGAAAATTAGAATTACATACTTAAACTCTTTTCCTAGGGGCATACCAATTAGGTCATTTTTTGGGATCTACCACTACTTAATTTCTGTACCTAATTTCTCATCACATTCAAAGATTGACATATTGCTCTTAATTATTTTAACTATCTTGGAAAATTCCTCACTATACTTATATATAGTGGTGAATGTAGGTGGACTATCCTTGACACTGCCTTTATGGTAATTTCTCCCAATCCCACTGCAGAAGTACCTTTCTAATGACCAAGGAAACCTCCCCTCTGACCTTTTGTAAATGTGCCTAGGAATATCCCCTAGCCTAAAAAATTTAGATGGTCTGATCTGCTTCATTTTGAACAGTTTTTCTTAACTTGCCCCTGGTGCAGCAGGTCAAGGGGGCGCCAAAGGGGAGCCTGAGAACAGGTGGAGTGTGCCATTTTGAATCTTTGCCCGGGTAGCCTAGCTACACTCCCGCTCTGCATTAAAGTATCATAATCGGAATTTGCCTTGAATTTTTTTAGTTCCTCTTTAATCTTTCTTATGTCCCTATTTAGATCCTCTAAATGAACACTTTCATATTCAATGATCAAGAACATATGCCCTAGACAAACACATCCATTCCATAGTAAAATCATCAGAAAAATGATATGTCGATAGTTTCTTAATCCTTAATCCTAGTGGGACCCTCCACTCTTTCAAATATTTTTCCAAAGCGCTATGGCCCCACCATACACGCAACTCCTGTATAGAGGTTTCTCATAATTTCTGTATTAAATTCCTCAATTCACTTTTAGAATGCAACAATTTTTCATTATTAAATACAAGATAAAACTTCTGTGTTCTATCACCAATCCAATCATCATTCTCATCTGGGACTAATCCCTCAGGTTGTGACATAATATAGGGCTCTGAAGTTCATCTGTTGCATAATGACTTATATAAACTGTGGCTTCGAGCCAAGTCCATAGCCAGACAATAAAGTAATAGCAAAAAGTCAGGACAGCTCACCGCCACCAATACGACCAAAAGCAGGGATCCCATCCCAAGAGGGAGTCAGCCACGCTCCACAGTATGCAAAACAACAATAACTCGGGGATGCAGAATTCTAATAAAACGTCTTCTTTATTTCCACATTTAAAATAGTGTTCCAATATCTCTTAGAACAGGAGTTATCTCATGACACGATTCGGGGGGAAATTGTTCCCCCTTAGTCATACAAAACATTACATAATATAACAGACTTATATGGCATACTCACCACAGCTACGTCCGCCTCCCTCACATGTCTTCAGCCAATCAGAGGAGAACTGCCCAGCCACAAGGAAAGGAGGAGGAAGTCAGAGTGATGCATGCTGCATTTCACATTAAATGGAACGCGTGGGAAAACACAGCGTTGCCTCACAGTGCTGTGCTTCACACCAGAAGGACAGCATGGAAGAAGCAATGACTGCGCCTCTACTGGAACGAGAACTCAGACAACTGAGGAAAGTGTGGGGCAGCACCACCTCTGAGGCACAAGCTGATGCAGGAACTCTGGCTCCACTTCCATCCCCCCAGCAAAGCGGCCATCCCTAGACCGCCATAAGATACTTAAAGAGGAACTTTGGACGTACAAATAAAATATATAAAATGGAGCTGATTCCCCCCCCCCCATCGGCCCCTAATTACCTTTTGGATGTCGCTGCTGCTTGCTGCGAGACATCCAGCTGCTTCTGGGCCTGATCCTTGCCCACACTGCTGGCTTAGTCTTTGTTAATGACAGTACAGCTTACCTGGCCTCTTCAAAGTCCCAGGCCGCTCATCATATCCCAGCCATGGGCACTGCGCCGGCGCGGTATGGGGTGCCGTGCTCAGTGACTGATGGAATATAAAATGGCACCACCCGTCGGAAGGTCTTGGGAATCCGAGGGACCCAAAAAATGGATCTCCCGGGGAGGTGAGTAAAAGCTACCCAAAGGTAAAACCGGAAGGGGGGGCAGCGGATCGGTAAGGTTTGGGGTAGGTTTTAACTTACTCATGTCCAAAAAACAGGCACACTGAGGAGGAGGATGCTAGCCCTGCAGCAGCCAAAGCTAAATTCTTCTCCTATCACTTGTCACATACACTCAATGATTGAATGCATTATTGGAAATCTCTATACTGCAGCTTCAGATGTTCGTAACAAATTAAAGTACACAGCATTGTTCATTAAAGTTCATTAAAAAAACATATACTGCTGACCTTAATAGTGGCTAAGAACCTACAAACATACATAAGATTTGTACAAACATAATATCCTATTGGTAGGCAGAAACCTACTGCACACTGCCTGCTTTGGTGTTTAATGTCCAAATCTGGCAAAAGCAGTGCAAGTTAAAGTGGAAAAAAATTGTAGGATTAGCACCTTGTTTAGCTTCAAGATCTGTCCTCGCAAGCAGGAAATCCAAGATTCAATGATTATATGTAGCTATGAGACGTTCACACAGAGGTTGGGAAGCTTGGGGGCGCTACATTTATTTGGGTATTTCATCAGACATCATTAATTATGGTCGCTCTTTAGCAAAGCTTTGCAAGGCTGATAAAATGCGCTGTACACTTAGTTTTACATGTTGATTTTGCGTAGATCTGTGCCAGCAATATTGCCGGGCAAAATATCTAATCATACAGTAATTGTCTTCTTAAGTGGCACCTCCAGAAATTTTCATATAACCTTTTGTAGCAGCTTGTCCTTTCTGAACCTGTCTCGAACTTCATGTTGGAAATGTTGGCAACAACTCATTACATTATCAGCCTGTTGTGTTTTATTAGTTGCTAATGAACAGAAATAACTTGGATGGGAATAATGTACTTGTTTGTCTTACAGAAACGGCAATTAATATAAATGGAACTGAGGAAAATACTAACTTCAAGGAAAACTATTGTCAGCGCAGTTGGTTCAAAGGTTAATATCAAAAATATTAAAGCACCAGTAAACGCTGTTACAGTACTTTTTTCTCACGCTAGCTCTAGGAAGGAAGGAAATGTTACTAAAAAGCCCTGCACAGCTTTCATCTTGACATCTGAGCAAAATGAGTAACCCATGTGGGGAAATGTACATACTAGTACTTGTGGCAATGGACCTCTAGCCATGTTGATACAAGTTCATGTGCCCTTCATCGAGAAGGGCGCATTGCAAGGTTTCCCAAGAAATTGAAATCCTTGGCACAGCACCAGTGGATCATGCTATACTTTAGAGCTTTACAAAGCACCTTCAGATGGGATTACGTTCTCCCAGATAAAATATCAAAAACCTAAATCGAAAAAAGATGCTTCCAGCATTACCAAAGAGTGTTTCAGAATATGATCTCTAGATATGATTTAAACATCTAATGTCAAATTAAAGGTGCGCTTTATTACATGACAGATAAATCTCATCATTATATTCTTTATGGAGTCCACAACGTGTGTAGTAGATGAATTGTATCAATATGTAAGGAACCCAGAAAGTGCGCAAAAAGTAAATAAACCACTTAGCCACCCACTGTTGTTCTGCATTATAATTACGGGTTTTATCTATCAAGGTGTAGATGGAAATGCACCAATCAATCTAAAATCCTTAAAAACAATATCTCTAAGACTATACTAAAGCATCAAATCACCACAATATCACAATCACTCCCACGCCCTTTCCCAATGATCAGGCATTGTATGATTATTTTGTAATCTTTTCTATAAAGTCTGTTCCTCCGTTTAGAGCTTCTTACAACATCAACTCCTTAGCTGGATGTTTTACTTTATAAAAAAGCCACTTTGCAGGAAATAACACCTGTGGACAAAGCTGTATCCAAATGGTCTTTATAAGTGTCATCCAAAACAAACTTGGAAATGTGGATAAAATTTACCTGTTTTGAGTCGACCGATGAGTGAATGAATCATTCAAGGGACATCACTGACACAGATCGATACACTGACATTCGAACTGTGGGTTCTTATGGGGGCCTTGAGAGAGAAACCCGCTCAGTCTCTGACTATGAATTAGGGGCCTTGAGAGAGGAATCTGTTCACCATCCAGTTATGAATTGGGGGCCTTGAGGGAAAAATCCGCTCAGGCTCTGACTATGAATTAGGGGCCTTGAGAGAGGAATCTGTTCACCATCCAGTTATGAATTGGGGGCCTTGAGAGAGAAACCCGCTCAGTCTCTGACTATGAATTAGGGGCCTTGAGAGAGGAATCTGTTCACCATCCAGTTATGAATTGGGGGCCTTGAGGGAGAAATCCGCTCAGGCTCTGCCTATGAATTAGGGGCCTTGAGAGAGGAATCTGTTCACCATCCAGTTATGAATTGGGGGCCTTGAGGGAAAAATCCGCTCAGGCTCTGACTATGAATTAGGGGCCTTGAGAGAGGAATCTGTTCACCATCCAGTTATGAATTGGGGGCCTTGAGAGAGAAACCCGCTCAGTCTCTGACTATGAATTAGGGGCCTTGAGAGAGGAATCTGTTCACCATCCAGTTATGAATTGGGGGCCTTGAGAGAGAAACCCGCTCAGTCTCTGACTATGAATTAGGGGCCTTGAGAGAGGAATCTGTTCACCATCCAGTTATGAATTGGGGGCCTTGAGGGAGAAATCCGCTCAGGCTCTGCCTATGAATTAGGGGCCTTGAGAGAGGAATCTGTTTACCATCCAAATATGAATTGGGGACCTTGAGGGAAAAATCCGCTCAGGCTCTGACTATGAATTAGGGGCCTTGAGAGAGGAATCTGTTTGCCATCCAGTTATGAATTGGGGGCCTTGAGGGAGAAATCCGCTCACACTCTGCCTATGAATTAGGGGCCTTGAGAGAGGAATCTGTTTGCCATCCAGTAATGAATTGGGGGCCTTGAGGGAGAAATCCGCTCAGGCTCTGCCTATGAATTAGGGGCCTTGAGAGAGAAATCTGTTTACCATCCAAATATGAATTGGGGGCCTTGAGGGAGAAATCCGCTCAGGCTCTGCCTATGAATTAAGGGCCTTGAGAGAGGAATCTGTTTACCATCTAGTTATGAATTGGTGGCCTTGAGGGAGAAATCTGCTCACACGCTGCCTATGAATTGGAGGCCTTGAGAAAGGAATCACACCCTGCCGTAACACACTTAGAAACATTGATAAAATTGCCACGTTCAAAAGCAAATGCAACATCCATAAAAAAGTCACCCACCAACCAGAGATGCCTCCTTTCTTGCTGCTTAAAAACAAACTGACGTGTGTTTCGTCGGCACTTTCTGATTTCATCCGAGGTTGCACAGCACAATTCATGGGGTCACTGTGCTCATCCACAACTTTAGTACCCCCAAAAGCCTGCACCATACAAAAGCATTGCCCAGCCAGGGAATCCTTAGTCCTTGGTGGCAGGCCATGGTGGAATAAGAATTAGTTTTGATCCCCACCCACATCCAGTACTAAGAAGAAGTCTGAAAATAGAATGCAGAAAAAAAGAATATGTGACAACATAACATAATATATTTTTATTACATTTTCCATTGCCGAGTGTAAAAATCTGTTTGCCAAACCCTTACTAATGGTTACTTACCAATATCCACAGTCTTGGACCAGGGAAATAGATAAGCTGCTACTCATGAATATCTAGTCACAATCTAGTCACAGAAACCGGCAGCCCTGCAGTATACAGTGTTGGCGTGCAGTGCGCTGGAGGCACTCCAAACTAGGATGTCAAGACAATGTTTCCCACCAGGAACCCTATGTGTACAGCGCTTAGGGAACAAGATGCTGACATCTTAGTTCTTCCCTGCAGAACCTACAGCTCCGGCCCTGACCAAGGCAGACTGTAAACAAAAATTGGATACTGCTGCAGCACCCTGGAAAGAAATGGACCTCAGCAGTCCCTCTGTAGTCACCCTGGGCCCCACAGGGTGCTGATACAGGCTGCAGTCCCTGCGCTTCCTTGCAGGTAATTTAGTTGATGCTGGGATTTAGGTCTCTTTTTTTGGAAGGGGCCGCATTTCCAAAATATATTTCTCATCATAGGATTATAGTGTTTGAATTGGGACTGACTAGAGCCCAGGTGTGTACTAAAGTGTAATACAATGATAAATACTGTGAATCTCAACCTCTTCTTGAACTGCACATGCTTTCCAAATCACAAATCCAGTGCCAATACTGGCCCTGATAAGCATTTACATCTTTTGTAGTTTCTGTGTGTCTCCGTTCCCTCAAGGAAAGCAAGTATCCGAACATACTCTTCCTCGGCTTGTAACATACAGATGGGTGCACAGGATGGTCATCTCTGCTTGAGAAACACATCAGATCACACTTAATAAAAGTGGTTCACAATGTTCTTGCTTGGAACACGCTGTACAAATGTTTTGACAGCTCATTTATTTCTTTCAAGACATCTTCATATTAGGTAATTAACCACATCTATCAAGGTAACAATAAAGGTATACATGCATAATTTTTTAATTGCTTGCTTAGACCTTACTAAAAGAATTTAACATTTGGGCTTTTTACATATTCACATTTATACTTTCTATGAAGTTTTTCATTAGTATTGCATTTACTTGATTAGTGTTCTGTGCGGTTTGGATGTATTTGTGTAAAATTTGCACAAAAAATAATGATTTGGGGCCCCCGGTTGTGTATTTGAGTCCTTTAAGTCCCTGTTATTTCCCATAGGGATATGTTTTTGGCCACTAAGAAGCAATTAAAGTAGCCAAGTTCAGGGGAAGACCACCAAACATCTGGGAAATTAGATAATTATTATTATAGTATATATATATATTAATGTATAACGTTGGTATTTAAGGCAAGAGTTACTTTTAATTCAATGCAAAAGAACAATTCCCTATTTTATCTTGAAAACTAGTGAACTTCAGTAAACTAGTTAACCATCAAAGGCTTTTTTTTCTCTAGTGATACAATGATGTATCAGTGAGTGTTAAAGTGGACCATCACCCTCCCGTGATCGGCCCGGGAATCTATAAGATTCCCGGGCCGATCACCTCCCTCCCCGCTGGACATCCGAGATCGGGATGTCCCGCGGGGTGAAACCCCCCCAAACGCCCCAAATCCCCTTACCTTGTCTTCCGGCCGCCGCCGCCTCCCGCGCGCCCCTCTAGACGTGCGCGCGCCCGCGCCGGCCGTCTGTGAATGGCCGGCGCAGGCGCGCGCGCGTCTAGAGTGACGCGCGGGAGGCGGCGGCGGCGGAGGAGCCGCTTGTCCGTTGCTGTCAAATCGCTTGTCCGTCCGCGCTGATTGGACGGCGCGGCCACGTGGGAGCGGGGAGAGGTGAGTTTTCCGGGTGATCGGGGGGGTTTCACACAGCGGGGCACCCGATCGGGGGTGCCCCACCGAAGTGGACCAAGACCCAGGATAGTCAAAATCCTGGGTGTTGATCCACTTTAAATTGGCACTATAGGGAAGTCAGTCAACTTCCTCATTCATTGTATGGCTGGCAATCACCTGACTGCCGGTAAACAATTGGGCTTGCACATCAAACCTGAATGGTAGCCGGTGATCACATGACTGGCTGTCAAACAGGAACTGAGGCGAGAAATGATGACTTGACTATAGTGTCCCTATAATTAGTGTTCTTATGCTTGATTATCCAGGCCTGCTGTCCTAGAAGACCAGGCGCTACACTATTTTATTTATTTTAGTACTATATTTGTGATAACAATGTATCAGAATAGTTGGGAACAAAGCGATAAAGTTTCAGATTCTTTTTGGACCCAGATTTCATACCAAATTCAATTCTATCCTCATCAGTTCACTAGTTCCTATTCAATAGCTTCGTGAGGGATGGCATTTAAAAGAAAAGAGACTGTAGAAAAGAGAGAGAGACTGTAAAAAGACTGCTAGATGTAGAGAAGGTAAAAAGATGAAAAGAGAGAGATGAAGAGAAAAAATCATTTTAATTCCTGAGAAAGCAGAACATGCAAAAGGCCAAGGATGGTAAATACTTATGCAAGGCACTGTATGTAAAAGGAGAGAAAGACGTGGAGAAGATGAGGGAGGGAGTAAAATGGAAGAAATGTGAAAAGGAGATGGGGAATGTGGGAAAATAAGGGGAGTCAGAGAGAGAAAGAGATAGATAAATACAGTGAAAAAGAGGGGAAGGACTAGAAAGTCAACAAGCAGAAAAGAGAAAATAAAGAAACTAAGGTGGTAAAGAGGGACAAGGAAACATAGACATGAAAAAAAATGAGGAAAGGTAAAAAATGGAGGATGGCATAGAGAAGGCGAAATAGAAAGAGATGAAGGAAATGGGGAAAAGAGATGGAACATGGGAGGGGATGAATAGAGAAAGACAGAGAAAGGTAAGAAGAAGAAAAACAGAAGAGAAATAAGTGCTGGAGCTAGAGAAAGCAAGAGAGGATAATAACATAACCTATAATGGGGTAAATATGGGAAAGATGGGCCTCCCTACAGAAAGGTTTGGATGGCATTCTGTGCAGCCATTCATCACACACCACAATGGCTGGTCCTGCTCCCCATTTATTTTTCCTGTACATGCTGGGGCTCCTTTAACATGTCTATGTTCTATAGATCTACCCCCTCACCACTCCTGTTACTACTGTGCTGTTACTTGGCCATCATCTCATGCTCACTCTTAGACACCCACATTATATTATCCATATATTATTGTCTCATTGAAGCCATTGAAGTACTTCTGTACTCAGTAAGTCTATGAACAACAATGTCAGCATCTGCATTGCATATTGGCACAACTATCCCAGGTTAGTGCTACATTTGTCTTCCTGTGGCCTAAATGTCTACCCTAGAGAGAGAGATAGACACACAGCTGGCACTATGTGCAATCTGGAGGGGTTTAACACAGCAGGGCATCCCGATCCCATGGATAAGGACCTATCGCCAGCATAGTAAAAATCATGTTGATAGGTCTACTTTAAATAGGAGACATGTTACCTAGTAAGATATGACTGACATGGAAGGAAAGCAGCCAGTCTCTTCCTTACTGACAAAACACTAGGCAGTTCTACAATAATAATAATATAAATCACCATGGTTTGTACATGGAGACCCTTTAATTTGTAGTATTTAGGGGGATTTTGTGAGTTTCGAGTTAATCTAATCACTCACATATAAACAATTGCAAAAACGAAGACCAGTATATGCCAAGATACACGTTTTTAACTAAACATTACTGACAGTGTTCATATAATCACTGTGCTTTCTCAAAATGCAAAACAGGGTTCTTGGGCCTGACAAAAAAAAAACCCTCAGAAATTGTATTATTAAAACCACCTGCTCCCATAACAGTGAGCCTCAAATACAATACTTAATTTAGAAAATACTTTTTGGCTTGTCACTGCTGCGATTAATAATATTAGGTCAGTGCACGCAGCAAGCACTGCCAGAAACTGAGGAGATTTTACCTGCGGCTTCCAGGCAATAACTGCGTTCAAGGCAAAGGAGTGTTTCCACAGGGAACAGCTTGCACAATGATGTGCTATGTGCAGTCATTAATGTTAACGATTATATGTTCATTATCTTCACATCCACCTAAATGGAATGCCTTAGATTTACATAAAATGGTTTCACAGAATTCTGGGGAAAAAACATTGAATAAGCAAGATTGCTGCATTTACCTCAAAGCCAAATTCCCATTAATAATAACTGATTTTGTGACCGATAATTGGCTAGCTCTAATAGTAATTAGCAGCACCACTTGTCTTGTCTTCAGGCCTGAGTGAGGATAGTGGGGGATTAGAGATAAAGATAGAATATTATACAGTGTACTGTCTGGTCCAGATTCTAAGCGGACCAACAGTCAAAAATGACTTAAACCAGACCAACACAAAAAACAGTGCTCATATGCACCTCTCCCCAGGGCAATTCAGATTGCTGCACATAAAAATAAATGCACCTGGTAAATTTTAAAAACTAAGTGGCAGTTCCTGCATCTACAGGCTGCCTGACAACAGGAAGTGCTGCTGGGCTTCCTGTTACTGTGCATTGTCAGTTGAATCCAGGCAGCAGCATGGCTATGATCTTGGGAGAGGAGGCTCCAAAATGGCCGCTACCTTTCTTTTCCAACTGTGCCAGGCTGTTGGTCCGGTTGCAACCTGCCCCCCTGCATGCTAGCTTATCTGACACTGCCAAGGATGCGAAAAATACACAACTACAATTATCAGTATAAACAAAATACAGGCACCACCCGGCCAGTTGCCACAAAAGTAAAGAAAAAGACTGACTAGGTGGCAACTCAGACATGCCAACATTGGATGCCAGTTTACAAGGTGATGGGTGTGGTGGGGGTGTGGTTTAGGGCTGTGGCTTCATCACATGTTTTTGAGGAACAAATGTTTATCACCACAATAGCAATTTGCAGTTATATATAGGTTTTAAATACATAAAGCTTGCATAGTAATTCTGGCCTTACTCCATACTTAGGAATCAGAGGCAGCCAATAGTGAGGGGCTGGTGGCCAGCCAAACATTTAGTGGTATCTGCTGGTTTGGTGATGATAGTAAGCCAATCAGCAGGCAAGGGGGAGAAATTCTTGTTTTTCTGGGTGAAAATCTAGCCAGCCATACACTTAGAAGGGGTCAGAGGCAGCCAACAGTGAGTGGCTGGATAGCCAGCCAATCATTTAGTGGTGTCTGCTTGCCAATAGTGCATGGAGAGCTCAGTCAGCTGATCAGTGGGGAGAAGCAATAAATTCATGTTCTGCAGGGTGATTTTGTAGTTTGACAGGGTGACTGTGTAAGGGGTCAAAAGCAGGTGACGCCCTAAAAAACCTGGTGACTTGCTATCTCTGCCCTATACAGGCTACACAGGTCATGGTTAGGGAAAGAAATTTCCAAAAAGACCCCTTTGACCCCCAAGTTCAAGTAAATCAGGAAAAATAATCTCCAGGTTTTGCTATTGACTCTTCTGACATTTTTTTTTAACCACAGCACTTTCCTTGATTTATAGCCCACCACTGTCCCTGATACACAACAGTGCTTCCCTCACAGCTACAGGTGAAACGCATTCACTCTACAGTATGTACCATACTCAAGAGATGGCAGTTTGTATTAGAGTGTGTAAGACCACATATCATTTCTTTGTTTGAATATGTAACCAAGCTTAGGAGCAATAAACAGGTACACAATTTTTGCACAATTGTTTTACATTGCATTTCACACTCTATGGGTACACCAATTCTCTATAGGTAATTTACCTAGCAATCGGGGGAATAGGGTGAATCCAGAGGGGGGAAGGGCTCTCTGGGCAGGGTTGCCTGTAAGTTGCCTATGGATCATAGCATGAAAAAAGTCAGCTCTACCTTGATTAGGGAGTCACAATCCAAGTAGAAAATCCAATCGGCTCGGCAGGAGCGCTCCATTCCAACATCAGGCACAACACAAAGTATTGCCAGCCAAAAGCATTTCCTCATTAAAATCCAAAGACCTTTATTCCAATTCAATAGTAAAAAAGCATGGTGCAGACATAAATCCCCCAGTGAAATACACGTATGTCTACGCGTTTCGAGCCCCGCGGGTTCTTACTCATGACAATATCTCCAATTCATTTACAATCATTATATAGTAGCCGGAGAGCAGAGACCACACCCTGAGTGGGCAATCTCATTAACATGTCTAATTACAACCAGTGTGCAGCTCCATCAGTGCAAAATGATTTAAATTCAAAACATTCTATATTACACATACCCCTTCTTCTCTCTGCTGTACCCCCATCCACAGATCACCTTCGTCATTACTTTCATCTCATGTATCTACAGATACATGTTAGAGTGACGGAGAATCTAGCAGTCTAGAATCTAGCTCAGATAGAGGCCAGTAGTACTGCACTCCAGGCTTCAAGTGGATGGAAATCAATAGGTATGTAATATGAAATAAATACAAGCTCTTACTTTTCAGTTCCCATGGTGCAATTCACTATCATAATAAAAAAGGACAAATGTTCAGAAACTAACAGGGAAAACCTTAACAGCAAATAAAGATATAATATATCCTTATATTATTTTGTTGCATATCCCATGATTGTTTTACCCCTGTAATCTTACCCTCACTGGACAGTGTTAGAAGCTAAACTTTTATTCAAACCGCATGTAATCTTTTAACCCTATGCTCCCTGAATTGTGGCATATTTTCTAGATAGATTAAACCTGGCCCTGCACCCTATCTTGTGCAGAGATCCACATCCCATCTGTGATTCAGACCTTTAGGGACCCTGGTGTCCATATTAAAAATCCATCTTGTCTCTTGGAACAATAATTTCTTTTGATGGTCTCCCCCCCTGGGCCCCAATCTAACTTTCTCAATCGCATTTGAAAGAGGACAGATCTCCAGCATGGATATCTTTAAAGTGCTTAGAAGCATTGGATAATGCTTTGGAGATATTGTCATGAGTAAGAATCCGTGGGGTTCGAAACGCGTAGACATACGTGTATTTTACTGGGGATTTATGTCTGCACCATGCTTTTTTAATATTGAATTGGAATAAAGGTCTTTGAATTTTAATGAGGAAACACTTTTGGCTGGCAATACTTTGTGCTGTAAATTTCCTATGCCCTCTCTTTCTTTTGCCATCAGCTAATACATGGAGGAAATGCCATGTGCATCATAGACAGCAGCTAGATGGGCTGGGACAGTGACGGACTGGGGCCAAAAATCAGCTTGGGATTTTACTGACCACTGGCCGGCAAATGACCTGCCTGCAGCATCCCCAATGACCTTCTCCAATAAGCTAGAAGGTTAGCAAATATGTACAAATCTGGTCTATGACACTGGGGGGGGGGGGTGCAAGTGCTGAGTTTTATTTTGTGTTGGGGTATGGTGGAGCTGGCAACACTGTAGAGGCAAGCATTGGATGCAGGTGTTAGAAGCCATGTTAGATGGCCTCCCCTGCCATAGCTTAACTCAATAATCTTCTGGTAATTTGGCACAGGTTCAGTATATTGAGCCATGCCGAGTGTAGGGTTCAAGTCTGGATAATTAGGGGGTCAAGGTAGTGCTTAATAGTATTGATCATGCTATTCTACCAATGTTACATATTTCTATGGGACATGTCGCATTCTGTTTCTGGAAGATCCCATCTTTTCTCCCATCAATCACCAAGGATGGATTCATACACAAATCAGATGGGAGGGCTCTCCACATGAATAACTGGACCCAGGGAATGCCATGAAAACTTTCCCCAGACCATAACGCTGCCTCCAACAGCTTGTTTTCTTCCAGCAATTGTTGCAGGGCGTTGGCCCTCTGATGTTTCTTGTCTGACATGCCAACATCCATCTTCTTGATGAATTAGAATATGTGGCTAATGGGAGAAGTCATATGCTTCTGTGGGCCATAAACAATGGCGCGCTGAACTTTTGTTTTGGTAGCCCACTGGTTCATTCTGGTGGTGAGCTGCTCCACTGTAGTGTGGCCTTTTGCCTTGCAGGCTTTAGAATAGTACCCCTTGGCCTGAAAGCCAATAATCATCCATTTTTGCAATTTGCCCCTTTTCATAGAGGGATGTGTGCAAACAGCCAATTGCACACCTTATATACCCACTAAGCCAACTCACGACACATCACAACTTTCTTCATGAGCTATGCACTGCCGACGTTGAAATTAGAAAGTGGTCATAATAGTGTGAATCGACTGTGTACAATACATTGTGTCAAGTCAATGGTAATAACACACATATATATATATTGTTTATATACTAATTATTTGCTGTATATATATATATTTTAAATTGAAGATAGATGACAGCAATATGCACAATATGTGTAGATCATTTTATTATATTATTTCCTTGATTGAGAAGACTTGTTCATCTATTCTCCTAGTATATTGTTTAAACTCAAACCTCATTTTTTTTTCTTTTTGGTTCCTTTGATGATGAGAAAAAGAAAAGACAGAGAACAGAAAAACATTTCCTCAAATCCCGGTATTGTCTGCCAAGACACCATTGCCTCTATGAACAATTCCCTTCAGGGCTTCACAGGACATAGCCCCAGTTTTCCTGTGTATTCTTCTGTTTTCCTAATACAATTGGTAATTATGAACTGCAGACTTCTGGCAAAAGAAGTATAGATTTTCAAAATCAGTATCTTTGAAAATCTTCCAATATGAGAGGATTCCCCCTGACTTTTCTTCTTGTAAGGATACAGCTGTAAATGAAAACGACAGGATTTGAGGATGAAGCTGGATTATTCAATGAAGGTCAGATAGTGAAACACTGCTGAAATGTAATAGAAATATTTCTTAGAGTTTCTGTGAATACTACATGCCATTATTTTAACAATACTAGAACCTTAGCCAAAATGGTGTGTAGCAGCTGTAAATGAAATGGTCATTAGCAGGTATAGTAGCTAAGATCTCTGTTTGTTGGGGCATTGGAAGCCTTCTTTTAGCTGGGTTGAGGGGGGGGGGGGCGACCTCCCATGGGGAATGTAGGTCTGCTAATAACAGTTATCAATGTACATAAATAAATATTTGGGTGGTCTACTGCAGCCAATCAATTTTCCTTTTTCGAGTGTGACCGCCTTCCACCGGCATCTTTATATACGGATCCTCAATGCCATACTGTATGACCTGTGACAGGGGCCAGTCTTCCACAAATTCACCTTTTTAGCAGAATTTAAAATAATACAAATATGTAAATTTGTATGTGGCAAAGGTATGGAGCCCTTAACCCTTTAACCGCCAGCCTACCTTGAGATTTTGTCACCCTTTGTTGCCAGATTATTTTGCACTATTTTGCGCTCCCCATGTTCAACTGTGATTTTTGAAGGGATTTCCCAGGAAAGTGATATATTGTTTTTTTCAGCAGAGCCTGGGGTTAAACATAAAATGTCTTGTTTGTCATTTTTTAGTGTATTCTCAATATTTTTGGGTGAAAATTGTGCAAAAAAATAAAAAAAAACTATTTTTTACAATTTGTAGTGTTTTTTTGTAATAAAAAATGTAAGTTTGTCAATAAAATCTTATTGCGTGTGAAACCTCAATTTCTTCCGGTTACAGCGGTACCACATATGTATAGGTAGACACCCTTTCCTGCCCAGGAGACTCCCCCAAACTGAAACAACGCTTTAGGAGATTTTCAGATAAAATACAACTATGCTATGCAATATGCGCACCTTGCAGTTTTTCAAGAAAAACAACCCTTTACATTTGAAATACCCCCAACAAACTATATATTCCCTAGAAGTATACACCTCAGGCTTTCTAGGCGTACCAGGCTTGTTGACATGGGTGCAGTTTTCTGGAAGTAATCCCTCAATGTATTCTTTGGTTGCACAGGGTTTCCCTAAAAATGAATAAAAAAGCAGAATCAAAACCAAATTTTCCTAAAAAAAACTATACGCAAATCAGAAAAAAACTGAAAATCTGAAAAAGCAACATCCCCCAAACAGAACGATACTCAACATGCATAGCTACTGTCAAGGAAAGAGAGCCAAACACACCAAAGTAAAGCATGCGCATAACGGTAATTTTACTTCAAAATTTCAGCTCTGCAGACAAAGTGCGCACCTTGTGC
Organism: Gastrophryne carolinensis; assembly: GCA_027917425.1. NCBI lineage: Eukaryota > Metazoa > Chordata > Amphibia > Anura > Microhylidae > Gastrophryne > Gastrophryne carolinensis. Next base: position 391,250,342 of record CM051236.1, on the reverse strand, counting down.
TTTTTCTACCAAAACAACCCTTTACATTTGGAATATCCCCCATAAACCATCTATTTCCTGAAAGTACACATGTTAAGCTTTCTAAGTGTACCCAGCTTGTTGTAGTGGGCTCATCTTTCTGGAAGTAATATCTCGAAGAATTCTTAGGTTGCACAGGGTTTCACAAAAAAATGTATAAAAAAGCAGAATAAAAAACACCTTTTCCTAAAATTTCAATATGCAAATAAGAAAAAACAAGCTAAATCTGAAGTCCCCCGAGCAGAACAATACCCAACATGCATAGGTGCCTGTAACCTTTTAACTGCCAGCCTATTTGAGATTTTGTCACCCACTGCTGACAGGATATTTTTCACCATTTTGCGTGATGTTTAACTGTGATTTTTGCAGGAATTTCCAAGAAAATGGCATATTTTCTTTTTGTGGCAGAGTTTAGGCTTTAACATGAAATGTCTTGTTTGTATTTTTTTTCTACTTTTTTTATATATTTTTAAATAAATAAGTAAAAAAAAAAATTAAAAAAAAAATATTTTTTTAAATTGTCTCCTTTATTTTAACAAAAACATTTATTTTATTAAAGAAAACATTGCATGTGAAAGCGCCATTTCTCCCGATTACAATGATGCCACATATGTATCGGTAGCCCCCTGTTCCTGTCCAGGAGATCCCCTAAACTGAAAAGAGCACTTTATAACATTTACAAATAAAATACAACTACTATCCACATAATAAAGGGTTAAATAAAAAAAATTGGTGTGGGGTCCCCCTTCAAAGGGGGGGGGCACCATTTCTTGGAGGAATTTTAAGGTTTTTTTTGGAAGGCAGGTAATGGGGGGTCTCGGGGTTAATGGAAAGTCACCCACTAGCCGCAGGTGACTTGCCAGACCCAGAGCCTTGTGAACTGGTATAGGGGTCTCATAGATCCCTTACCAGTTCACAAAGGGTTAAAAGTAAAAAAAAAAAAAACACAGAGACACACTTTAAAAATAACTTTATTAAAATTTTTTTTTTTTTTATTATTTTTTTAAATACTTACCTCCTATCCATCCCTGTGTCCCACGCTGATCACTGCTCTCCTGCTGCTGCTGGAAGCCTTTTATTCCTACTGGGTTACAGGTAACATAGGGTTAATTAAAAAAAAATGACATAGGGAGGGGGACCCCATTTTGTTTGGATTTTTAAGGGTTAAAACCCTTGGAAATCCCCCCCAAAAAATGGCGTGAGGTCCCCCCTACCCAGCGTAACCAGCCTATGACCAGCTATGGGGGCTTGTAGAACAGGGCGCAGGGGCCAGCTTTAGTGGCCCCTGGCCCTGCAGGCTACGAGCCGTCATAGCCTAGGGCCATGGATCTTCTGCTCCCCCTGGGCTTTGGGGAGGCAGGAAATTTGGGGGGCCAGGGGTTAATGGCAAGTCACCCGCTAGCCGCAGGTGACTTGCCAGACCCCCGAGCCTTGTGAACTGGTAAAAGGGGTCTCATGGACCCCTTACCAGTTCGCAAAGGGTTAACAATAAAAAAACAGACAGATAGAATCCAAGATGGCGGCCGCCATCGGAGCTCCGGATGGTAAGACTTAGGGGGGCAACTGAAGTTGGGTCCTTGAGCGGTGCAGGGCTCAGATCCACCCGCAACCCATGCTTCTTCACTCTCCCTCCTCCTTCCAGCGCATCTGATATATGCCATCTTTTTAAAATACTCCTATGTACACAAAGTTAGAGTAAACTCACAGTATTTCTGGGGAATTCCAGAATTTAAATTATGGCCACTACCAAGTAGAATCATTGCAGAATTTACAGTTGGCTTGAACCATGCCATAGAGTCACATCTGAAATTTCAAACCTGCTACTGTCCACATATGGTCCTAATCCATGGCTAACTTCAGAAGCATATTCTTGTTAAACCGTCACTGTCTCATTAAACCCTATCAGGTCTGAGATGATGATGACACTTCACAGGGTGCCATAATTCACAACAGGCCACCTACACTATCAGCAATGCTTTTTTTATGCAAAATCTGTTGGAGCGATTCGAAAGAC
>CM051236.1:390635810-390643310 GCA_027917425.1 Gastrophryne carolinensis | reverse complement strand
AAAGGTGAGTTGGCATCGGTGATCTGGGTGGTTACACACAGCAGGGCGCCCCGTGGGGGAAAGGACCAAAACCCAGAATAGTCAAAATCCTGGGTTTTGGTCCACTTTAATGCACACCTCGGAAAACTAGGAAACTAGCCACTCCTCTCCGGCTGTGGGTGCCAGCCATTTAGGAGTGTACAGTAGCCGAGGGATGCAGCCAGTGTCCCACACATGAGCCATGGGATTGCTAGTGAGGTAAGTAAACACAGTGAAAAGGGGCATCCCAAATCATTATACCCCAAGGGAAGGAAATTTGTCTCATACATAACTTTCTTTTCAGGGTGAGAAAGAGGGATCATTAAATTAAGCCACACCCCCTCATTGAGGGATGGATAGAAGATAGGATGTAACAGTTACAACAATATAAACACTTTGAATAGGCGAATGAATCATTTACTGGTGCAGATCTGCAGGTTACACCTCAAAGAAAGACACACGGGCACAAGGGGCAGGGGGGAGGTACGATTTTATAGAATCTAGGGACGGTTTTGGGTCACTTTAAACATGAGTAAGCCATTAATGGAGTTTTGGTCCACTTCAAAACTTTCTCCGTGTCGATGAAATCCTATAGGCAGTCTGATCCAATGGCCGCTACCTTATACACAGGACAAATGGGCACATTTCTATCTAATCTAATCTATCGCTGCCCACCGTCTCTCCCCATCTCACAAACGAGCTAGACCACCGCTTCCGCTTTATGTCGGAAGTTCCCCCTCCCTTCCCGTGGTGCCTTGCGTGCTCCCCACAGCGGGGCTGGGCCAGTTAGAGCCAAGATGGCTGACTACGAGGATCGGGTGTCGGATGAGGAGAAGGTAAATAGCCTTTGGCTGTCACCTCGGGCTGTAGTGTGGAGATGGGGCGCCGGTGGGTGACAGTAGCCGGGCACTGGTTCGTCCGGTGTTGTTGTCGCTCGTTTTTTATGTATTTATCTTTTGAACCCTGTCACTGCAACAGCCAGTTAATGGACCCGGCAATGAAGTGGTTAAAACCTCCACATAACTATTGGAGTGGGTGTGTATTGGGCACTCCTGGCCCGGAAGGTGACTCCTGGGCGTTGCTGGGTGCTGTAGTCCTCCTGTCTGTTTACATTGGAGTCAGCTTGTTGTGTGTGTGTCACCCTGATGGAGCAGTGCCCCTGTGTATGACATTACACTGATAGTGTGTCACCCTGATGGAGCAGTGCCCCTGTGTATGACATTACACTGATAGTGTGTCACCCTGATGGAGCAGTGCCCCTGTGTATGACATTACACTGATAGTGTGTCACCCTGATGGAGCAGTGCCCCTGTGTATAACATTACACTGATAGTGTGTCACCCTGATGGAGCAGTGCCCCTGTGTATGACATTACACTGATAGTGTGTCACCCTGATGGAGCAGTGCCCCTGTGTATGACATTACACTGATAGTGTGTCACCCTGATGGAGCAGTGCCCCTGTGTATGACATTATACTGATAGTGTGTCACCCTGATGGAGCAGTGCCCCTGTGTATGGCATTACACTGATAGTGTGTCACCCTGATGGAGCAGTGCCCCTGTGTATGACATTACACTGATAGTGTGTCACCCTGATGGAGCAGTGCCCCTGTGTATGACATTACACTGATAGTGTGTCACCCTGATGGAGCAGTGCCCCTGTGTATAACATTACACTGATAGTGTGTGTGTCACCCTGATGGAGCAGTGCCCCGGTGTATGACATTACACTGATAGTGTGTCACCCTGATGGAGCAGTGTCCCTGTGTATAACATTACACTGATAGTGTGTCACCCTGATGGAGCAGTGCCCCTGTGTATGACATTACACTGATAGTGTGTCACCCTGATGGAGCAGTGCCCCTGTGTATGACATTACACTGATAGTGTGTCACCCTGATGGAGCAGTGCCCCTGTGTATGGCATTACACTGATAGTGTGTCACCCTGATGGAGCAGTGCCCCTGTGTATGACATTACACTGATAGTGTGTCACCCTGATGGAGCAGTGCCCCTGTGTATGACATTACACTGATAGTGTGTCACCCTGATGGAGCAGTGCCCCTGTCTATAACATTACACTGATAGTGTGTCACCCTGATGGAGCAGTGCCCCTGTGTATAACATTACACTGATAGTGTGTCACCCTGATGGAGCAGTGCCCCTGTGTATGACATTACACTGATAGTGTGTCACCCTGATGGAGCAGTGCCCCTGTGTATGACATTACACTGATAGTGTGTCACCCTGATGGAGCAGTGCCCCTGTCTATAACATTACACTGATAGTGTGTCACCCTGATGGAGCAGTGCCCCTGTGTATGACATTACACTGATAGTGTGTCACCCTGATGGAGCAGTGCCCCTGTGTATAACATTACACTGATAGTGTGTCACCCTGATGGAGCAGTGCCCCGGTGTATGACATTACACTGATAGTGTGTCACCCTGATGGAGCAGTGCCCCTGTGTATGACATTACACTGATAGTGTGTCACCCTGATGGAGCAGTGCCCCTGTGTATGACATTACACTGATAGTGTGTCACCCTGATGGAGCAGTGCCCCTGTGTATGACATTACACTGATAGTGTGTCACCCTGATGGAGCAGTGCCCCTGTGTATGACATTATACTGATAGTGTGTCACCCTGATGGAGCAGTGCCCCTGTGTATAACATTACACTGATAGTGTGTCACCCTGATGGAGCAGTGCCCCTGTGTATAACATTACACTGATAGTGTGTCACCCTGATGGAGCAGTGCCCTGTGTATGACATTACACTGATAGTGTGTCACCCTGATGGAGCAGTGCCCCTGTGTATGACATTACACTGATAGTGTGTCACCCTGATGGAGCAGTGCCCCTGTGTATAACATTACACTGATAGTGTGTCACCCTGATGGAGCAGTGCCCCGGTGTATGACATTACACTGATAGTGTGTCACCCTGATGGAGCAGTGCCCCTGTGTATGACATTACACTGATAGTGTGTCACCCTGATGGAGCAGTGCCCCTGTGTATGACATTACACTGATAGTGTGTCACCCTGATGGAGCAGTGCCCCTGTGTATGACATTACACTGATAGTGTGTCACCCTGATGGAGCAGTGCCCCTGTGTATGACATTACACTGATAGTGTGTCACCCTGATGGAGCAGTGCCCCTGTGTATGACATTACACTGATAGTGTGTCACCCTGATGGAGCAGTGCCCCTGTCTATAACATTACACTGATAGTGTGTCACCCTGATGGAGCAGTGCCCCTGTGTATGACATTACACTGATAGTGTGTCACCCTGATGGAGCAGTGCCCCTGTGTATGACATTACACTGATAGTGTGTCACCCTGATGGAGCAGTGCCCCTGTGTATAACATTACACTGATAGTATGTCACCCTGATGGAGCAGTGCCCCTGTGTATGACATTACACTGATAGTGTGTTACCCTGATGGAGCAGTGCCCCTGTGTATGACATTACACTGATAGTGTGTCACCCTGATGGAGCAGTGCCCCTGTGTATGACATTACACTGATAGTGTGTCACCCTGTTGGAGCAGTGCCCCTGTGTATAACATTACACTGATAGTGTGTCACCCTGATGGAGCAGTGCCCCTGTGTATGACATTACACTGATAGTGTGTCACCCTGATGGAGCAGTGCCCTGTGTATGACATTACACTGATAGTGTGTCACCCTGTTGGAGCAGTGCCCCTGTGTATAACATTACACTGATAGTGTGTCACCCTGATGGAGCAGTGCCCCTGTGTATAACATTACACTGATAGTGTGTCACCCTGATGGAGCAGTGCCCCTGTGTATGACATTACACTGATAGTGTGTCACCCTGTTGGAGCAGTGCCCCTGTGTATAACATTACACTGATAGTGTGTCACCCTGATGGAGCAGTGCCCCTGTGTATGACATTACACTGATAGTGTGTCACCCTGATGGAGCAGTGCCCCTGTGTATGACATTACACTGATAGTGTGTCACCCTGATGGAGCAGTGCCCCTGTGTATGACATTACACTGATAGTGTGTCACCCTGATGGAGCAGTGCCCCTGTGTATGACATTACACTGATAGTGTGTCACCCTGATGGAGCAGTGCCCCTGTGTATGACATTACACTGATAGTGTGTGTGACCCCTGATGGAGCAGTGCCCCTGTGTATGACATTACACTGATAGTGTGTCACCCTGATGGAGCAGTGCCCCTGTGTATGACATTACACTGATAGTGTGTCACCCTGATGGAGCAGTGCCCCTGTGTATGGCATTACACTGATAGTGTGTCACCCTGATGGAGCAGTGCCCCTGTGTATGACATTACACTGATAGTGTGTCACCCTGATGGAGCAGTGCCCCTGTGTATGACATTACACTGATAGTGTGTCACCCTGATGGAGCAGTGCCCCTGTGTATGACATTACACTGATAGTGTGTCACCCTGATGGAGCAGTGCCCCTGTGTATGACATTACACTGATAGTGTGTCACCCTGATGAGCAGTGCCCCTGTCTATACATTACACTGATAGTGTGTCACCCTGATGGAGCAGTGCCCCTGTGTATGACATTACACTGATAGTGTGTCACCCTGATGGAGCAGTGCCCCTGTGTATGCATTACACTGATAGTGTGTCATCCTGATGGAGCAGTGCCCCTGTGTATGACATTACACTGATAGTGTGTCACCCTGATGGAGCAGTGTCCCTGTGTATAACATTACACTGATAGTGTGTCACCCTGATGGGAGCAGTGCACTGTGTATGACATTACACTGATAGTGTGTCACCCTGATGGAGCAGTGCCCTGTGTATGGCATTACACTGATAGTGTGTCACCCTGATGGAGCAGTGCCCCTGTGTATAACATTACACTGATAGTGTGTCACCCTGATGGAGCAGTGCCCCTGTGTATGACATTACACTGATAGTGTGTCACCCTGATGGAGCAGTGCCCCTGTGTATGACATTACACTGATAGTGTGTCACCCTGATGGAGCAGTGCCCTGTGTATGACATTACACTGATAGTGTGTCACCCTGATGGAGCAGTGCCCCTGTGTATGACATTACACTGATAGTGTGTCACCCTGATGGAGCAGTGCCCCTGTGTATGACATTACACTGATAGTGTGTCACCTGATGGAGCAGTGCCCCTGTGTATGCATTACACTGATAGTGTGTCACCCTGATGGAGCAGTGCCCCTGTGTATGGCATTACACTGATAGTGTGTCACCCTGATGGAGCAGTGCCCTTGTGTATGAACATTACACTGATAGTGTGTCACCCTGATGGAGCAGTGCCCCTGTGTATGACATTACACTGATAGTGTGTCACCCTGATGGAGCAGTGCCCTGTGTATGACATTACACTGATAGTGTGTCACCCTGATGGAGCAGTGCCCCTGTGGTATGGCATTACACTGATAGTGTGTCACCCTGATGGAGCAGTGCCCCTGTGTATGACATTACACTGATAGTGTGTCACCCTGATGGAGCAGTGCCCCTGTGTATGACATTACACTGATAGTGTGTCACCCTGATGGAGCAGTGCCCCTGTGTATGACATTACACTGATAGTGTGTCCACCCTGATGGAGCAGTGCCCCTGTGTATGACATTACACTGATAGTGTGTCACCCTGATGGAGCAGTGCCCCTGTGTATGCATTACACTGATAGTGTGTGTCACCCTGATGGAGCAGTGCCCCTGTGTATGACATTACACTGATAGTGTGTCACCCTGATGGAGCAGTGCCCTGTGTATGACATTACACTGATAGTGTGTCACCCTGATGGAGCAGTGCCCCTGTGTATGACATTACACTGATAGTGTGTCACCCTGATGGAGCAGTGCCCTGTGTATGACATTACACTGATAGTGTGTCACCCTGATGGAGCAGTGCCCCTGTGTATGACATTACACTGATAGTGTGTCACCCCTGATGGAGCAGTGCCCCTGTGCTATAGACATTACACTGATAGTGTGTCACCCTGATGGAGCAGTGCCCCTGTGTATGACATTACACTGATAGTGTGTCACCCTGATGGAGCAGTGCCCCTGTGTATGACATTACACTGATAGTGTGTCACCCTGATGGAGCAGTGCCCCTGTGTATGACATTACACTGATAGTGTGTCACCCTGATGGAGCAGTGCCCCTGTGTATGACATTACACTGATAGTGTGTCACCCTGATGGAGCAGTGCCCCTGTGTATGACATTACACTGATAGTGTGTCACCCTGATGGAGCAGTGCCCCTGTGTATGACATTACACTGATAGTGTGTCACCCTGATGGAGCAGTGCCCCTGTGTATGACATTACACTGATAGTGTGTCACCCTGATGGAGCAGTGCCCCTGTGTATGACATTACACTGATAGTGTGTCACCCTGATGGAGCAGTGCCCCTGTGTATGACATTACACTGATAGTGTGTCACCCTGATGGAGCAGTGCCCCTGTGTATGACATTACACTGATAGTGTGTCACCCTGATGGAGCAGTGCCCCTGTGTATGACATTACACTGATAGTGTGTCACCCTGATGGAGCAGTGGCCCCTGTGTATGACATTACACTGATAGTGTGTCACCCTGATGGAGCAGTGCCCCTGTGTATGACATTACACTGATAGTGTGTCACCCTGATGGAGCAGTGCCCCTGTGTATGACATTACACTGATAGTGTGTCACCCTGATGGAGCAGTGCCCCTGTGTATAACATTACACTGATAGTGTGTCACCCTGATGGAGCAGTGCCCCTGTGTATGACATTACACTGATAGTGTGTCACCCTGATGGAGCAGTGCCCCTGTGTATGACATTACACTGATAGTGTGGTCACCCTGATGGAGCAGTGCCCCTGTGTATGACATTACACTGTTAGTGTGTCACCCTGATGGAGCAGCGCCCCTGTGTATGACATTACACTGATAGTGTGTCACCCTGATGGAGCAGTGCCCTGTGTATGACATTACACTGATAGTGTGTCACCCTGATGGAGCAGTGCCTCTGTGTATGACATTACACTGATAGTGTGTCACCCTGATGGAGCAGTGCCCCTGTGCTATAACATTACACTGATAGTGTGTCACCCTGATGGAGCAGTGCCCCTGTGTATGACATTACACTGATAGTGTTGTCACCCTGATGGAGCAGTGCCCCTGTGTATGACATTACACTGATAGTTGTGTCACCCTGATGGAGCAGTGCCCCTGTGTATGACATTACACTGATAGTGTGTCACCCTGATGGAGCAGTGCCCCTGTGTATTACATTACACTGATAGTGTGTCACCCTGATGGAGCAGTGCCCCTGTGTATGACATTACGACTGATAGTGTGTCACCCTGATGGAGCAGTGCCCCTGTGTATGACATTACACTGATAGTGTGTCACCCTGATGGAGCAGTGCCCCTGGTGTATGACATTACACTGATAGTGTGTCACCCTGATGGAGCAGTGCCCCTGTGTATAACATTA
>CM051236.1:390503245-390635610 GCA_027917425.1 Gastrophryne carolinensis | reverse complement strand
TGATAGTGTGTCACCCTGATGGAGCAGTGCCCCTGTGTATGACATTACACTGATAGTGTGTCACCCTGATGGAGCAGTGCCCCTGTGTATGACATTACACTGATAGTGTGTCACCCTGATGGAGCAGTGCCCCTGTGTATGACATTACACTGATAGTGTGTCACCCTGATGGAGCAGTGCCCCTGTGTATGACATTACACTGATAGTGTGTCACCCTGATGGAGCAGTGCCCCTGTGTATGACATTACACTGATAGTGTGTCACCCTGATGGAGCAGTGCCCCTGTGTATGACATTACACTGATAGTGTGTCACCCTGATGGAGCAGTGCCCCTGTGTATGACATTACACTGATAGTGTGTCACCCTGATGGAGCAGTGCCCCTGTGTATGACATTACACTGATAGTGTGTCACCCTGATGGAGCAGTGCCCCTGTGTATGACATTACACTGATAGTGTGTCACCCTGATGGAGCAGTGCCCCTGTGTATGACATTACACTGATAGTGTGTCACCCTGATGGAGCAGTGCCCCTGTGTATGACATTACACTGATAGTGTGTCACCCTGATGGAGCAGTGCCCCTGTGTATGACATTACACTGATAGTGTGTCACCCTGATGGAGCAGTGCCCCTGTGTATGACATTACACTGATAGTGTGTCACCCTGATGGAGCAGTGCCCCTGTGTATAACATTACACTGATAGTGTGTCACCCTGATGGAGCAGTGCCCCTGTGTATGACATTACACTGATAGTGTGTCACCCTGATGGAGCAGTGCCCTGTGTATGACATTACACTGATAGTGTGTCACCCTGATGGAGCAGTGCCCCTGTGTATAACATTACACTGATAGTGTGTCACCCTGATGGAGCAGTGCCCCTGTGTATAACATTACACTGATAGTGTGTCACCCTGATGGAGCAGTGCCCCTGTGTATGACATTACACTGATAGTGTGTCACCCTGATGGAGCAGTGCCCCTGTGTATGACATTACACTGATAGTGTGTCACCCTGATGGAGCAGTGCCCCTGTGTATGACATTACACTGATAGTGTGTCACCCTGATGGAGCAGTGCCCCTGTGTATGACATTACACTGATAGTGTGTCACCCTGATGGAGCAGTGCCCCTGTGTATGACATTACACTGATAGTGTGTCACCCTGATGGAGCAGTGCCCCTGTGTATGACATTACACTGATAGTGTGTCACCCTGATGGAGCAGTGCCCCTGTGTATGACATTACACTGATAGTGTGTCACCCTGATGGAGCAGTGCCCCTGTGTATGACATTACACTGATAGTGTGTCACCCTGATGGAGCAGTGCCCCTGTGTATGACATTACACTGATAGTGTGTCACCCTGATGGAGCAGTGCCCCTGTGTATGACATTACACTGATAGTGTGTCACCCTGATGGAGCAGTGCCCCTGTGTATGACATTACACTGATAGTGTGTCACCCTGATGGAGCAGTGCCCCTGTGTATGACATTACACTGATAGTGTGTCACCCTGATGGAGCAGTGCCCCCTGTGTATGACATTACACTGATAGTGTGTCACCCTGATGGAGCAGTGCCCCTGTGTATGACATTACACTGATAGTGTGTCACCCTGATGGAGCAGTGCCCCTGTGTATGACATTACACTGATAGTGTGTCACCCTGATGGAGCAGTGCCCCTGTGTATGACATTACACTGATAGTGTGTCACCCTGATGGAGCAGTGCCCCTGTGTATGGCATTACACTGATAGTGTGTCATCCTGATGGAGCAGTGCCCCTGTGTATGACATTACACTGATAGTGTGTCACCCTGATGGAGCAGTGTCCCTGTGTATAACATTACACTGATAGTGTGTCACCCTGATGGAGCAGTGCCCCTGTGTATGACATTACACTGATAGTGTGTCACCCTGATGGAGCAGTGCCCCTGTGTATGGCATTACACTGATAGTGTGTCACCCTGATGGAGCAGTGCCCCTGTGTATAACATTACACTGATAGTGTGTCACCCTGATGGAGCAGTGCCCCTGTGTATGACATTACACTGATAGTGTGTCACCCTGATGGAGCAGTGCCCCTGTGTATGACATTACACTGATAGTGTGTCACCCTGATGGAGCAGTGCCCCTGTGTATGACATTACACTGATAGTGTGTCACCCTGATGGAGCAGTGCCCCTGTGTATGACATTACACTGATAGTGTGTCACCCTGATGGAGCAGTGCCCCTGTGTATGACATTACACTGATAGTGTGTCACCCTGATGGAGCAGTGCCCCTGTGTATGGCATTACACTGATAGTGTGTCACCCTGATGGAGCAGTGCCCCTGTGTATGGCATTACACTGATAGTGTGTCACCCTGATGGAGCAGTGCCCCTGTGTATAACATTACACTGATAGTGTGTCACCCTGATGGAGCAGTGCCCCTGTGTATGACATTACACTGATAGTGTGTCACCCTGATGGAGCAGTGCCCCTGTGTATGACATTACACTGATAGTGTGTCACCCTGATGGAGCAGTGCCCCTGTGTATGGCATTACACTGATAGTGTGTCACCCTGATGGAGCAGTGCCCCTGTCTATAACATTACACTGATAGTGTGTCACCCTGATGGAGCAGTGCCTCTGTGTATGACATTACACTGATAGTGTGTCACCCTGATGGAGCAGTGCCTCTGTGTATGACATTACACTGATAGTGTGTCACCCTGATGGAGCAGTGCCCCTGTGTATGACATTACACTGATAGTGTGTCACCCTGATGGAGCAGTGCCCCTGTGTATGGCATTACACTGATAGTGTGTGTGTCCCTGATGGAGCAGTGCCCCTGTGTATGACATTACACTGATAGTGTGTCACCCTGATGGAGCAGTGCCCCTGTGTATGACATTACACTGATAGTGTGTCACCCTGATGGAGCAGTGCCCCTGTCTATAACATTACACTGATAGTGTGTCACCCTGATGGAGCAGTGCCTCTGTGTATGACATTACACTGATAGTGTGTCACCCTGATGGAGCAGTGCCCCTGTGTATGACATTACACTGATAGTGTGTCACCCTGATGGAGCAGTGCCCCTGTGTATGACATTACACTGATAGTGTGTCACCCTGATGGAGCAGTGCCCCTGTCTATAACATTACACTGATAGTGTGTCACCCTGATGGAGCAGTGCCTCTGTGTATGACATTACACTGATAGTGTGTCACCCTGATGGAGCAGTGCCCCTGTGTATGACATTACACTGATAGTGTGTCACCCTGATGGAGCAGTGCCCCTGTGTATGACATTACACTGATAGTGTGTCACCCTGATGGAGCAGTGCCCCTGTGTATGACATTACACTGATAGTGTGTCACCCTGATGGAGCAGTGCCCCTGTGTATGACATTACACTGATAGTGTGTCACCCTGATGGAGCAGTGCCCCTGTGTATGACATTACACTGATAGTGTGTCACCCTGATGGAGCAGTGCCCCTGTGTATGACATTACACTGATAGTGTGTCACCCTGATGGAGCAGTGCCCCTGTGTATGACATTACACTGATAGTGTGTCACCCTGATGGAGCAGTGCCCCTGTGTATGACATTACACTGATAGTGTGTCACCCTGATGGAGCAGTGCCCCTGTGTATGGCATTACACTGATAGTGTGTCACCCTGATGGAGCAGTGCCCCTGTGTATGACATTACACTGATAGTGTGTCACCCTGATGGAGCAGTGCCCCTGTGTATGACATTACACTGATAGTGTGTCACCCTGATGGAGCAGTGCCCCTGTGTATACATTACACTGATAGTGTGTCACCCTGATGGAGCAGTGCCCCTGTGTATGACATTACACTGATAGTGTGTCACCCTGATGGAGCAGTGCCCCTGTGTATGACATTACACTGATAGTGTGTCACCCTGATGGAGCAGTGCCCCTGTGTATGACATTACACTGATAGTGTGTCACCCTGATGGAGCAGTGCCCCTGTGTATGACATTACACTGATAGTGTGTCACCCTGATGGAGCAGTGCCCCTGTGTATGACATTACACTGATAGTGTGTCACCCTGATGGAGCAGCGCCCCTGTGTATGACATTACACTGATAGTGTGTCACCCTGATGGAGCAGTGCCCCTGTGTATGACATTACACTGATAGTGTGTCACCCTGATGGAGCAGTGCCCCTGTGTATGACATTACACTGATAGTGTGTCACCCTGATGGAGCAGTGCCCCTGTCTATAACATTACACTGATAGTGTGTCACCCTGATGGAGCAGTGCCCCTGTGTATAACATTACACTGATAGTGTGTCACCCTGATGGAGCAGTGCCCCTGTGTATGACATTACACTGATAGTGTATCACCCTGATGGAGCAGTGCCCCTGTGTATAACATTACACTGATAGTGTGTCACCCTGATGGAGCAGTGCCCCTGTGTATGGCATTACACTGATAGTGTGTCACCCTGATGGAGCAGTGCCCCTGTGTATGGCATTACACTGATAGTGTGTCACCCTGATGGAGCAGTGCCCCTGTGTATAACATTACACTGATAGTGTGTCACCCTGTTGGAGCAGTGCCCCTGTGTATGACATTACACTGATAGTGTGTCACCCTGATGGAGCAGTGCCCCTGTGTATGGCATTACACTGATAGTGTGTCACCCTGATGGAGCAGTGCCCCTGTGTATAACATTACACTGATAGTGTGTCACCCTGATGGAGCAGTGCCCCTGTGTATGACATTATACTGATAGTGTGTCACCCTGATGGAGCAGTGCCCCTGTGTATGACATTACACTGATAGTGTGTCACCCTGATGGAGCAGTGCCCCTGTGTATGACATTACACTGATAGTGTGTCACCCTGATGGAGCAGTGCCCCTGTGTATAACATTACACTGATAGTGTGTCACCCTGATGGAGCAGTGCCCCTGTGTATGACATTACACTGATAGTGTGTCACCCTGATGGAGCAGTGCCCCTGTGTATGACATTACACTGATAGTGTGTCACCCTGATGGAGCAGTGCCCCTGTGTATGACATTACACTGATAGTGTGTCACCCTGATGGAGCAGTGCCCCTGTCTATAACATTACACTGATAGTGTGTCACCCTGATGGAGCAGTGCCCCTGTGTATAACATTACACTGATAGTGTGTCACCCTGATGGAGCAGTGCCCCTGTGTATGACATTACACTGATAGTGTGTCACCCTGATGGAGCAGTGCCCCTGTGTATAACATTACACTGATAGTGTGTCACCCTGATGGAGCAGTGTCCCTGTGTATGGCATTACACTGATAGTGTGTCACCCTGATGGAGCAGTGCCCCTGTGTATAACATTACACTGATAGTGTGTCACCCTGATGGAGCAGTGCCCCTGTGTATGACATTACACTGATAGTGTGTCACCCTGATGGAGCAGTGCCCCTGTGTATGGCATTACACTGATAGTGTGTCACCCTGATGGAGCAGTGCCCCTGTGTATGGCATTACACTGATAGTGTGTCACCCTGATGGAGCAGTGCCCCTGTGTATAACATTACACTGATAGTGTGTCACCCTGATGGAGCAGTGCCCCTGTGTATAACATTACACTGATAGTGTGTCACCCTGATGGAGCAGTGCCCCTGTGTATGGCATTACACTGATAGTGTGTGTGTCCCTGATGGAGCAGTGCCCCTGTGTACGGCATTACACTGATAGTGTGTCACCCTGATGGAGCAGTGCCCCTGTGTATGACATTACACTGATAGTGTGTCACCCTGATGGAGCAGTGCCCCTGTGTATGACATTACACTGATAGTGTGTCACCCTGATGGAGCAGTGCCCCTGTGTATGACATTACACTGATAGTGTGTCACCCTGATGGAGCAGTGCCCCCTGTGTATGGCATTACACTGATAGTGTGTGTGTCCCTGATGGAGCAGTGCCCCTGTGTATGACATTACACTGATAGTGTGTCACCCTGATGGAGCAGTGCCCCTGTGTATGACATTACACTGATAGTGTGTCACCCTGATGGAGCAGTGCCCCTGTGTATGACATTACACTGATAGTGTGTCACCCTGATGGAGCAGTGTCCCCTGTGTATGACATTACACTGATAGTGTGTCACCCTGATGGAGCAGTGCCCCTGTGTATAACATTACACTGATAGTGTGTCACCCTGATGGAGCAGTGCCCCTGTGTATAACATTATACTGATAGTGTGTCACCCTGATGGAGCAGTGCCCCTGTGTATAACATTACACTGATAGTGTGTCACCCTGATGGAGCAGTGTCCCTGTGTATGACATTACACTGACAGTGTGTCACCCTGATGGAGCAGTGCCCCTGTGTATAACATTACACTGATAGTGTGTCACCCTGATGGAGCAGTGTCCCTGTGTATGACATTACACTGACAGTGTGTCACCCTGATGGAGCAGTGCCCCTGTGTATAACATTACACTGATAGTGTGTCACCCTGATGGAGCAGTGCCCCTGTGTATGACATTACACTGATAGTGTGTCACCCTGATGGAGCAGTGCCCCTGTGTATAACATTACACTGATAGTGTGTCACCCTGATGGAGCAGTGCCCCTGTGTATGACATTACACTGATAGTGTGTCACCCTGATGGAGCAGTGCCCCTGTGTATGGCATTACACTGATAGTGTGTCACCCTGATGGAGCAGTGCCCCTGTCTATAACATTACACTGATAGTGTGTCACCCTGATGGAGCAGTGCCCCTGTGTATGGCATTACACTGATAGTGTGTCACCCTGATGGAGCAGTGCCCCTGTGTATGACATTACACTGATAGTGTGTCACCCTGATGGAGCAGTGCCCCCTGTGTATGACATTACACTGATAGTGTGTCACCCTGATGGAGCAGTGCCCCTGTGTATGGCATTACACTGATAGTGTGTGTGTCCCTGATGGAGCAGTGTCCCTGTGTATAACATTACACTGATAGTGTGTCACCCTGATGGAGCAGTGCCCCTGTGTATGACATTACACTGATAGTGTGTCACCCTGATGGAGCAGTGCCCCTGTGTATGACATTACACTGATAGTGTGTCACCCTGATGGAGCAGTGCCCCTGTGTATGACATTACACTGATAGTGTGTCACCCTGATGGAGCAGTGCCCCTGTGTATGACATTACACTGATAGTGTGTCACCCTGATGGAGCAGTGCCCCTGTGTATAACATTACACTGATAGTGTGTCACCCTGATGGAGCAGTGCCCCTGTGTATGACATTACACTGATAGTGTGTCACCCTGATGGAGCAGTGCCCCTGTGTATGACATTACACTGATAGTGTGTCACCCTGATGGAGCAGTGCCCCGGTGTATGACATTATACTGATAGTGTGTCACCCTGATGGAGCAGTGCCCCTGTGTATGACATTACACTGATAGTGTGTCACCCTGATGGAGCAGTGCCCCTGTGTATGACATTACACTGATAGTGTGTCACCCTGATGGAGCAGTGCCCCTGTGTATGACATTACACTGATAGTGTGTCACCCTGATGGAGCAGTGCCCCTGTGTATGACATTACACTGATAGTGTGTCACCCTGATGGAGCAGTGCCCCTGTGTATAACATTACACTGATAGTGTGTCACCCTGATGGAGCAGTGCCCCTGTGTATGACATTACACTGATAGTGTGTCACCCTGATGGAGCAGTGCCCCTGTGTATGACATTACACTGATAGTGTGTCACCCTGATGGAGCAGTGCCCCTGTGTATGACATTACACTGATAGTGTGTCACCCTGATGGAGCAGTGCCCCTGTGTATGACATTACACTGATAGTGTGTCACCCTGATGGAGCAGTGCCCCTGTGTATGACATTACACTGATAGTATGTCACCCTGATGGAGCAGTGCCCCTGTGTATGACATTACACTGATAGTGTGTCACCCTGATGGAGCAGTGCCCCTGTGTATGACATTACACTGATAGTGTGTCACCCTGATGGAGCAGTGCCCCTGTGTATGACATTACACTGATAGTGTGTCACCCTGATGGAGCAGTGCCCCTGTGTATGACATTACACTGATAGTGTGTCACCCTGATGGAGCAGTGCCCCTGTGTATAACATTACACTGATAGTGTGTCACCCTGATGGAGCAGTGCCCCTGTGTATGGCATTACACTGATAGTGTGTCACCCTGATGGAGCAGTGCCCCTGTGTATGACATTATACTGATAGTGTGTCACCCTGATGGAGCAGTGCCCCTGTGTATGACATTACACTGATAGTGTGTCACCCTGATGGAGCAGTGCCCCTGTGTATGACATTACACTGATAGTGTGTCACCCTGATGGAGCAGTGCCCCTGTGTATGACATTACACTGATAGTGTGTCACCCTGATGGAGCAGTGCCCCTGTGTATGACATTATACTGATAGTGTGTCACCCTGATGGAGCAGTGCCCCTGTGTATGACATTACACTGATAGTGTGTCACCCTGATGGAGCAGTGCCCCGGTGTATGACATTATACTGATAGTGTGTCACCCTGATGGAGCAGTGCCCCTGTGTATGACATTACACTGATAGTGTGTCACCCTGATGGAGCAGTGCCCCTGTGTATGACATTACACTGATAGTGTGTCACCCTGATGGAGCAGTGCCCCTGTGTATGACATTACACTGATAGTGTGTCACGTTGATGGAGCAGTGCCCCTGTGTATGACATTACACTGATAGTGTGTCACCCTGATGGAGCAGTGCCCCTGTGTATGACATTACACTGATAGTGTGTCACCCTGATGGAGCAGTGCCCCTGTGTATGACATTACACTGATAGTGTGTCACCCTGATGGAGCAGTGCCCCTGTGTATGACATTACACTGATAGTGTGTCACCCTGATGGAGCAGTGCCCCTGTGTATGACATTACACTGATAGTGTGTCACCCTGATGGAGCAGTGCCCCTGTGTATGACATTACACTGATAGTGTGTCACCCTGATGGAGCAGTGCCCCTGTGTATAACATTACACTGATAGTGTGTCACCCTGATGGAGCAGTGCCCCTGTGTATGACATTACACTGATAGTGTGTCACCCTGATGGAGCAGTGTCCCTGTGTATGGCATTACACTGATAGTGTGTCACCCTGATGGAGCAGTGCCCCTGTGTATAACATTACACTGATAGTGTGTCACCCTGATGGAGCAGTGCCCCTGTGTATGACATTACACTGATAGTGTGTCACGTTGATGGAGCAGTGCCCCTGTGTATGACATTACACTGATAGTGTGTCACCCTGATGGAGCAGTGTCCCTGTGTATAACATTACACTGATAGTGTGTCACCCTGATGGAGCAGTGCCCCTGTGTATGACATTACACTGATAGTGTGTCACCCTGATGGAGCAGTGCCCCTGTGTATGACATTACACTGATAGTGTGTCACCCTGATGGAGCAGTGCCCCTGTGTATAACATTACACTGATAGTGTGTCACCCTGATGGAGCAGTGCCCCTGTGTATGACATTACACTGATAGTGTGTCACCCTGATGGAGCAGTGCCCCTGTGTATGACATTACACTGATAGTGTGTCACCCTGATGGAGCAGTGCCCCTGTGTATGGCATTACACTGATAGTGTGTCACCCTGATGGAGCAGTGCCCCTGTGTATGGCATTACACTGATAGTGTGTCACCCTGATGGAGCAGTGCCCCTGTGTATGACATTACACTGATAGTGTGTCACGTTGATGGAGCAGTGCCCCTGTGTATGGCATTACACTGATAGTGTGTCACCCTGATGGAGCAGTGCCCCTGTGTATGACATTACACTGATAGTGTGTCACCCTGATGGAGCAGTGCCCCTGTGTATGACATTACACTGATAGTGTGTCACCCTGATGGAGCAGTGCCCCTGTGTATGACATTACACTGATAGTGTGTCACGTTGATGGAGCAGTGCCCCTGTGTATGACATTACACTGATAGTGTGTCACCCTGATGGAGCAGTGCCCCTGTGTATGGCATTACACTGATAGTGTGTCACCCTGATGGAGCAGTGCCCCTGTGTATGACATTACACTGATAGTGTGTCACCCTGATGGAGCAGTGCCCCTGTGTATAACATTACACTGATAGTGTGTCACCCTGATGGAGCAGTGCCCCTGTGTATGGCATTACACTGATAGTGTGTCACCCTGATGGAGCAGTGCCCCTGTGTATGACATTACACTGATAGTGTGTCACCCTGATGGAGCAGTGCCCCTGTGTATGGCATTACACTGATAGTGTGTCACCCTGATGGAGCAGTGCCCCTGTGTATAACATTACACTGATAGTGTGTCACCCTGATGGAGCAGTGCCCCTGTGTATGGCATTACACTGATAGTGTGTCACCCTGATGGAGCAGTGCCCCTGTGTATGACATTACACTGATAGTGTGTCACGTTGATGGAGCAGTGCCCCTGTGTATGGCATTACACTGATAGTGTGTCACCCTGATGGAGCAGTGCCCCTGTGTATGACATTACACTGATAGTGTGTCACCCTGATGGAGCAGTGCCCCTGTGTATGACATTACACTGATAGTGTGTCACCCTGATGGAGCAGTGCCCCTGTGTATAACATTACACTGATAGTGTGTCACCCTGATGGAGCAGTGCCCCTGTGTATGGCATTACACTGATAGTGTGTCACCCTGATGGAGCAGTGCCCCTGTGTATGACATTACACTGATAGTGTGTCTCTGATGGAGCAGTGCCCCTGTGTATGGCATTACACTGATAGTGTGTCACCCTGATGGAGCAGTGCCCCCTGTGTATGACATTACACTGATAGTGTGTCACCCTGATGGAGCAGTGCCCCTGTGTATGGCATTACACTGATAGTGTGTCACCCTGATGGAGCAGTGCCCCTGTGTATGACATTACACTGATAGTGTGTCACCCTGATGGAGCAGTGCCCCTGTGTATGGCATTACACTGATAGTGTGTCACCCTGATGGAGCAGTGCCCCGGTGTATGACATTATACTGATAGTGTGTCACCCTGATGGAGCAGTGCCCCTGTGTATGACATTACACTGATAGTGTGTCACCCTGATGGAGCAGTGCCCCTGTGTATGACATTATACTGATAGTGTGTCACCCTGATGGAGCAGTGCCCCTGTGTATGGCATTACACTGATAGTGTGTCACCCTGATGGAGCAGTGCCCCTGTGTATGACATTACACTGATAGTGTGTCACCCTGATGGAGCAGTGCCCCCTGTGTATGGCATTACACTGATAGTGTGTGTGTCCCTGATGGAGCAGTGCCCCTGTGTATGACATTACACTGATAGTGTGTCACCCTGATGGAGCAGTGCCCCTGTGTATAACATTACACTGATAGTGTGTCACCCTGATGGAGCAGTGCCCCTGTGTATGACATTACACTGATAGTGTGTCACCCTGATGGAGCAGTGCCCCTGTGTATGACATTACACTGATAGTGTGTCACCCTGATGGAGCAGTGCCCCTGTGTATGACATTACACTGATAGTGTGTCACGTTGATGGAGCAGTGCCCCTGTGTATGACATTACACTGATAGTGTGTCACCCTGATGGAGCAGTGCCCCTGTGTATGACATTACACTGATAGTGTGTCACCCTGATGGAGCAGTGCCCCTGTGTATGACATTACACTGATAGTGTGTCACCCTGATGGAGCAGTGCCCCTGTGTATGACATTACACTGATAGTGTGTCACCCTGATGGAGCAGTGCCCCTGTGTATGACATTACACTGATAGTGTGTCACCCTGATGGAGCAGTGCCCCTGTGTATGACATTACACTGATAGTGTGTCACCCTGATGGAGCAGTGCCCCTGTGTATAACATTACACTGATAGTGTGTCACCCTGATGGAGCAGTGCCCCTGTGTATGACATTACACTGATAGTGTGTCACCCTGATGGAGCAGTGTCCCTGTGTATGGCATTACACTGATAGTGTGTCACCCTGATGGAGCAGTGCCCCTGTGTATAACATTACACTGATAGTGTGTCACCCTGATGGAGCAGTGCCCCTGTGTATGACATTACACTGATAGTGTGTCACGTTGATGGAGCAGTGCCCCTGTGTATGACATTACACTGATAGTGTGTCACCCTGATGGAGCAGTGTCCCTGTGTATAACATTACACTGATAGTGTGTCACCCTGATGGAGCAGTGCCCCTGTGTATGACATTACACTGATAGTGTGTCACCCTGATGGAGCAGTGCCCCTGTGTATGACATTACACTGATAGTGTGTCACCCTGATGGAGCAGTGCCCCTGTGTATGGCATTACACTGATAGTGTGTCACCCTGATGGAGCAGTGCCCCTGTGTATGGCATTACACTGATAGTGTGTCACCCTGATGGAGCAGTGCCCCTGTGTATGACATTACACTGATAGTGTGTCACGTTGATGGAGCAGTGCCCCTGTGTATGGCATTACACTGATAGTGTGTCACCCTGATGGAGCAGTGCCCCTGTGTATGACATTACACTGATAGTGTGTCACCCTGATGGAGCAGTGCCCCTGTGTATGACATTACACTGATAGTGTGTCACCCTGATGGAGCAGTGCCCCTGTGTATGACATTACACTGATAGTGTGTCACGTTGATGGAGCAGTGCCCCTGTGTATGACATTACACTGATAGTGTGTCACCCTGATGGAGCAGTGCCCCTGTGTATGGCATTACACTGATAGTGTGTCACCCTGATGGAGCAGTGCCCCTGTGTATGACATTACACTGATAGTGTGTCACCCTGATGGAGCAGTGCCCCTGTGTATGGCATTACACTGATAGTGTGTCACCCTGATGGAGCAGTGCCCCTGTGTATGACATTATACTGATAGTGTGTCACCCTGATGGAGCAGTGCCCCTGTGTATGACATTACACTGATAGTGTGTCACCCTGATGGAGCAGTGCCCCTGTGTATGGCATTACACTGATAGTGTGTCACCCTGATGGAGCAGTGCCCCTGTGTATGACATTACACTGATAGTGTGTCTCTGATGGAGCAGTGCCCCTGTGTATGGCATTACACTGATAGTGTGTCACCCTGATGGAGCAGTGCCCCCTGTGTATGACATTACACTGATAGTGTGTCACCCTGATGGAGCAGTGCCCCTGTGTATGACATTACACTGATAGTGTGTCACCCTGATGGAGCAGTGCCCCTGTGTATGGCATTACACTGATAGTGTGTCACCCTGATGGAGCAGTGCCCCTGTGTATGACATTACACTGATAGTGTGTCACCCTGATGGAGCAGTGCCCCTGTGTATGGCATTACACTGATAGTGTGTCACCCTGATGGAGCAGTGCCCCTGTGTATGACATTACACTGATAGTGTGTCTCTGATGGAGCAGTGCCCCTGTGTATGGCATTACACTGATAGTGTGTCACCCTGATGGAGCAGTGCCCCCTGTGTATGACATTACACTGATAGTGTGTCACCCTGATGGAGCAGTGCCCCTGTGTATGGCATTACACTGATAGTGTGTCACCCTGATGGAGCAGTGCCCCTGTGTATGACATTACACTGATAGTGTGTCACCCTGATGGAGCAGTGCCCCTGTGTATGGCATTACACTGATAGTGTGTCACCCTGATGGAGCAGTGCCCCGGTGTATGACATTATACTGATAGTGTGTCACCCTGATGGAGCAGTGCCCCTGTGTATGACATTACACTGATAGTGTGTCACCCTGATGGAGCAGTGCCCCTGTGTATGACATTATACTGATAGTGTGTCACCCTGATGGAGCAGTGCCCCTGTGTATGGCATTACACTGATAGTGTGTCACCCTGATGGAGCAGTGCCCCTGTGTATGACATTACACTGATAGTGTGTCACCCTGATGGAGCAGTGCCCCCTGTGTATGGCATTACACTGATAGTGTGTGTGTCCCTGATGGAGCAGTGCCCCTGTGTATGACATTACACTGATAGTGTGTCACCCTGATGGAGCAGTGCCCCTGTGTATAACATTACACTGATAGTGTGTCACCCTGATGGAGCAGTGCCCCTGTGTATGACATTACACTGATAGTGTGTCACCCTGATGGAGCAGTGCCCCTGTGTATGACATTATACTGATAGTGTGTCACCCTGATGGAGCAGTGCCCCTGTGTATAACATTACACTGATAGTGTGTCACCCTGATGGAGCAGTGCCCCTGTGTATGACATTACACTGATAGTGTGTCACCCTGATGGAGCAGTGCCCCTGTGTATGACATTACACTGATAGTGTGTCACCCTGATGGAGCAGTGCCCCTGTCTATAACATTACACTGATGGTGTGTCACCCTGATGGAGCAGTGCCCCTGTCTATAACATTATACTGATAGTGTGTCACCCTGATGGAGCAGTGCCCCTGTGTATAACATTACACTGATAGTGTGTCACCCTGATGGAGCAGTGCCCCGGTGTATGACATTATACTGATAGTGTGTCACCCTGATGGAGCAGTGCCCCTGTGTATGACATTACACTGATAGTGTGTCACCCTGATGGAGCAGTGTCCCTGTGTATAACATTACACTGATAGTGTGTCACCCTGATGGAGCAGTGCCCCTGTGTATGACATTACACTGATAGTGTGTCACCCTGATGGAGCAGTGCCCCTGTGTATAACATTACACTGATAGTGTGTCACCCTGATGGAGCAGTGCCCCTGTGTATGGCATTACACTGATAGTGTGTCACCCTGATGGAGCAGTGCCCCGGTGTATGACATTACACTGATAGTGTGTCTCTGATGGAGCAGTGCCCCTGTGTATGGCATTACACTGATAGTGTGTCACCCTGATGGAGCAGTGCCCCGGTGTATGACATTACACTGATAGTGTGTCTCTGATGGAGCAGTGCCCCTGTGTATGACATTACACTGATAGTGTGTCACCCTGATGGAGCAGTGCCCCTGTGTATGACATTACACTGATAGTGTGTCACCCTGATGGAGCAGTGTCCCTGTGTATAACATTACACTGATAGTGTGTCACCCTGATGGAGCAGTGCCCCTGTGTATGACATTAGAAGCCCTCCTAGAATCTGTATGTTGCAATAGTCTGCCCATCAGTTTGTCCTCTCCCTGCTGCTTCGAGAATAATGGCTTCTTACCATACGGTATGTGCATTGAGGATTTGCTATCACCTTATGTGAACCTTATGTTTATCTGTCAGCCTATGTTGTGTAGTATAGGTGCTGGGCTTCTTGGCTCTGACCCCTTGGCCTGCTGTCCCCCCTCTTGTACCCTGATCCAATGGCTTTCTCCGCACTGTGTCTTATGTGAAACATGTGTGACTGTCACCTTTCAGGTTGAAGGTTCAGGGTTGGCGTATATAACACAGGTACCGAGTGTCTAGAGTATGACGATTCTTGTCCTGATGAGCCTACTTTTTTATTTTTGCTGTTACTTTAAAGCGGAACAAAACCCAGCAGCAGCCACCCTGGAATATAGTAGATTACAGTGCCAGCTGCTGACTTTTCTGAATTGGGATGTCTTGCTGTGCGCTTGCTCCCATTCCAGCCCTTTAGATATGCTGAGGCGTGAGCACCCACACTGACGGGGATGTGGCAGCACATGAGATATACCTTGAGTACAAGAATGGGGGGGGTGCTTATACTGGTCCTGAGGTACCTCGCCACCTGGTACCTCCATAACGTACAGTATATTGGTTGGATCAGAAGCACACCACTGACACAAGTGTATATATATATATATATATATATATATATATATATATATATATATAAATAAAAGTTGTTCAAATCAGGCTGAGGGCGTTGTAATGGGACTGGGAGTGCTTTTTAAATTGACTGCCCAGGCGAAGGTTCATCTCATGTTTGCATCAGGGGCTGTGTTTTTAAAGTGGACCAAAGCGGGGCATCCCAAACCTAGATGCCACCTGGGGGAGGTGGGTATTGAAGCGAACAACTGTGCTACTTATTTCTAAACGTAAAGTGGACCAAATCACAGGATTTTGACTACGGTAGCTTTTGGTCCTTGACCCTGTTGTGTGAAACCCCCCAGGTCGCCCAAAGTAACTCGCCTTTCCCCAGTCCTACAGTGCATGTGCGGCCTCCTGTCCAATCAGCAGGCTCGGATCCGCTCTCGCCCATTCATCTAAGGATTACCTACGACTCGATCCCTGCTGTCCTCCAACAGAATGGCTGGCGCAGGCCCTGCTAAAGCTATAGCAGGGAGCGGCACTCCTCGCACATGTGCAGTTGGATCGGGGAGAAGGTTAGTTTACTCGGCAACCTGGGGGGGTTTTACACAGCAGGGTATCCCGAATCTGAATGCCCTATTGGGAGCGACTATGCCTGCCTTGGAGTCTCATAGACTCCCAGGGTGGATTGGACCTGTAAGTGTGTTTTTCACAAATAAATCTGCATATTGTGATAACATTGATGAAGATGTTTTATTGGCTATTTAAGTGCCTGTCTGATTAATGTCTGCTTCTGTCTGGAAAACTTTTGGTTATTTTGCTTTCTTAGCTGATACATGAATGTCTGCTGAGGTTAGGGTGCACTATTGTATGTGGCCAGTGGGTTTCTAATCCAATGACATTGAACCAGGGGCATCTGTGACCTCCCTGTACCATCCTGGGTGTATTTGGTACCTTGGGTAAACTTTGTCGGCTGCCTTATTAAACCTACTGTATCATTACAAAGAGAACCGGTCTCAGTTGGGGATATGCAGTCATAGCTGAGCATTATATTCATAGTGTGTGGCGTAATTGCGATTTGTGATGCAGAGCACCACAGTAGCACATTTGATACCCTATCGGTGAATGGGCCCTTTCACGCCTCAAGGTTTGAGGTGTGATCAGAAAAAATGCTCTTATCATTTGTCAGTCTTGGTTGTCCTAGACTAGAATTGGACCCCTTTGAGACGGGCCTTTTTGTTGATTATCTGAACCAAAACCTCCCTGGTTCACTGCATTCTCTTTGATCTGGAGATCTCCCAAGTGCATTCATGGACACCCCCCCAATATCACTGATAATACTGCCATGACAGACTTGGAAGTGGAATAAGCGGACTTGCTTCAAACAGAATGCAGAGATGTTTGGACAAATGTGAGCCGTACCCTTATTTGAGGGGAGTTTTGCATGTGATGCTGGCATAGAAGGTCCAATTTGATTATATGTAAACTGCAAAGCCCAACTACATCAAGTTAAAGTGGTCCAAAACTGTAAGGTTCAGTTAGAAACCCACCCCCTGGTTCATCTAAATTTGGGATGCCACGCTGTATGAAACCCCACCAGTCCCTTGGGAGATCTGAGCTTCTATTTATATGTGACTGCACCCTTCTTATGTGTTTGGGAAGCTTTATGGTAAAATATTTTTCCTTCTAAACTCTTTGATTTTAGGTTGCTGCTGGCAATTTTGATCTAAAAAAATGTGAAAGCTTTTCCAGCAAGCCTGAGCATGTTTGTCATGCAGTGTGATTGCAAGGCTTGCCATCGGGTCAGCTTGTTGCTGTGCCGTGCATGTTCACAGGCGACTGCATTGCTGTGTGCCCACTCCTTAGGTTTCCTCTAATTATAGCCCCGAGGCCAGAAAAGGAATCCAGGGTCTTCTGTATGCTGCCACCTCCATCAGACATTTATAGCAGTAGCAATATATACAGCCAGATCACTACATTTGGAAGCCTTCACATATTCACATTATTGGAAAAATATTGGGAATTCCAATATAGGAAATCTTCAACATAAGTAAAACTAGATATTAGTTGAGGAAGTTAATGATTTTGGAAGTTCAGACGCGTGCCACACCTTTTACATGACTCCATTATCGGAATCATCTTATGTAGTTTACTTGGTGTTGTCCTGTTGTGACACACATGTACACCAGGTATTGTGTAAATGTCAGGGTTTGCTACCTATAACTTCCTGACGACCCAAAGGGACCCTTTATCCCTCTGAAAAGTACCCCAGGCCCATTCAAACAATGTCTGGTCCAGGCGCTACTCATAAAGTATCTACATGGTGAAAAATGTTTGAATCTGAGAGTTTGGTTTGCAGATTTAAATGCATGAATGAACTCTTTTTGTTCTTTGGTATATTCCCCAGACTGTATTCGCCACAGCTCTTGGTACATAACCAAAAACCATGGCGATAGGTTTCCTCCCCCCAAAATCAGTATGCCCCGCTGTGTGAACCCCCCCAGGTCGCCCATACACTTACCTTCTTTTCCGGTCCAATGGCGCATGCGCGCGCCGCTGCTGCTTCCCCGATTTCCCACTAGCAGGACGTGTGCCCGTGCCAGGCATTTGTGAATGATGGGCACGCTCCCTGTTAGAAGGTTGCAGGGGATGCGGGCATCAGCGCACTCTGAGCCGCTCGCCTTAGACAAAAGGCATGTCAGCGAATCCCAGTGCGCTGATTGGACGAGCGGCTGTGCATGTCCCGTAGGATGGGGTAGAGGTGAGTTAACTTCTGTGAACTGGGGGTTTCACACAGCGGGTCACCTGCGATTGGGGTGCCCCGGGGACAGGATAGTCAAAATCCTGGGTTTCGGTCAAAACCCAGGATAGTCAATAGTTTTGACTATCTTGGGTTTTGGTGCCCTCCTTAAAGAGCCCCTCAGGGGGCATCCCCTCCCTTCTTGCTGCTCACCTGTTGATGGTCACCATGGGTACCAAGTCGTGCAGGTTGACTGGGGGGGGGGGGGGGGCTTGTTTCTTCTGAAACCCCCCGCTTGCCTATTGTGTTTGCTGACACAGCGAGCCTTCAGCGGGCTCCATCTTGCTGGACTTCTCCATTTCAGGGCCTGTCCATTTGGGGACTCTTGGTCTGTCGTAGGATAGTGGCCTATCCCTTTTTTTTCCTGGGAAAGTCTCGGGACTAGCTGTTTCTTCCAGGAAAGGCTCTGATTGTGGTCTATGGGAGTTAACATCCCTTGCGTTTTATTGGTTTTAGTCTCCGATGGATGCCCTCCTTTGGTAGGAGGTTATCTATTGGCCCACTGAGTTCCTACTGATATGGACCTGTTGGGCTCTGTCACGATCACAGGGGTTCTGCCCTTTATTATTGGCCCAGAATTGGCCTGAACTTTTCCTTTGGGCATTAGTAGTTTCTGGCTGGACATTATACTCGATATGTATTATTTTCGTCACCCTGCCAGGCAGGGGTCTGCGCAAGATCGCTGAAGAAGGGAAGACCCGTTATGCCGGGGGCCCGGGTGGGCTCTCTCACGAGGTCTGTTCTGCATTGTCGGGCTCCTTTCTATTTCGCCCCTATCTTCAGGCTCTAGTTTGGAGTTATTGCGGTTTTGTTCTTCACCCTGTTAGAGATGGCATGTCTCTGGGTGTCTTGTTCCATTGAAGAGCTAGGACCTAGTTCCTCCTCTTCGTCTTCTGCCTTTTTCTGCCGTCTATGTTAGGGTATGTGGTACCTGTATTGCTTGGCTGGGTCTGGCTCTCTCCCCTACTGGACGTTCCCTGTTCCCGGGGTTCTAGAGTTATTACGGCATGGTTGGTGTTGGCCCCCCAACTTAGTTCTATTAAGGTTTCAGGGCTCGCCCTGTTCGCCTACTACAGTGGTCTGATCCAATCTTCTGTGTTGAGCATTCATCAGGGTTTGCTCAGGTACATTCCTTGAGGAATTCTTGCTCCCCTTTTGGGGGTTTACTTAGTCTGATGCCCTGCTAAGGGTTACCTTGGGTCTTATTCAGGTTCTTGTCTGACCTGTTCCTTACCTCATATCGCTCTTCTGGGGCGGTTGCTCCAGTCATAAGTGTGCCATAAAGAATGGCTCTGTCAGCGATCATAGTCATTATATATATATATATATATATATATATATAATCTGTACACCACGAGGTGGGGGTGCTCCGCCTTACGCCGAGTTTGGCTCCAGGCGGGGTTTTTATTCTCCTTTTGTCCAGATCCTCTGGGCTACTGTCTTGATTATTATGAGCTTAGGGGATCTGTCTTCCCCTTCAGGTGTTGGAGATTTTCTGGTCTGTCTCTTATCCCTGGTAGGGATTATACCCTTGGGGCTTATTGGTCTCCATCCTTTAGTACCGGATCTGATTGCCTCCAGCAGGACGTGCTGTATGCTTAGAATAATACAATTCTGTGAAGTACTCACCTGTAGAATTGGTATTATACGCATACAGCATGTCCTGCTCCACCCCACCCTGGTTTCACATTGTTCTGGATCCCCTGTATGGTGATTATTATTGATATTTTTGCCATTTCTGGGTGGTTGGTTGCTTCCGGCTTCTCTTTCTCACTGCTTTTCAATGCTGGGGATTTGTGGGAGGTCCCTCGGTATATGTAGGGCTGGGAGGAGCTTGTTTTCTACATGTCTGCAGTGCACGGCGGCGGAGGATTACCCACATGTTATGACTATATCTGGAGCAGGACGTGCTGTATGCGTATAATACCAATTCTACAGGTGAGTACTTCACAGAATTGTATTTTTACCTATAATGCAATGCTTTGAGCAGATGCTAAAGTGGGTTTTGCAAGTACTCCACACATATTGGCTTAGAAGTCATTGGAAAAGAGAGGATCAGCCCTTTAAAAGTGGAACAGTACACTCAAAAACTGATTATATTCATACCAGGAGAAGAGGACAAGCTTGCGTCTGTGGTGTGAAATTGACCCCCTCTAGCTATCCCGCATGTTTATCTCGATTTTTAATATTGGGCCATTTCCTGGTGGAGCTGTACAGCTCTTGGCCTTTGTTGAACAGGAGGGCCATAGCAAGCATCTACATGTTTCCACACAAATATCAGTGGAATGCTCAGCCCTGAGCAGTCTGTGAGCTGCTATTATGCAAATCACTTACTGTAAACCTAAGAGGGATTTTCACCGCTCTGCAGCCCACGTGTAGTCACATTGCCAGCTAGAAATGGGCATCTTTAAACAAACAAGTGGCATTAATCCTAGATTCATGTACTGCAAGCAGCATTTATGAGAGAGTGGCATAGAGCAGAATGCATGTTAATAGGAGACAGCAGGATAACCAGGAACTACATAGGAGAGTGCAGATCTGTAATACTTGATCCATAGAGAATGGCATGCGTGGCAGTTGTGCAGTACATGTTACATAGAAAGGAGCATGGCAGTGGTGTAGTACATGTTACATAGAGAGGGGCATGCATGGCAGTGGTGTAGTACATGGTACATAGAGAGCGGCTGTGGTGTAGTACATGGTACATAGAGAGTGGCAGTTGTGTAGTACATGGTACATAGCGAGCGGCAGTTGTGTAGTACATGGTACATAGAGAGCGGCAGTGGTGTAGTACATGTTACATAGAGAGGGGCATGCATGGCAGTGGTGTAGTACATGGTACATAGAGAGCGGCAGTGGTGTAGTACATGTTACATAGAGAGGGGCATGCATGGCAGTGGTGTAGTACATGGTACATAGAGAGGGGCATGCATGGCAGTGGTGTAGTACATGGTACATAGAGAGCGGCAGTGGTGTAGTACATGGTACATAGAGAGTGGCAGTGGTGTAGTACATGGTACATAGAGAGTAGCAGTGGTGTATTACATGGTATATAGAGAGTGGCAGTGGTGTAGCACATGATACATAGAGAGCGGCAGTGGTGTAGTACATGATACATAGAGAGTGGCAGTGGTGTAGTACATGGTACATAGAGAGTAGCAGTGGTGTATTACATGGTATATAGAGAGTGGCAGTGGTGTAGCAC
This sequence comes from Gastrophryne carolinensis, assembly GCA_027917425.1. Lineage (NCBI taxonomy): Eukaryota > Metazoa > Chordata > Amphibia > Anura > Microhylidae > Gastrophryne > Gastrophryne carolinensis. The sequence goes on along the minus strand of CM051236.1, from coordinate 390,613,913 downwards.
ATGATTCATAGAGAGCGGCAGTGGTGTAGTACATGGTACATAGCGAGTGGCAGTGGTATAGTACATGGTACATAGAGAGTGGCAGTTGTGTAGTACATGGTACATAGCGAGTGGCAGTTGTGTAGTACATGGTACATAGAGAGTGGCAGTGGTGTAGTACATGGTACATAGCGAGTGGCAGTTGTGTAGTACATGGTACATAGAGAGTGGCAGTGGTGTAGTACATGGTACATAGAGAGTGGCAGTGGTGTAGTACATGGTACATAGAGAGTGGCAGTGGTGTAGTACATGATACATAGAGAGTGGCAGTGGTGTAGTACATGGTACATAGAGAGTGGCAGTGGTGTAGTACATGGTACATAGAGAGTGGCAGTGGTGTAGTACATGGTACATAGAGAGTGGCAGTGGTGTAGTACATGATACATAGAGAATGGCAGTGGTGTAGTACATGATACATAGAGAGCGGCAGTGGTGTAGTACATGATACATAGAGAGTGGCAGTTGTGTAGTACATGGTACATAGAGAGTGGCAGTGGTGTAGTACATGGTACATAGAGAGTGGCAGTGGTGTAGTACATGATACATAGAGAGTGGCAGTTGTGTAGTACATGGTACATAGAGAGTGGCAGTGGTGTAGTACATGGTACATAGAGAGTGGCAGTGGTGTAGTACATGATACATAGAGAGCAGCAGTGGTGTAGTACATGATACATAGAGAGCCGCAGTGGTGTAGTACATGGTACATAGAGAGTGGCAGTGGTGTAGTACATGGTACATAGAGAGTGGCAGTGGTGTAGTACATGGTACATAGAGAGTGGCAGTGGTGTAGTACATGATACATAGAGAGTGGCAGTGGTGTAGTACATGATACATAGAGAGTGGCAGTGGTGTAGTACATGGTATATAGAGAGTGGCAGTGGTGTAGCACATGATTCATAGAGAGCGACAGTGGTGTAGTACATGATACATAGAGAGTGGCAGTGGTGTAGTACATGATACATAGAGAGTGGCAGTGGTGTAGTACATGATACATAGCGAGTGGCAGTGGTGTAGTACATGACACATAGAGAGTGGCAGTGGTGTAGTACATGGTACATAGAGAGTGGCAGTGGTGTAGTACATGATACATAGAGAGTGTCAGTGGTGTAGTACATGATACATAGAGAGTGGCAGTGGTGTAGTACATGATACATAGAGAGTGGCAGTGGTGTAGTACATGGTACATAGAGAGTGGCAGTTGTGTTGTACATGACACATAGAGAGCGGCAGTGGTGTAGTATATGATACATAGAGAGCCGCAGTGGTGTAGTACATGGTACATAGAGAGTGGCAGTGGTGTAGTACATGGTACATAGAGAGTGGCAGTGGTGTAGTACATGATACATAGAGAGCCGCAGTGGTGTAGTACATGGTACATAGAGAGTGGCAGTGGTGTAGTACATGGTACATAGAGAGCGGCAGTGGTGTAGTACATGATACATAGAGAGCGGCAGTGGTGTAGTACATGGTACATAGAGAGTGGCAGTGGTGTAGTACATGATACATAGAGAGCGGCAGTGGTGTAGTACATGATACATAGAGAGCGGCAGTGGTGTAGTACATGATACATAGAGAGTGGCAGTTGTGTAGTACATGGTACATAGAGAGTGGCAGTGGTGTAGTACATGATACATAGAGAGCCGCAGTGGTGTAGTACATGGTACATAGAGAGTGGCAGTGGTGTAGTACATGGTACATAGAGAGCGGCAGTGGTGTAGTACATGATACATAGAGAGCGGCAGTGGTGTAGTACATGGTACATAGAGAGCGGCAGTGGTGTAGTACATGGTACATAGAGAGCGGCAGTGGTGTAGTACATGGTACATAGAGAGTGGCAGTGGTGTAGTACATGATACATAGCGAGTGGCAGTTGTGTAGTACATGGTACATAGAGAGTGGCAGTGGTGTAGTACATGGTACATAGAGAGTGGCAGTGGTGTAGTACATGGTACATAGAGAGTGGCAGTGGTGTAGTACATGGTACATAGAGAGTGGCAGTGGTGTAGTACATGGTACATAGAGAGTGGCAGTGGTGTAGTACATGGTACATAGAGAGTGGCAGTGGTGTAGTACATGGTACATAGAGAGCGGCAGTGGTGTAGTACATGATACATAGAGAGCCGCAGTGGTGTAGTACATGACACATAGAGAGCGGCAGTGGTGTAGTACATGGTACATAGAGAGTGGCAGTGGTGTAGTACATGGTACATAGAGAGTGGCAGTGGTGTAGTACATGGTACATAGAGAGTGGCAGTGGTGTAGTACATGGTACATAGAGAGTGGCAGTGGTGTAGTACATGATACATAGAGAGTGGCAGTGGTGTAGTACATGGTACATAGAGAGTGGCAGTGGTGTAGTACATGGTACATAGAGAGTGGCAGTGGTGTAGTACATGGTACATAGAGAGTGGCAGTGGTGTAGTACATGGTACATAGAGAGTGGCAGTGGTGTAGTACATGATAGAGAGCGGCAGTGGTGTAGTACATGGTACATAGCGAGTGGCAGTTGTGTAGTACATGGTACATAGAGAGTGGCAGTGGTGTAGTACATGGTACATAGAGAGTGGCAGTGGTGTAGTACATGGTACATAGAGAGTGGCAGTTGTGTTGTACATGATACATAGAGAGTGGCAGTTGTGTTGTACATGATACATAGAGAGTGGCAGTTGTGTTGTACATAGAGAATGGCATGCATGGCAGTTGAGTATTACATGTTACTGGGCGCTGTGCCGTCTGCTGTGTACCGACTCCAGCATAAAAAGAAAATCTTTTACTAATATTGTATAAGGATGTAACTTTCTTAGAAAGTTTAGAAATGTTAATTATAAATATATTGTGTGTGCTCTTGGCAAAATCAGTGATAAGCAGCAGCAGTGTGTGCTAGTAATAATAGATGAGTTCTCTATGCTCCTCTGTCCCTTACCCTGCATTCACACCTATGTGCCTGCTGCACATGCTCAGTAGTACATTTCTCCTACTAGAGGAAGTTAATCACTGAGTGCGCCTGCAGTCATCTCAGAAGTGCAGAATAGAAGCACAGTTTCATTGTTTCCACAAACTTTACATTAATCAATAGTTCAGGGTATTTACACAAGGACCAACCCTATTTCTGGCCTTTTGTATTACTTGTATCTGGTATTTTTTAGCAGTTTTCCTCAGACATCTTTGCCATGGTGGGTGGAGATTAGTTCCCATAAACCGAGAAAGAGGACAGCCTGCTTCCAAATCATCCCTTATGCAGAAAAGCTGCATGATCATGGAGGACATTACAGTAGCTGGAGCTGTGCTGTTTTATTTAAAGTGGACCTTCACTCTGAATAAGATCTTATCTTATATGTTTCTCACACCCTGTACATACAGATTGCTCACATTAAAAATAATTTTACCTGCATCTACTGCATGTTATGAGCCTTTAAACATCCAAGATGGTGTCTCATGAAGCATCAGGCAGCCTGCAAACAAGAATTGTCTTCTGACTCGGTCCGCATTCTGGGATTGCTGTCATTTCCCTGACCCCAGCTCTGCTCTTTCTGTGGAACGCACAGCTATAACCCCACCCCTGCACTTTATCCTGCTCTACTCTCTTCCGCTTCTGAGTCAAGATGGTGGCGCCTGTATCCTAGTTTCCTGAACAGAGTTGCAGCCCGGTGGGGGAAAGAATAATAAGTAACTTAAAATGTAAAATATAGTAATTGTAGATGCTGGGTAATAGTTAAGGGTTTGGGCTTTTCATTAAATCATACTGAAGGTCCAGTTTAAGTGGCCTGATTGGTGAGAAAAAGCCTGATGTTTCCATTATATTTATTGATAATTATTGGCCAATTTATGAAGCATTCGGAGCTTGATTAAATAGGATTTGTAGCTTTGGCTTACAGACTCCAAAGCCCTTGTGTGCACGCTCAGATGGGGCCTTAAATAATAAATAAATAATAAATAAAATAATTGTACATCAGGTACAGGGCAGGCTTACCTCTCAACTTGTGTTACGTGTACTTGAGATTTACCTTACTACTTTACCCAAGTCCAAATTTACTCCAAAACAAAATGGTTTTCGACATGGTATTAGGTGACAAACAACCCATATGTAGCACCCAGATTGTACTTTAGATAAGATGTGGCTTGTCCAAGAAAGGTTGAAACTCCTGATCTAGACAATGATTGGCCTTCTACAGCAAGCAAGGATGATCTTTTTCAAGTCCACAACCCCCGCCCGTTGGAGGGTGTATCCTTCCACATGGATTAATGGCTGGGCCTCTGGAGTAGAGAGATTTGTTTGGTTCTACCTCAGGGGCCTAAATCTGCTTCAGGGTGTTTGGCCTCCTCTTAGTAGTGGAGTCCATGGCCCATGCATTATGTTGCCACCATAATTCAGGCATGGAGTTAGGTCTCAGTTGCTGCTGGAGTACCTGTAGACCCTGGATATTTTATATATTTTTTGTATATATTTTCTCCTTGTCCAAGACTGCAGGTAGAGCAAAGTGGGATTGGGTTTTTTTTTGTAAACCACAAAATATCCCAAGCATCGAGGCAACTTCCTTTAATCCTGGACAGGTCTGTTAACCACTGAAACTTAGTAGAGGATCTCTTTATTTCTTGCTGTGATAAAGCAGATGTCTAATTCCGACCCTAATGATCCATCTGTCTGCCTGCTCCTGCATTTGTGCGAGCGGCTTGTCACTCAGTGCTGTGGTACTAGATATATTTTCTCCCCTATAGCTGCTATAGGCTCTATTCTTATATCAAGCTTCTAGCATTCATAAGCCCCTCTGAACAAAAAATTAGGATTCCCCACAGCACATAAATTGGGATCCAAATCTTCAATACATTTCTGTTGGTGAGATCCAGCTCCTGGTGCTCCTTACTGGCCGGTGGAATCCAGTGGTGGTCTGCAAGAGCTTTTCCATAGCCAGTTCACCTCCCCCTGCCAGTATTGCAGCGAAGGGCTGTGATCACTGTGTGCAGACCCAGATCTCCAGAATGGATAATTATTGAATATCTGGAGCCAGAGGAATCTGCTGCTGGGGGTCAAAGGTTGTGTATACAGCATAGAAAAATCTTCATACAGCTGTAACTGAGGAATTGCCACCTTAAGAATAGACCAAAAAGCCTGCCCCCTGTACAAGGTAAAGAGGAGCACCCGCTGTATTAGAGACTACAAGACTCTAGTGCTGGCAGTCGCCCTCTTTGTGGGGCAACACGATTTGGGGTAAAGTCCTCCCAGACTGACCGTAAACTAACCTCACCACGTTCTCGCTAACATCCAGCTAAGGTGTGTACCCCCACCAGGCATTTTTGAATGACCAGCATGGCCTCTGAATGGAGCATAAGCTGTTGAATGTCTGGCAACTAGCGTATGTGCCATGGGATAGAGGAGATGGGTTTCTTGTGGATTTCACACATCCAAAATCTGGATGCCCTGTGGAGGAGGAACAAAATCTGGGCTAGTGAAATCCTAGGTTTTGTTCCTCTTTAAAACGGTAAGGATTTACATAGCACATATAGACCAAGAACAGGCTATACCCCTTATTCATGGAGGTGTATCGCAAAATTAAAAATCCATACAAACACCAGCTAATGAGAGGAGGGGTCACTTATACACCCGAACTGAATAAACGCCTGCCCAGCTTGTAGGTGACAGGTTTGAGTGTATCATGGGTGACGGAGCCAAGAAAGAAACAAGTCCGGCTGGATATTTCTTGATGCCTGGTGACCTCACCTCCCGCCATCCAGCATATTTATATGGATATTCTTAGTATACAGTACGTCCTGCTCCAGATATAATACTTACACTTATCCTCCGCCAGATGGCGCTACACTGCAGACACATGTAAAACAGGCTCCTCCCGGCCCCTCAAATACCCGGGGACCTCCCACAAATCCCCAGATTTCTCTGCAGTGCTTACTGCGAAGACATGAAGTATCACTCTCTCGCAGGTGAGCGGGGCTATTAAAGCCTGCGGCCCTGTTGGACTATTCCCACCGTTCCTCGTTTGATGGGCCTCCCAGCCTGGGCTGCGCTGGTCGGGTGAAGGTAGGCGGACCATGCGTGCTTATGGAGCGCTGCTCCACCGCAATCCCCCACCAAAGGGTAGGCGGTATAGGCTGATGGTGAGCTTTTATGGGATGCTCCTCCCGCTTTCTTGCCCCATGCCTGTGTAGAGGTGGGTCCTGTACAGAGGGCCGCCATCCTCCCTCATTCTCCCTGTAGCCTTTGGGGGGGAAAGAAGGTGGGGAGGTGTGGTGAGTGGGTTAGTGATTCGTGCATTTGGCTTTTTGTCTGTTTTGACTAGTATATGTGGTGTCAGCCGCCGCGCTGACTTGTCTTTTTTACTATTACAATTGCCGGGCGGCGGCGTTACCTCAGACGCTTCTGCGTTCTCATTGGCTGCTTGTCTGAGGGCTTCGCGCTCTTCGGGGGGGGGGGGGGCTGGCCTGCTCTGGCCTGCCCTTCGAGGTTCGCTCGGCGCCATTTTGTCAGGTCGCACGCGGGCACGGTTCTACCTACCACAGTCCGTAAGTGCCCTCGCGGGCGGCTTTATGCTCATTCCTTACTGTGTATGGTTTTGACGCCCCTTCTTCTCATTGTGTCTTTCAGACGGGTGAATCCAGTGGCTTCTCTCGGCCCGGTGTAATTGATAGTTGTGCCTAGTATAATTACTCCCACTTCCCTAGCGGGTCATTGGGGCATCCAGGGTTGCTTTACAGCGTCAATCCCTACTGACTTATTGTGCCTATTAATCACCATATAGAGGCATCCCAGGATAATGTGACCGGGGTTCCTTCGGGACAAGCCCGGCTGTGTGTAGCTTGTGGGGTCTCGCCTATCAGCGGTGACAGTGCACGGGTCTGTGTTCCTTGCGCACAGCAGGCGCTAACGTTGCAACCTGCCCCTCCTGTGGCTGGGCCTGCACCTCGTCTCACTTCACCTACTCCCCCAAGCTTGAGTCTCACCCCCATTGCATTACAATGCATTACAATTGCATTACCATTGCATACAAGCAGGGATTCTCAACCTGATGTGTCTGCTAGACTGGCCAGTGTTGAAAAATTGATTCCTTAGCGCGTAAGGCCACCGCTAAAAAGCGTCACTTAACCCCTGATGCCACTCTTTTCCCTATGGAGTCTGATGAGTTTTTGCATCTATGTGGCTACACCCCCTCGGACGAAGGGGAGCTGTTCTCTGATTCCAGGTCATCTGACGAGAGACCCAGGGGTCATGACAATTCTGGCTCTGACTCCTGGGCCCCGGATGATACTGACAGACTGCTGGTTCAGATTTTCGAGGTTCTGTCCATCTCTCCCCCTGTTGCGGCTCCCTGGCAAAGGGGTGAGATTTTTCATACTGCTAAGGCTTGTTTGGAATTTCCAGAGCAAACCCATTTCAATAACCTTGTGCTTAAGGAGTGGGAACGTCCCAGTAGACTTCCCGGTATACCTAAGAGTTGGGACAGAAAGTATCCCTTTCCTGCTGATATGGTCAAGTGCTGGTCATCGCCTCCCGAGGTGGATGCTCCTATTCTAGGGCTGTCTAACACCTCTATTATGCACTCCCCTGACTCTACTACTCTGCAGGATGCCGAGGACCGCCGCATTGACCAATTGCCGTGCCATGCCTTTGCATTTGTGGGGACGGCGCTGCGCCCGGTTTGCGCCTCGGCCATTACATCTGTGGCACTCTGGGCCCTGATCAGAAGTGTACTTGACGGTGTTTCTGATGATTTGCCACCTGAAACGTTTAATGCTCTAACTGTGATGTGTTTGTAAACTTTATCCTATCTACCTTGGATGATGCCATTAGGATGTGTGCGAGAACTTCTGCCTTGGTGGTAGCTATACGCCGCGCGGTTTGGCTGCGCCAGTGGGCTGCTGACAATGCTGCCTGTTTAGGGACCGCCTAGACCTTTTTGCTAAAGGAGGTAAGTTACCCCAGCGCAGGCGGCAGTCTCGGCCATTTCGGGGCCAGGGCTCCCTCTCATCTACTGTGGTGCTAAGCAGGGAAAAGGGGTGTCCTTCGCGGGGGCTCGTGCTGATTCCTGGCATAGGAGCAGAGGACGACGTCCTGGCTCCTCATGGTGGTCTAAGCCCAAATCCTCTCCCAAGCCCCCTCAGGCATGATGGGGCGCCCTCGCCCGTCAGGGTGGGGGGACGTCTACAGCCTTTTGCTCACGTCTGGAGGCATCACGTCTCAGACCGGTGGAGGGAGGAGGTAGTGTCCTCTGGTTACAAGATAGAGTTTGCTGTGCTGGCGTATCTACCTTGACTGGTATCTACCTTGACTGGTGTGAGTCTAGGTCTCTTCCCTGTCGTGTGTTCTCAGTTCCCAGGGTTCTGGAGTTTTTACAGCATGGGTTGGAGTCGGGTCTCCAACTCAGTACTCTGAGGGGTCAGGTTTCTGCCCTGTCTGTCTTCTTTCAGAAGTCTTTTGCTCAGCATTCTTTGGCTAAGACTTTCTTTCAGGGGGTTACTCAGGTGCGTCCCCCACGGAAACCTATGGTCCCTGTTTGGGATTTGAACTTGGTTTTGTCTGCCTTGCAGGGTGCTCCCTTTGAACCTATTCAGGATGCTGCTCTGGCTGTACTTACCCTCAAGGTTGTCTTTCTGGTGGCTATTACTTCGGTCAGGCGTGTGTCTGAGCTGGCGGCTCTGTCTATCCAGCCCCCATACTTTGAGAGACACCAGGATAAGGTGGTGGTCCGCTTTAAGCCGGACTTTCTGCCTAAGGTGGTGTCTGCTTTTCATTTGAATCAAGATATTGTTCTTCCTTCCTTGTGCCCTAATCCTAGCAATGCTAAGGAAAGGGTTCTGCATTCCTTGGATGTAGTCAGGTGTCTGAAGTATTACCTGGTAGTCACTGCGTCCTTCAGGAAAACTGATGCTCTTTTTGTGGTCCCTTCTGGTCCTAGGAAGGGTTTGGCTCCTGCCAAGTCTACTATCAGCAAATGGATCCGTCAGGCTGTGATTCAGGCCTATTCTGCTAAGGGGAAGAGTCCTCCCTTCCGCCTTACTGCTCATTCTACTTGTGCTATTGGTGCCTCTTGGGCCTTCCAGCACCAGGCTTCTGTTGAACAAGTTTGCAAGGCCGCTACTTGGTCTTCTGTTCATACCTTTTCAAAGTTTTACAAGGTTGATGTTAGGGCCTCAGCTGATGCTGTTTTTGGCCGCAAGGTTTTGCAGGCGGCAGTGGTTTAAACTGTCTGCTGTTACCTTTTTGTTGGGGATCCCACCCTACTTTATGGACACTGCTATTGGATGTCCCAAGTGTAAGTACTATATCTGGAGCAGGACGTACTGTATACTAAGAATAATACAATTATGTGAAATACTCACCTGTAGAATTTGTATTATACATATACAGTACGTCCTGCTCCTCCCCACCCTGGTTTTTGCATTATTCTGGATCCCCTGTATGGTGATTATCATTGTTATAGTTATCAGTTTTTTGGTGGTTGAATTCTCCCGGCTTCTTGTTCACTGCTTTTCAATGCTGGGGATTTGTGGGAGGTCCCCGGGTATTTGAGGGGCCGGGAGGAGCCTGTTTTACATGTCTCTGCAGTGCAGCGCCATCTGTAAGTAAGCTTTCTGGAGCAGGACGTACTGTATACTTATAATATCAATTCTACAGGTGAGTATTTCACAGAATTGTATTTTTTATTATCGGACCATTTGTTGGGATCATTGGGCCTGAATTGGGATACCCCGCTGTGTGAAACCCCCCAAATCCACCGTTCCACTCACCTGATCCCAAAGCCCTTGCAGGGAACGCATCCTCGCTTACATCTGGCTTTGCGTACACGCACGCCAAATCTAGAAGCTGAATGGGGGCATGCTGCCGATGGCGTACTTTTCTCTCTGCTGCTTAGCCGCTGGCAGAGCCGAAGGGCGTGGGACCCGTTCAGCCAATCAGCACACTTTGTTTGGGCTGAGCCTGCACCATGGGAATAACAGGAAGGTGAGTGAATCGGGCGACCTAATCCCAATTCAAGATGTCCCCCCTCCAAAAGGAACAACACACGGGAAAGTTAAATTCCAGTGTATTGTTCCTCTTTAATGAGTAGACAAAGCCATTTAAATCATCTTTTCATCTGTTATTCCAAGCCCTGAAGGCGTTGCATGTGCAACACTTGGGTACTGCTGGTCCAATAGTGCCCACGACAATTCTGAACGGATACTGGCGTTGCCATAGGTTTGATTATACCCCATTGGCTGTTAATATAGCATGGTTTCTGCCTGTCTCCTTCCTGCCAGCTTTCCCGTTTGCTCTTCTGGACGATTACAACTGTTATGGGTGTAATCCATGAGGGACACTACCTGTTTGCAGCCTGAAGGCTGGATGGTGAAAGCTGTAGGAATCCTGTCTTGACATGCAGCTGGAGGGAATCCTTCTCATTTTTGTGCTTTAGTCAGTATATGATCTGCCTCCTCCCTGTTGCCCAGCTTTATGAAACAGCCTCACAGTTAGGTGCACTGCTGAAGCCCACTGGGACAGATATCTGATAAGGCGTAGGTCTGCTTTAATTGTTTCCAGTATCCTTTGTTTGGGGGGGGGGGGGGGGATCCAGGCATATAACACTAAATAACTGCTGCCAGACTCGACATGCTGACTATGTGATATGTAGATTGCTTGAGGGATGTTCTGTGGCGTGTTACACCCTACAAGTGGTGGAGCAGTCTCGCAATGAGCGATGCCGAGTCTTGCTAATAATAGCGGCTAAAGTGGAGTCGTGCAGAGATCACAGCTGGCATTTGTGTGTGGGAATGGAAATGCAGAGAGGCCGACTCCATAGCCCAGCAGCTTATATCTTCCTTATTATTATTGGGAACTTTTAATTGCTGGTGCTGCATCATCCACCTTCATGGCCTCAGGCGTTATGGGCGGGTGTGGTTTCCTCTGACTGCTCCCTTTTAGTTTCGAGTCACTGTGTGCTCTGCAAACATATGTAGAGATAGTGGTATAAACCATGCGATACACTCAACAATACAAGTGCTTGGTGGTATTGCAGTGTATTGCCACACTCTTATGTGTTGGGGTTTTCTATGAACTAAATGAATGGAAGGCATAAATGCACAATAAAGTGCGGGGAGCTTCCTCTTGCTGAGTATGGCCTCAGCCTGCTAGAACTCCATAGAGCCATGAGCGCAGGCTAGCTGCTCCTTAGTGAAAGTCCCAGTCCCGGTGCACACTAACTTCCACCCCCATTATCCCCTTGGTAACAGCGAAAAATAAGCCATCTCAATTTTATCTAAACATGTTATATATTCTAAGTAAGAAAGCTTTCTTCAATTTCTGATTCATGGATGAGCTGGGAAGGTCTTGTCATTGCACAGCTTTTTTTTAAGTTATGAGCATGCTCTGCTGTGGTTAGAGAGCTGTGGGACCACTGTGACTCTCAATACTGAGTTACAAGGGACAGAGGAGCTGTTAAAAGCAGAATAGAACAGGAACTTTGACTTTCCCAGGGGCATCCCAATTTGAGATGCCTTGCTGTGTGAAGCCCCCAAGCCCCCCCAGTTTTCGCCCTGCAAAACTTACCTCTCCTCGGCCCAGCGGGTGCTCAGCCAGTGAGATCTGTTTGCTAGGTTTACTTCTTTTAGAAAATGTAATTGTGACTTTTCCAGGGATCAGGAATGCGTGCTTAGAGCGGAGTAAGGCAGACTGTGAGCTGGCCCTAGGGTTATAGGTCCTTTTTCAAACACACATAACCGTTTTGCCTTTACCTGTAGTAAGAAACTAGCAGCTGAAATGAAAGGGCGCCATTACAGAAAACTCTGTGTACTGGAGCATGCTGAAAAGGATGAATTCCCTGAGTCGGCCACTCAGAGGAAGTTGGTTAAGAGAAGTTCATGAAAATTGCCTGAAATGGTAAAATAAAAAGACATGAAGCAGGAAGTCTCAGCCCTGAGAGAGCGGGCTGCATGCCTCTCCTTTTTTATATTTGTGCTGCTCGCTTACCCATATACATCGCTTCTGGAGACTTTACGGTTCTCTTAGATCTCTGAAAAATGTGTATCTGATAAAACGCTCCTACACCCTTTTTTATGGCTCTCTTTTTGTGATGCTTATATATATATATATATATATATATATATCTATGTGTGAATTGGCAAGAATCTGGTGATACGATACACGTATGATACGATATATCCAGATTTTGTCTCAACGACTATAGCGTTTTTTTTTTTTTTTTAACACCCTTCCCGGGGTGAAAAACCCTTAAAAATCCCCCCAAAAATTGTGTGAGGTCTCCCTTACCCAGCATAACCAGCCCAGGCAGGGGCCAGCTTTGGTGTCCATATGGCCACGGGCTCTTCTGCCCCCCACCCGGGCTTTGGGGAGGCAGGTAATGGAGGGACTCTGGGTTAATGGCAAGTCACCCACTAGCCGGTGACTTGCCAGACCCAGAGCCTTGTGAACTGGTATAGGGATCACATAGATCGCTTACCAGTTCACAAAGCACTAGCAGTAAAGAAAAAAACGCTACACATAGAGAAAATGTTTTTATTAAAGAAAAATGTTTTATTCTAAGTATACAGTACGTCCTGCTCCAGATAGAATACTTACACTTGGGTTATCCTCCGCCAGAGGGCGCTGTGCGCTGCAGACATGCAAAAACAGGCTCCTCCCGGCCCTTCATATACCCAGGGACCTCCCACAAATCCCCAGATTTCTCTGCAGTGCTGGTTGCGAAGACATGAAGTATCACACTCTTGCAGGTGAGCGGGGCTATAACAGCCTGCGGCCCTGTTGGACTACTCCCACCCGTCCTCCTTGTGATGTGCCTCCCAGCCTGGGCTGCGCTGGTCTGGTGAAGGTAGGCAGCACCATGTGTGCTTAACGGAGCCATGCTCCACCGCAGTCCCCCACCATAGGATAGGCGGTTTAGGCTGATGGTGAGCCTCATAGTGGATGTCCCTCCCGCATTATTGCCCCATGCCCCGTGTAGAGGTGGACCCTGTGTAAAGGGTCGCCGTCCTCCCTCGTTTCCCCCCCCGTATTCGGGGGACAAGAAGGGGGGTGTGTGTGTGTGTGTCTGTTGGTGGTCTCAGTGTACTCTATTGTCACGCCTATGGCCGTACTTTTGCCCCTGACCGGCAACTAGGTGTCAGAGCCGCGCTGCTTGCTCCTTCTATTCTGGCCGCCGTTTTTTGTGTTTGGCCTTTCTCAATTTACTATGCAATCGTGTACTGCACGTCCTGCTTTATTATCCTGCAACTTGGGCAGGAAACTAATTTTTGTACACGCCTACGGGCGTCAGAATGGTGGCGGCGTCTTTAGACTTTACGAGTATCCACTAGCAGATGCCTTTACTGGCATATTAAATGCTTGGCTTGTCAAGCCTTAACGGCTGCTTCAGAGCTTCGCGCTCTTTGGGGGAGGCGGGGATTAGACCCGCCCTCCGAGGTTCGGTTGGCGCCATTTTGTTGATCTTCGCGCGCGCGTATTGGCGGTCCTTCTCCTCCCCTGGTCAGTACCTCTTATTCCCCTTCTGTCTTTCAGACGTCAAAGACTCCGGTGGATTCTTCCGGCCTAACATAACTCGTAGCGGGCTTACAAAACATTCTCCCACATTCCTAGCGGGCCTTTGGGACATCCAGGGTTGCCTATTGCATAAATCCCTACTGACTTATATTGCATTGATAATCACCATATGGAGGCATCTCAGAATTTTGTGTCCGGGGTCCCTCTGGGACAAGACCGGCGGTGTATAACGTGTGGCTATCCCTGCTTTGGTGCTGACAGGGCACAGATCTGTGCACCGTGTGCCGAGCGAGTACTGGTCCTGCAACCAGGATCGCCAGGGGCTGCTCCTCGCCCTAACACTCCTATTCCCCCAGGCTTCGCATACGAGTGGAGAGTTGCAGCCGGCTGAGTCTTCCAGACTGCCTACGGCTGACCAGATTATTACGGGGTCGACAAAGCGCTCAGCCCTGGTAAGAAGCGGTCCTCGACGCCCCCTGTTTCTACCTCTGCTAAGGGATCGGAGGAGTTCACTACTCCGCGTGCCTGCACCCCTTCTGATGGAGGGCTGTTCTCTGACTCGGGCTCATCTGATGAGGAGCCGAGGAGTCATGACGATTCTAACCATAAAGACTGGAACCAGTTTGGCACCATTGGATTGTTGATTAGGATCTTTAAGGCCCTGTCTATCTCTCTCCCTAACGCGGCTCCCCAGCCGAGAGGGGAGCGTTTCCATACAGCGACACCGCGCTTGGAATTCCTAGAGCAGGCTCACTTCCATGCTCTTGTACTCGGGGGAACCCCCCGGTAAACTTCCAGGGGACTGGGATTGGAAATGCCCTTTTCCCCCGAGATGGTTGATTGTTGGTCATCGCCCCCTGTGGTAGACGCACCGATCATTGGGGTTCCTAACCCCCCTTTTATTGCAGCTCCTGCTTACAGTACCCTTCGGGATGCCGAGAACCGGCGCATGGATAAGCTGGCTTCACACGCCTTTTCTTGTGCAGGAACGGCACTGCCCCCGGTCTGTGCCGCGGCCATCACTGCAGTGGCCGCCAGAACCCTCATCGGACAGATGCTTGAGCATCACGCTAACGATCTCTCCTGGGAGGTGTTTAATGCACTCTCCAGTTGTGATGTATTTGTAAGATTTATCCTTTTAGCTATGGATGACACCATTCGAATGTGTGCGAGGACCTCCGCCCTTGTGGTGGCTATGCGTCGCTTGGTCTGGCTGCGAGAGTGGGGTGCTGACTATGCTGCTAAAAGGACTCTTACCAGGTTCCCCTTTAGAGGGAAACGCCTGTTTGGGGCCCGTCTGGACCTGTTTGGAAAAAAGGGCAAATCACCCAGGCGCAGGCACCCGTCTCGGCCCCTCGGGCCAGGGACACCCCTCCATACCATAGCGTTAAACAAGAACCAGGGATGTCCTCCCGGAGTCTTAGTGCAGACCCCTGCCCCACGAGTAACAGACAACGCTCTGTGCCCTCCGGCGGGGCTAAACCTAAATCTTCCACCAAATCCCCTCAAGCATGATGGGGCGCCCTCGCCCGCCTGGGTGAGGGGATGACTGCAGCACCTTGCTCCTATCAGGAGGCATTTTGCCTCTTTCTGATGGATACAGGAGGTAGTTTCCTCCGGATACAGGATAAAGTTTGCTGCGCGGCCTCCCCCATGATTGTCAGGGTACTCCTGGTCCCTGCCTCTGTTCGGGTGCTGGTGCAGGCCATACACGGCCTGCGGGGTCTGGAGGTCACTTGCAGTTTGCCCTTATCAGGCAGAGGCAGGTGCCGCTACACCAACCCCTTCACATTCTCCCAAAAGGATGAGTCGGTCTGCCCTTCTGATTTCACAGGTTGTCGGCAATTCTACTATTTCAGGCAGTTTCTGCATGAAAAATCTGGGATGGGCCACCAGCGCCTTGCGCCTAGTGGGCCCTTGCCTTCCGGGGAGATCAAGGATGCTTATGCTCACTTCCCCGTGTCTTCTAGACACCGAGGCTCTTCAGGTTTGTGTTGGATGGCCTTATCTGGCCTCTCTTCTGCCTCCACAGTGCTCACCAAGGTACTAATGGAGGCTATGTCTCTGATGAGACCAAGGGGCGCGCGCGTGAGACCTGCCAGGTGGTCCTTCTCGCTTCCCAATCTCTATGTCAGGTCGAGTTAGCTACTCGGCTGGTGGCGTCCCTTGGGAGTCATTTGGATGGGTGTTCATTCACCTCAAGTCCTCCTTGTCCTCTTGATTGGTATCTCCATTCCTAGGGATGAATCTAGATTCGATTCAGGCGAGAATCTTCCTTCCTCAACAATAAGGTGGACAATCTGGTTGTGTGGGTTCAGTCCCTCCTTGCTGTTCCAGTCCCTTCACCAGGCAGGAATGCAGCTGGTGGGACTTGGGTGGTTTGGTGACTTGCTTAGATGAAGTCCCTTATACTCCTCTACCTGGGGTTTTTCTGCAACTTCTATTCTTAATACTGGACTGGGACCCAGCTTCCCTGGAGCGGGATCATGTGTGCTTTCCCCTTTGGTTAGGAGTCCCTCTTGGAGTGGATTTACTCTAGGAACCTGTCTGGGGACAGTTCCCTTCTTGCCCTTCCTAGAGACAATCACCGTGGATGCCAACCTATCAGGTTGATGGGGAGGTTTTTTCTTCTGTAACCCCATGCGGGTGTGGGGAAGGTGGGGCCTCTTAGGAGGTCCTTGTTTCTATTAGTATTGAAACAGTGAGTTTTCAGGCTGACGCTATCTCGCTTGACTTCTCCTCTTCCCGGCCTGCCTGTTGGGCTGCGCTCGGCCTGTCTGACGACTGTGGCCTACCTTAATCATCTGTGTGGGACCTGGAGCAGGATGGTTCCCCAGGAAGGTATATGTTCCTGATCTGGGTGGAGGATAATGTTGCCTGCATATCATTGGTATTTGCTCCTGTGGAGGTCCCTCTGACAGGATGTGCTAATTCTTAGATCACTATGAAGTTCAACCAGTATGGATCTGTTTGGTGCACCATCACTTTTTTCAAGCTCTTGCCACTCGTTTCCCTGTCCCTGGCTCCTCGCTGTGGTCATGAGGATTTAGTCATTTTATGACGGGACATTCTGGCCTGTATGTCTTGTCTCCCTTCCCCCTGCTAGGCGTGTTTTCTGTGCAGAATCACTCTGGTAGGGGGACCATTGATACTGGTGGCCTAGTGGAGTGTGGATTCGCAGACGTGATACCTTAGGGTAGTAGTTCTGTACGTTCTGCTAGGGGTGTCACCCTGTTTCGCTCAGGGCCTCCTTTACGTCACTCCAATTCTATAGTCTCTGGCCTAGCCGGCCTGACTGCTGGATCTTCCGTCCTTATGGAGACAGGCTTCTCTCCTCTGTGTTCGTGACTATTGGAAGTCTGAGAGCAGGGCTCTTCTTCTTCTTCTTCCATTCTTATGAGGTATGGCTTACCCATATGGATTGGTGTTAAGTCTAGGTCTCTTCCCTGTTGGGCATTCTCTGTTCCCAGGGCTCTAGAGTTATTACAGCATGGCTTGGAGTTGGCTCCCCAACTCGGTACTCTGAAGGGTCAGGTTCCGCCTTCCGGCAGAAGTCTTTTGCTTATTTTCCTCGGCTAAGCTTTCTTTCGGGGGTTGCTCATTGCGTGCCCCACTTAATTCTATGGTCCCTGTTGGGATTTGAATTTTCTATTCCGTTTGCCTTGTGGGACGTTCCTTTTTGGACCGATTCAGGATGCTGTCTGGCTGTCTTTTACCTTCAACATTGTCCCTTGGGTCTGCTGGCTCAGTCAGACGTGTGTCTGAGCGGGTGGCTCTGTTTCGCTAGCCCTCGTTCCTTGTTATGCACCAGGATAAGGTGGTGCTCCGCCTTACGCCGGTCCTTCTACCTCTGGTGGTGGCTTAGGCTCATGTGTTTAAGACATTGTCTTCCTTCTGTGCCTTATTCCTAGTAACTCTGAGGCAAGGGGATTTATTTTCCCTCATCAGGTGCTGGAATTTTTTTCCTGGATTGTTTCTGGTCCCTTAGGGGGACTGATGCCCCTTGGGGTTTGTGGGCACCTACCTCTGTATGTGCCTGATCTTGTCTGCTTCCAGGGGTTAAGTGGCCCTTGGCCTAGCCTTTACTTGGATGGGTTTCCCTTCTGGTCCTAGGGAAGATTTGGCTTCTTCCTGGAATATTGTTAGCGTTTGATCTTGACAGGCCTATTCCTTTGAGGTGCTGAGCTTCTCTCACCTTTTTCTGATTCTACAGGTGATTAGGTATCCTTGGGCCTTTCACCACCAGGTTTTGTTGTACAAGTTTGCTAAACCGCTACCTTGGTTTTTGGTTCATACCCTTCAAGGGTTTTTATGATGTTGACGTTGGAGCCTTTGCTCCTGTCGCCTTCGGTGGTAAGGTTGCAGGTGACAGTGTCTCTACTGCCTGCTGTGCCTTTTTTTGGGGATCCCACCCTACTTTATGGACACTGCTATTGGATGTCCCAAGTGTAAGTATTATATCTGGAGCAGGACGTACTGTATACTTAGAATAATACAATTCTGTGAAGTACTCACCTGTACAATTGGTATTATACGTATACAATACATCCTGCTCCACCCCACCCTGGTTGTTGCATTATTCTGGATCCCCCTGTATGGTGATTGTTGTTATTGTTATCATTACCAGTTGTTTTTGGTGGTTGGATTCTCCCGGCTTCTGGTTCACTGCTTTTCAATGCTGGGGATTTGTGGGAGGTCCCTGGGTATATGAAGGGCCGGGAGGAGCCTGTTTTTGCATGTCTGCAGTGCACAGCGCCCTCTGGCGGAGGATAACCCAAGTGTAAGTATTATATCTGGAGCAGGACGTACTGTATACGTATAATACCAATTCTACAGGTGAGTACTTCACAGAATTGTATTTTTTTTCTTTACTCAATATGAAATATGGCGATACAGAATACATTTTTATGACACCCCTAATAAATATAGTATATATATACGGTATATATATATATTAGGGCCATTTGGATCTGAACATTTTGAACAAAACAATGCAGATGGTTAAGACTTTCAGCTTTCATTTGGTGGGTTGAACAAAAAGGTTGCAGTCAAACGTGAAGAACTAAAGCATTTTTTTAAACCCAATCTCTTCATTTCAGGGGTACAAAAGTAATTGGTCAAATTATTTAATTATAAATAAAATGTTAATTTCTAATACTTGGTTGAAAACCCTTTGTTGGCAATGACTGCCTGAAGTCTTGAACTGATAGATATCACCAGACATTGCTGTGTTTCCTCCCTTTTATTGCTCTGCCAGGCCTTTACTGCAATGGTTTTCAGTTGCTGTTTCTTTGTGTGTCTTTTTGTTTAGTCTTTAACAAGTGAAATGCGGCTCATTTGGGTTGAGATCAGGTGACTGATTTGGCCATTCAAGAATATTCCACTTCTTTGCTTTAATAAACTCCTGGGTAGCTTTGGCTTTATGTTTTGGGTCATTGTCCATCTGTAATATGAGTCGCCGACCAATCAGTTTGGCTAGATTTGAGCAAACCGAGCTTGTCCTGTGTCCCATCATCAATAAACACTAGTGACTCGGTGCCACTGGCAGCCATGCATGCCCAAGCCATCACACTGCCTCCACCGGGATTTACAGATGATGTGCTATGCTTTGGATCATGAGCTGGACTACGTCTTCACCATACCTTTTTCTTTCCACCATTCTGGTAGAGGTTGATCTTGGTTTCATCTGTCCCAAAAATATTCTTCTAGTGCTGTTCTGGCTTTTTAGATGATTTTTTTTTTTTTTTTTAGCAAAGTCCAATCTAGCCATTTTATTATTGAGGCTTATGAGTGGCTTGCACCAGGCAGTGACTCCTCTGTATTTACTTTCATGTAGTCTTCTCTTTATGGTAGATTTGGATATTAATAGGCTTACATCCTGGAGAGTGGTGTTCACTAGGTTGGCTGTGTGAAGGGGTTTCTCTTCACCATGGAAATTATTCTGCGATCACGGTTTTCCGTGGGTGTCCATGTCTTTTTGCATTGATGAGTTCACCATTGCTTTCTTTCTTTCTCCAAAACTGTAGATTTTGCCACTCCCAATATTGTACCAATTCCTCCGATTGTTTTTTTTTTTTCTGCTTTTGCAGCTTTAAGTTGAGTTTTGGTCCATGCCCTTGGGGCAGTGCAATGCCCTGCTGTGTGAAATCCCTCCAGGCCCACTCCAACTCAAACTTTCCCTGGTTCTATGGCGCATTCGCAGCCGCTGGTCCAATCGGCGCTTGACTGCTGACGCTGTTCCAGCCATGTCTAGCCGAGCATCCCTGCTACTCTCTAACAGGCACGTGCCCGCACTGGCCATTCACAAGGTAGCTACAGCAGGGAGGGACCGCTGCTGGCGCATGCACCGTTGGATTGGGGGAGAAGGTGAGTTTACCGGGCGACCTCACGCAGCGAGGCGGGGGATCAATCGGCCTTGTGTTTTGGTCCACTTTGAGGATGGCTTTTTTCACCTGCATGGAGCGCTCTTTGACCACATGTTTTCCTCACAGCAAATTCTTACAAATGTAAGCACCACGTCTCTAATCAACTCAGGCCTTTTATCTGCTTGAGAATGACCTAACAAAGGAATAGCCCACACCTGTCCATGAAACAGCTTTTGAGTCAATTGTCCAATTACTTTGGGTGCCCAATTTTAATGTGGATACCCTCAAATAAAAACTGAAAACTTCATGTCCATTATATAACTATAACTTGAATATAGTATATAATAATATGTTTCAGTAAACAGATGAAAAAACGCATTTGTGTCCAAATATTTATAGACTTAACTGTAGCTGGGACTCCTATGTGTGTTACTTGCCCAGAATGTAGGAAAATCGATCACTGTAAATCGGGCTTTTGTGCTATTGTGTTGGTCCGGTGATCTGGTCGATCACATGATACTGTCTCCTTTCAGAGTCTGATTCTTGCACATACATACAAAGATTTTTATTTGAGGTGGAGGCTCCATATTTGTATTTAACAGGGGCATTTTTACAAGATTTGGAAAGTCAGAGTTATACTTAACTTAGTGGAAAGGTTGGGGTTCCAGAATGGGCTGGATCCTCTCTCATGGGCTGAGCGGGGTTCAGAGGTGTTGGCTTGGAGGTGTCCCAGTCTTCAAAGAAAACTGGGCTTTTCTACCACCGAAGCCCTGCCCCACGGCTTTTTTGATAGTCTATTGGGTCTCTCAAAAATGCTGCCGTGGTGGGGGTGCAGCCATCTGGCCTTCATTCAGAAATGGTGGCCACGTGAGCAGGGGATGTCAGAGGAATCACACCGTGGACCTGCCGGGATCAGGTAAGCTCAAAGATGCCCTGTGGGGGTTTCACATAACGGAGCATCCACTGTAGGATGCCCCGAGGATAGGCTAGTGACCAGCCTGGAATCTCTCAGATTCCTTGGTCTGGCTGCGCAGGTTTTGATCTACTTTTAATATGGAACAAAACCCAGAATTTTCACCATACTGAGTTTTGTACCTTGTCCCCCGGGGTATCCAGATTGAGATCTGGATACCCCGCTGTGTGAAACCCACTAGATCGCCCAGAAAAACTCACCTTTCCCCTGTCCTACAGCGTATGGGTGGGCTGTTGTCCAATCAGAGACAGTTGCCATATATAATAATGCTCGTTAAACAGGTTGAAAATCTGCGCTTGGCAAAGCAAGTGTGCTCCCACCCCCAGCCTGTCTAAATGAGATCCTGGGCATATGGCCACCCTTGCACAGTATTATTCACATTGCCGAGGGAGCCGCCAGAAAGGGTGAGTGTTGTGGTGCCCTGGGGGGTTTACACAGTGGGAATTTTGATATGGGATGCCCCAGGGGAAGGCCAGCCGTCCATGTTAGGTTTTGTTCCACTTTAATAGGGGTGGAGTTCCCCGAATGATTTTCCTGGCATCACGCTTTTTTTTTTTCTCTGATGCGAAGTAAAACGTCCTCAGCTGTGTATATATATCAAAGTTGGCCTACGACTTTGTCCAAGTTTTTTTTTTTTTTACATTTTGGCCCACTTTATATTTGAGTTTGACACCTCTGATTTAAGCCAATGAAATGAACAAAAATGTGCAGTTTTCCTCCCTCTCATCTGCTCTTTTGGAGCCGCAAAGCATACCTCACGACTGTCCTGAGTTGGCAAGGTATGTCCCGCTGCCTTGCGTCCTTAATAAATGTCCCGATATGGGAAAACACACAGGGGACATAAGGGCCACTTTGCCCGCACTTTCCTGTATGACATCGCCGCCTGCACGCCCCCTGCATGCTTCTTCTGCGTTTTTAAGGCAAGGCTGATAATAACGCGACCTCAGCGCTTCCTGTAGCTTGTTGAGATGTTCAACAAGGGCACTGGGTGGTGGCAGTAGTCTGAGGCAGTCCGCTTTTCTCCATTCGCCAAAAAGCAATTGAGTCCACCTGCCTTCCTGTGAGCTGCCGTTTGTGCTTCTCTATGCTGCACTTCTCTTCCCTCTGCCGGGAGCAAGCAGCCATGCAAGCCGTTAAGTGCGTGGTGGTGGGAGAGGGGTGTGATATATGGGGGAGTTGGGGTTCGTGCTATTCAGCTTGAGGCGCGATTGTACAATCACGTTGGAAGGGGTGACTGAGACTTACTGGACACTTACCTATTGTGCCACTTGCTGGCTGGCAGCCTCGCATGCGTCATATCCCACAGCGCATGCACAACCCACATCTGCACCCAGCAGTCTGAGGTGCATATCCGTGCATCTGTCCTAGCTGATTTGACGACAGTTTAGCTAATGAAGGTATGAATGGAGCATGAGCACTGATTGGCCAGCAGCTTCTGCATGCTTTGTTTTGATCACCGAAATGTACGTTTTGTACGACTGATGGCAAAGTTTCACACAGTGGGGCAAATTATGGATGCCCTGCTGGGGAGGAGCACCCAAAGAGTGAAAATTCTGGGTGTTCTTCCTCTTTAAAGAGATAAAATTGACTGGAGGTCCCCTGAATCTTACAGCTGGTTTGCCCCCTCCAAACCAGCTGCAGGTAAACTGGGGATGTGCCCACTCCCGGTCTCTGTCAGTGCTCTTTTCAAAACAATGGTTTATGATATGCATTAGCAAGTGCCCACACATGCATCGTGGGAATTGTGGAAAGGCGAGTGGAGTGGGCAATATGGGGGGTTTTACACAGGTAAGAGAATCCTGGTGATTGGTCCACTTTAATGAGGCAACAGGAGACACCCCTATAGAGAGAGCACTTAGCTGGCTCAGTACATCTTTTTTTTTTTCACCATATTTTTATATATATCTGTAGCTTTTTCTTTTCCACTTATTAGTTTCTTCTTGTGGACTTTCCCAGTCCCTCTGTTTTCACCTCCTTTTAATTTGTTACATATTCCCTTTTTTGCCTTTTTACCTTCCCTATAGAGAGAGCGCTCAGCCTGCTCAGTAGGTCTTTTTTTTCCACCATATTTCTTTCTTCTATCTGTAGCTTTTTATTTTCCACTTAAATACTTATTGGTTTCTTCTTCTGGACTTTCCTAGTCCCTCTGTTTTCACCCCCTTTTAATCTGTTACACATTACCTTTTTTGCCTTTATACCTTCCCTATAGAGAGAGCGCTCAGGTCTTTTTTTTCCACCATATTTCTTTCTTCTATCTGTAGCTTTTTATTTTCCACTTAGTTACTTATTGGTTTCTTCTTCTGGACTTTCCTAGTCCCTCTGTTTTCACCCCCTTTTAATCTGTTACACATTACCTTTTTTGCCTTTATACCTTCCCTGCATCTCTATGTCTGTTTCAACTTCTCCACATGTGTTTCCCCCACCTTCTCTCCTCCTCTATTCCCTCACTCTGCATCTATTCCACCCTCCTTTATGTCTACCAAATACCCGCCTTCTCTCTCTTCCATATCCCCTCATTTTGTCTCTCTTCCACTTTCCCTACTTCTCTCTCTTCTGTACATCCTCTCCTTCTACATTCCCTCCATCTCTTTATTCCACATTTCCCCATTCTCTCTCTTCTATATTTCCTACTTTGCTCACATTTTCACATTCCTGCCCCCCCCCCCCCCAATATTCCCTATTCCACATTTCCTCTCTCTCTCTCTCTCTCTCTCTCTCTCTCTCTCTCTCTCTCTCTCTCTCTCTCTCTCTCTCTCTCTCTCTCTCTCTCTCCCTTTGCTCTCATTTCCACATTCCCTGCTTCTCTCGGAGTGTCAGTGGGTGGTGAATTTCATGTTAAGGGCGAAGCTTAATCCCAAAGATTTCCGTGCTATGCGCACCGGTACATGTAACCCTCTTTCCGATCTTGCACTGGTTGGGAACCCCAGATATATATATATATATATATATATATATATATATATATATATATCCCTATCACATGATTGTTCCCTAATAATTAGCATAGTTTGTTTCACATACATTTTTATTTGCACTGCAGGACTTTGGATGTCACATGAAGGGTTACTGTTCTGGAATTGGGCTTCAGGCTGTTTTTCTAAGACTCCATCTGGGACAAATACGTCTCCAGGTCTCTCGCACCATGTGCTTTTTAGCGGCTGTGCTGCTTGTGTGACACAGTTATGGCTCCTGCTTACATGGGCATATCGTGCTAAGAAAAGCCTGTGCCATGGATTGGAACCATGTACGGCAAGAGGGAGTGAGAGTGGAGAAGCCTACTTGGGTTTCCGTCTAAGTGAAAGCCTGCTGGGACGCAGCACTGCCTTTGCTGAAGGGTGGCAGAGGATTGTAATTGATCGATAAATTACTAGAATAAATACATGTTTAATATGATGCCTATATTAGCATGAGGCTATAGAAGAACTCCCACCCTTCTTTTGTCAGCAGCATGATCTTTCTTGCAACCTTAAACTGGAATTTCACCATGATTTATTGAAAAGCCCAAACCCTTATTAAACTGTTTCCCAGCATCTATATTTAATATATTTTAAATTGTAGTCACTTATTATTCTTTTCCCCACTGGGCTGCAACTCTGTTCAGGACTTTAGGATACGGGCGTCGCCATCTTGACTCAGAAGCATCACACTTGGTGAGGAGAGGCGAGTGGGATAAAGTACAGAGGGGTGGGTTATAGTTGTGCTTTGCTCAGACATAAATGGTGATGCCCCATGGTGTTAAACCCCCCCAGGTTGCCCCATACACTTACCTTGTTTCCCGGTCCAACGGCGCATACACGAGCCGTGTCCGCATCTCAGCTATCCCTCTAGCAGGGCGCGTGCCCACACCAGGCATTGTGAATGGCCGGCACAGGCACGCTCCCTGTTAGAGAGAAGTGGGGGATGCAGCCACCAGTGCGTCGGAGCCGCTGGCCTTAGACGCTGACTTAGACGGCATGGTGTCAACGGATCCGAACAGGCTGATTGGACAAGCGGCCGCGCATGCGCCGTAGGACTGGGATGAGGCGAGTTAACTTCTATGGCCTGGGGGGTTTCACACAGTGGGGCACCCCCGATCGCAGGTGCCCCGGGGCAGGAACCAAAACCCAGGATAGTCAAAATCCCGGGATTTGGTCCACTTTAAAAAAAACTGTTCCAGTTTAGGATAGTGCTAAATATAGCCCAACGCAATGGTGTAACAATTACCTTTTGCATTTTAAGAGTGATCTATGGAATTGGGATGCCCCAGAGTCCAGAACCAAATCCGGGGATGGTGAAAATCCCGGGATTTGGTCCACTTTAAAAAAAAAACTGTTCCAGTTTAGGATAGTGCCAGATATAGCCCAACGCAATGGTGTAACAATTACCTTTTGCATTTTAAGAGTGATCTGTGGAATTGGGATGCCCCAGAGTCCAGAACCAAATCCGGGGATGGTGAAAATCCCGGGTTTTGGTCCACTTTTAATATATTGGCCCCACATGTGCCTGCAGTACATTGTTCTATTAGGATTATTGGAGAGGGGGGTGTTATATGTCTATTAAGCACACTTTATAGTAGAAAGTCCAGGCCCTGGCGCTGAAGCAGAACGGAGGGGTTACAAAGAAACAAAGCCCCTACCTCACCCGTGGTCCAGTTCTGCTATCCTGGCACTCTGGCTCCTGGGCACCACTATATTTTACTTGATTAGGCAGTAAAAGCGTGAGGGATGATTTTCTGTGCGGCAGTTGCACGAGCCTGGTAGGACAGCACTGAACTTCCCTGGGCCTGGGATTCCAAATTAACACAAGGTTTCTTGACGTGTCCTGCAGATTTACTATCACAGTATAGTAACTATGAGCCCATCAACCCAATTTTTATCAAGGTGTCTCCTTTAAATGCTATTTCTTGAAAAGCACAGAGCAGGTGATGATATGAGGTAGGAGGGGAACACGCAATCAGTCTGTTACCAAACATACCAACTATACACGTTTGTGTGGGTTGTGGTTACCTAGCAACTTGGAAGTGAACAATGTCATTGATATTCAGTCACACTATGGATTTTGTTTGTTTTTTTTTTTTTTTGCTTGCTTTGGAATATGTCTGCTTAGTTCTTATTGGTTACAGCTCCCTGACAAACATAAATAAATGTTATTTAGAAGTACCATATTTTTCGCCCTATAAGACGCACCTAGGATTTGGAGGAGGAAAATAAGAGAAAAAAAATATTCTAAACCAAATGTTGTGCTAAAACACCCATTACAGGCAGTGTGGCATCCCCCCTCCCATTCCCCATAGGCAGTGTGGCATCCCCCCTCCCATTCCCCATAGGCAGTGTGGCATCCCCCCTCCCATTCCCCATAGGCAGTGTGACATTCCTCCCTCCCATTCCCCATAGGCAGTGTGGCATTCCCCCCCTCCCATTCCCCATATAGGCAGTGTGACATTCCCCCTCCCATTTCCATAGGCAGTGTGGCATTCCCCCTCCCATTTCCATAGGCAGTGTGGCATTCCCCCTCCCATTTCCATAGGCAGTGTGGCATTCCTCTCTCCCATTCCCTATATAGGCAATGTAACATTCCCCCTCCAATTCCCCATATGGGCAGTGTGGCATTCCTCCCTCCCATTTCCATAGGCATTGTGGCATTCCTCCCTCCCATTTCCATAGGCATTGTGGCATTCCTCCCTCCCATTCCCCATAGGCAGTGTGGCATTCCTCCCTCCCATTCCCCATAGGCAGTGTGGCATTCCTCCCTCCCATTTCCATAGGCAGTGTGGCATTCCTCCCTCCCATTCCCATAGGCAGTGTGGCATTCCTCCCTCCCATTTCCATAGGCAGTGTGACATTCCCCCCTCCCATTTCCATAGGCAGTGTGGCATTCCTCCCTCCCATTTCCATAGGCAGTGTGGCATTCCTCCCTCCCATTTCCATAGGCAGTGTGGCATTCCTCCCTCCCATTTCCATAGGCAGTGTGGCATTCCTCCCTCCCATTTCCATAGGCAGTGTGACATTCCCCCCTCCCATTTCCATAGGCAGTGTGGCATTCCTCCCTCCCATTTCCATAGGCAGTGTGGCATTCCTCCCTCCCATTTCCATAGGCAGTGTGACATTCCCCCCTCCCATTTCCATAGGCAGTGTGGCATTCATCCCTCCCATTTCCATAGGCAGTGTGGCATTCCTCCCTCCCATTTCCATAGGCAGTGTGGCATTCCTCCCTCCCATTTCCATAGGCAGTGTGACATTCCCCCCTCCCATTTCCATAGGCAGTGTGGCATTCCTCCCTCCCATTTCCATAGGCAGTGTGGCATTCCTCCCTCCCATTCCCCATAGGCAGTGTGACATTCCCCCCTCCCATTTCCATAGGCAGTGTGGCATTGCCCCCTCCCATTTCCATAGGCAGTGTGGCATTCCTCCCTCCCATTCCCCATAGGCAGTGTGACATTCCCCCCTCCCATTTCCATAGGCAGTGTGGCATTCCTCCCTCCCATTCCCCATAGGCAGTGTGGCATTCCTCCCTCCCATTTCCCATAGGCAGTGTGACATTCCTCCCTCCCATTTCCATAGGCATTGTGGCATTCCTCCCTCCCATTCCCCATAGGCAGTGTGGCATTCCTCCCTCCCATTTCCCATAGGCAGTGTGGCATTCCTCCCTCCCATTTCCCATAGGCAGTGTGGCATTCCTCCCTCCCATTTCCATAGGCAGTGTGGCATTCCTCCCTCCCATTTCCATAGGCAGTGTGACATTCCCCCCTCCCATTTCCATAGGCAGTGTGGCATTCCTCCCTCCCATTTCCATAGGCAGTGTGACATTCCCCCCTCCCATTTCCATAGGCAGTGTGACATTCCCCCCTCCCATTTCCATAGGCAGTGTGGCATTCCTCCCTCCCATTTCCATAGGCAGTGTGACATTCCCCCCTCCCATTTCCATAGGCAGTGTGGCATTCCTCCCTCCCATTTCCATAGGCAGTGTGGCATTCCTCCCTCCCATTTCCATAGGCAGTGTGGCATTCCTCCCTCCCATTTCCATAGGCAGTGTGGCATTCCTCCCTCCCATTTCCATAGGCAGTGTGGCATTCCTCCCTCCCATTTCCATAGGCAGTGTGTCATTCCTCCCTCCCATTTCCATAGGCAGTGTGGCATTGCCCCCTCCCATTTCCATAGGCAGTGTGGCATGCCCCCCTACCCCCCAGGAAAAAAAGACTGTGCGTGTCCCCGCTCTGGCTCCCGGCTCCGCCATTGCACCTCGTTCAGTGTGCGCTGACGCATGCACTCGTCCCCACTCTGCGCGCTGACAGCCAGCGGGCACAAAAAATAATATATATATATATATATATAGATGTCCTGTTCCGTTTTGGCAAATCAATAACGTGCTGTTGAATATCAGTGGTGCCAGCATACAGATGAGCTGTTCTACCTCACATGTAAATTAGTGTCATGTGCCTATGAAGCTGGGGGGAGGAGTAAATATATAACCCGAAGCACGTGTAAATGTATTTATTTACATTTGACGGTAAGTCTTAGTGGAATTCACACCTAACGCTCAATGTCAGTACATGTTTAGAGGCTAAAAATTGATGTTGGTCCACTTAGGAGGAGCACAAGATTTTTTTTTTCCAAAGTACAAAGTCAGTTGTGCAGGACAAACAAAAGATTAGTTTGTTTGTTCCATTATCAATCGCAAAAGAAATTCTTGTCTTTCGTATGCCCGCCATATGGTGCTGATTGGACGAGAGCCTGCACATGTATCGAAGTACCAGGGAAAGGTACAATTTATGGGTGATCGAGGAGGGTTGCACATAGCAGGGCATCCCAAATCAGGATGCCCCCGGGTCAAGGAACAAGATAGTGAAAATCCAGGTTTTGATCCGCTTTAAATGTTTTGATCTTTTCAAAAAGCATTGACAAATTTGTTTTTTTTCTTCCCCCCCACTTGACTTGTTTACCCCTACTTGTTGTTACAGTTCTCATATCCCCGAGTCCCCTTACTGTTGTGACTGGTAGGACTGTTTGTCTTAATTATGCCCTTCCCCACCAGCACTTTTTTTAAGGGTTCACGGCTCCGCTCTTTCTAGTAACATAACCATCATAGTGGAGAAGTATTATATATAAATATATATATATATATATATATATATATATATTATTTACCTTTTAATTTCGTTTATATTTTGTTAATCCCCCCCCACACACATTTTTACGGTCTTTCCCACCCATTTGAGTAAATATTGATAACATCATTCTGTTTATTTCAACATATTTTACTAGTATGTAGTGACACTTATTGGTATATTAAAAATGTTTGCTTCTGTTACTGTGTTTCTGTAGGTGCGTATTGCTGCGAAATTCATAACTCACGCACCCCCGGGAGAGTTTAACGAGGTCTTTAACGGTAAGTGTAAATTTATTGTGCTTTGGTTAGAGCTAAACAGATCTACATTTGGCCCCTCTTCCACCCACACAGGTTACTCTGTACAACACTGCCTCTTATAATGCTGCGTTTAAAGTGCACCTAAACTCAGAGGGAAGTATATGTAGTCACCTTCTATCCCCAGCCCAGTGCCCCAGAACAGCCTGTGTTTATTTTTTTTTT
This sequence comes from Gastrophryne carolinensis, assembly GCA_027917425.1. NCBI lineage: Eukaryota > Metazoa > Chordata > Amphibia > Anura > Microhylidae > Gastrophryne > Gastrophryne carolinensis. The sequence goes on along the minus strand of CM051236.1, from coordinate 390,584,494 downwards.
TACCTCAATCTGCCCAATATTCAAAACAACACAAACTGGGTGCAGTCAGCCATATTGCTCACTGACTGAGCAGCCCCGCCCCCCAGTGATGATGCAGTCAGTTAGAGTACACACAGCGCAGCACTTCAACCTAACTGCCATTAGGTGACAGTTTGGTTGTAATCTAATTAATTAGCATATGGCAGGCCATTCACCATAATACTACTTCCTGTTCTTTTTTTCTGGTGTTTATATGGATATTGGGCAAAGGCTGAGGTTAAAAAGAAACACGGGTTGCTTTGAGGCACAGGGATGGAAGGTGACCACATAAACGTCCTTTCTGATTATAGGTGCACTTTAATCCCCCCCCCCCCCCCCCCCCCCCCCTGCGGGCAGCTTATTAACACCTCAAGGCTACAGCCAGGAACAAAATGCTCTTGATGTTGTTTATGTGCATTTCAGCTACTACCCCCCATTGCTGCTGGTACCCTGAAGAAAGCTAGCCAACTAAAAATAAAACTGCAAGTGAGATTGCCCTGATTTTATTTTACAGAGATACCATGACCTGGATGAATGAAAACTTTCTCAGACTCCCATGTCCACTTTCATTTCCTATAAAGCACTCCTGTCTCTATACCTCAGTGCTGCAGGATGAAAAAGAATCCTAGCTCTACGGCAAAAGCTTTCCCCAGCAAGAGGGATTCATTTACCTGTGCCAGTGGACCTCTAAAATCAAAGCATGTTTGCCTTATATGCCAACGAGTTTATTCCTTCTGGTCCGTTTTACGGAGCTCTAGCCCTCTTACTATGGTCATTAGGGGTGTGAATTGGAAAGAATCTGGCAATACGTATCGCGATACATGTATGACTGATTCTGTATATATTGCAATTTTATTCTAAGTATACAGTACTGTTCCAGCTCCAGATATAATACTTACACTTGGGTTATCCTCCGCCAGATGGCGCTGTGCACTGCAGACATGCAAAAACAGGCTCCTCCCGGCCCTTCATATACCCGGGGACCTCCCACAAATCCCCAGATTTCTCTGCAGTGCTGACTGCGAAGACATGAAGTATCACTCTCTCGCAGGTGAGCGGGGCTTTATAGCCTGCGGCCCTGTTGGACTATTCCCACCCGTCCTCCCTGTGATGTGCCTCCCAGCCTGGGCTGTGCTGGTCGGGTGAAGGTAGGCAGCACCATGCGTGCTTAACGGAGCCATGCTCCACCGCAGTCCCCCACCAAAGGGTAGGCGGTTTAGGCTGATGGTGAGCCTCTAGTGGATGTCCCTCCCGCATTATTGCTCCATGCCCCGTATAGCGGGGGACCCTGTGTAAAGGGTCGCCATCCTCCCTCGTTTCCCCCCGTATTCGGGGGAAAAGAAGGGGGGGTGTGTGTGTGCGTGTTTGGCGGTCTCAGTGTACTGTATTGTCACGCTTATGGCCATAGTTTTGCCCTTGTCTGGCAACTGGGTGTCAGAGCCGCGCTGCTTGCTCTTTTTATTTTGGCCGCCACCGTCTTTGCCTTATTTTTTTATTAAAAACTGTGATGGGTGGCGGTGTCGTCAGACTACGAGTATCCATTAGCAGATGCTTTTACTAGCATATCCTATGCTTAGCTTGTCAAGACTGGACGGCTGCTTCAGAGCTTCGCGCACTTTGGGGGAGGCGGGGACCTGGTGTGGCGCGCTCCGCGTCACGCCCAGATTGGGCCCGCCCTTCGAGGTTCGGTTGGCGCCATTTTGTTGATCTTCGCGCGCGCGTGTTTGCGGCCCTGCTCCTCCCCAGGTCTGTAAGTGCCCTCGCGGGTGATTTCATCATTAGTAATTTTTCTGCTGCGCATGGCCCTGACACCTCTTATTCCCTTTCTGTCTTTCAGACGTCAAAGACTCCGGTGGCTTCTCCCAGCCTAACATAAATTGTAGCGGGCTTACAAAAAATTCTCCTACATTCCTAGCGGGTCCTTGGGACATCCAGGGTTGCCTATTGCATAAATCCCTACTGGCATATATTGCATTGATAATCACCATATGGAGGCATCTCAGAATTATGTGACCGGGGCCCCTCCGGGACAAGACCGGCTGTGTACAGTGTGTGGACAACCCCATGCTGATGCGGACAGAGCACGGGTCTGCGGACCCTGTGCTGAACAAGTACTGGCCCTGCAGTCAGGGTTGCCAGTGGCTGCGCCTCGTTTCAATACACCTGTCTCCCCGTGCTTAAATCTCACTCCTGATGAGTCGCACTCGAGCGGGAATGACCAGCAAGTCGTGCCGCGCAGACTGCCTACGGCTGATCAGGTGATTTCGAGGTTGGCAAAGCGCTTGGGCCCTGGTAAGAAGCGGTCCCTGACGCCTTCGGTTTCGCCCATTCCTTCGGAAACTGAGGAGTTCACTACCCGGCAGGGTTTTGCTCTTTCTGATGAAGGTGAGCTGTTCTCTGACTCAGGCTCATCTGACGAGGGGCCGAGGAGTCATGATGATACAAGCCCTGGTTCCTGGGGCCTGTGTGACACCGATGAATTACTGATAAAGATCTTCGAGGTCTTGTCTATCTCTCTCCCTGGTGAGGCTCCCAGGCCTAGAAGGGAGAGTTTCCATACAGCGACACCACGCTTGGAATTTCTGGAGCAGGATCACTTCCAGGCTCTTGTGCTCAAGGAATGGGAATCCCCTAGTAAACTTCCAGGGGACTGGGATTGGAAATACCCTTTTCCCCCTGATGTGGTTAACTGTTGGTCATCACCTCCCGTGGTGGATGCACCGATCATAGGGGTTCTTAACCCCCCCCTTTATTGCTGCCCCTACTTATCGTACCCTTCGGGATGCTGAGGACCGGCAAATTGATAGGCTGGCTTCCCACGCCTTTTCTTGTGCAGGGACGGCTCTGCGCCCGGTCTGTGCCGCGGCCATCACTGGAGTGGCCGCTAGGACCCTCATCAGAAAGATGATTGATCATCAACCTGAGGATCTCCCCTGGGAGGTGTTTAATGCACTCTCCAGTTGTGATGTATTTGTAACGTTTATCCTTTTAGCGCTGGATGACACCATTAGGATGTGCGCAAGAACTTCCGCCCTTGTGGTAGCTATACACCGCTTGGTCTGGCTGCGACAGTGGGGTGTTGACGATGCTACAAAAAAGACTCTTACTGGGCTTCCCTTTAGAAGGCGACGCCTATTCGGGGCCCGTCTGGACCTGTTTGGGAAAAAGGGCAAAACACCCCTTCTCGACCCCCCCCCCCCCCCCCCATGTTAGTGTCAAACCCGAACCAGGGGTGTCCTTCCAGCTTTTTGGTGCAGATTCCTGCCCCAGGAGTGGCAGACAACGCCCTGGCCCCTCCAGCAGGACTAAGTCCAAATCTTTCACCAAAACCCCCCAAGCATGATGGGGCGCCCTCGCCCGTCTTGCTCCTATCAGGAGGCGTCATGCCTCGTTCTGGTGGATTCAGGAGGAAGTTTCCTCTGGATGCAGGATAGTGTTTGCTGGGCGGCCCCTTCCCGAGATTGTCAGGATGCTTCTGGTCCCTGTCTCTCTTCAGGTGTTGGCGCAGGCCACGCGCGGCCTGCGAGGTCTGGGGTCGCTTGCAGGTTGCCCTTAACAGGCAGAGGCAGGGGCCTCTACACCAACCTTTCCACATTCCCCCAAAAAGATGAGGCACTCTGCCCATTCTGGCCTTCCATAGGTGCGGTAATTTACATTCACAGGCGGTTTCTGCATGGTTTCTCTGAGTTGGGCCGCCAGTGCCCTGTGTCCAGGGACCTCTTGCCGTCTGTGGAGATCTAAGATGCTTATTTCATTGCCACTGTGTCTTCAGGGCACCGAGGATCTTACAGGTTAGTGTTGGAGGTCCAATACTGCTGATTGTGGCCTTGTTATCTGGCCTCTCTTCTGCTCCCAGAGTGATCGCCAAGGCGATGACGGGGGTGATGTCTCTGATGAGACCAAGGGGGCGTCCGCGCGAGGAACTGCCTGGTCGTCCTTTTTTGCTTAGTTTGTTTGTTACTCGGCTGGTGGTGTCCTTTGGGAGTCTTTGGATGTGTGCTCAATCACCTCAATTCCTCATTTTCCCCTTATTTGGTATCTCCATTCCTAGGGTTGAACTTGGATTCGGTTCAGGCGGGAACCTGCTTCCTTGACTATAAAGTGGACAATCTGGTTACATGGGCTCGGTCCCTCTTTGCTGTTCCCTTCTCTTCACCAGGATGGATTGCAGCTGGTGGGCCTGTTGGTGGCTGCTCAAAGGTTGTCCCTTATGCTCAGTGCCCTTGGGCTCTTCTGCAACTTATATTGTAAATGCTGAACTGGGTTCCAGCTTCCCTGGAGCTGGGTCTGTGTACCCTTCCACCTTGGTATGGTGGTTCCCCTTGAGACTGTTGTACTCAAGGAACCAGTCAGGGGGCACCACCTTCCTTGCGTCTTCCTGTAGATGGATACCAAATCTATCAGGTTGATGGTAGTTCCGGGGGAGTTGGGACCTTTAGGGGTCCATTCACCTGTCTATTTTTGAAGCGGTAGGCTTTCAGGTTGGCTCTATCTCCCTGGACTTCTCCTTGCGGGATCTGTCTATTTGGGGGCTCCTTGGTCTGTCTGACGACAGGGCCTGTATTATCTGTGTGGACGCGGAGCAGGCTGATCCTCCAGGAAGGTATCTGACCCTGATCTGGGTGGAGGACAGTGTTCCCTGCATATCTGCGACATTCGCTCCGGTGGATGTCCTTCTGCGACAGGATGTGCTAATTCTTGTGTCTCTATGTGATCCATCTAGTGTGGATCTTTTTGGGCCCCGTCACTATCATAGGTTCTAGGCCCTTGTTTCCCTGTCTCAGATTGTTCTGACCTTGGTCATGAGGCTTAGTAACTTTATGGCTGGACATTCTGTTCTGTATGTCTTATCTTCATTCACCCTGCTAGGCGGGGTTCTGCGCAGGTTTGCTCTGGAAGGGGGAACCAGTGATACTGGTGGGCTAGTGGAGTGTGGTTTGCAGATGTGGTACTGAGGACAGCAGACCTGTACGTTCTGTCAGGAGTGCTGATCTGCTCACTCAGGCCCCCTTTTTTCTATTTCACCCCAATCTACAGGCTCTGGTCTGGATGGCCTGACGGTTGATTCATCCACCTTGATGGAGATGGGCTTATCTTCTGGGTGACTGTGACTTCTGGAAGCCTAGGAGTTGGCTTCTTCTTCCGTCTATTGTGGGGTATTGCATACCCATATTGATTGGGGTGAGTCTTGGTCTCTCCCCTGTCGGGCGCTCTCTGTTCCCAGGGTTCTAGAGTTATTACAGCATGGGTTGGAGTTGGCTCTCCTACTCGGTACTCTGGAGGTTCAGGTTCTGCCCTGTCCGCCTTCCTGTAGAAGTCTTTGCTCAGTTTTTGCCTTGGTTAAGCATTCTTTCGAGGATTGCTCAGGTGCATCCCCCACGTAGTTCTAGGGTCCCTGTTGGGATTTGAATTTTATTCTGTTTGCTTTGCGGGGTGTTTCCCTTTCCCTATTCCGGATGCTGTCTGACTTTTCTTATCCACAAGGTTGTCTTTCTGGGGGCTGTTACTTCAGTGAGGCGTGTGCCTGAGCGGGCGGCTCTGTTTAGCTAGCCCACAGTGGTGACGTCATCCGCCAGGGATAGTCGTGAAGATGGCGTTGCCCAACGGGAAGGCAGGCTGAGAGAACCTGTCGGACTTTCTCCTGAAGACTGAAGAGCCCTGGGGGGGATCGGAGGCACCCCGGGTGAAGAGGAGAGCCGGCCGTATCGAACGAGGGATCAATTGAGTGTTTATTCTTAGTATACAGTACTCCCTGCTCCAGATATAATACTTACACTTGGGTTATCCTCCACCAGATGGCGCTGTACTGCAGAAGCATGCGAAAACAGGCTCCTCCCGGCCCTTCATATACCCAGGGACCTCCCACAAATCCCCAGATTTCTCTGCAGTGCTGACTGCGAAGACATGAAGTATCACTCTCTCGCAGGTGAACGGGGCTATAAAAGCCTGCGGCTCTGTTGGACTACTCCCACCCGTCCTCCATGTGATGTGCCTCCCAGCTTGGGCTGCGTCGGTCGGGTGAAGGTAGGCAGCACCTTGTGTGCTTATGGAGCCATGCTCCACCGCAGTCCCCCACCAAAGGGTAGGCGGTTTAGGCTTATGGTGAGCCTCTAGAGGATGCCCCTCCCGCGCTATTCCCCATGCCCCGTGTAGCGGTGGGCCCTTTACAAAGGGTCGCCATCCTCCCTCGTTCCCCCTGTAGTCCGGGGGGAAAGAAAGGGGGGGGGGGGGTGTGGTGGTCAGTGTATGCTTACACGCTTTGGCCTTAGTACTGTCCTTTACTGGTATTCCTGGTGTCAGTGCCGCGCTGTTAAATATTTTTTATTTTGCATATGTCGCCGCCACGAGCATTCCTTCTCTTAGGAATGTGTTGCGTTGAGCGGCGGCGTTGCCTCAGACGCTGCTACGTCTTCATCGGCAAATCTGTCTCTAAGTGTGTCATTCACTTCGATCTTCTGACAACTGAACTTAATTCAGAGCTTCACGCTCTTCGGGGGGTGGAGACCTGGCTTGGCGTGCTCCGCCTCACAGCCGTCCTGGCCTGCCCTTCGAGGTCCGCTTGGCGCCATTTCGATGCTCATCGCACGCGCGCGTGGTAACGGTCCTCCTCCTTCCTCGATCTGTAAGTGCCCTCGCTGAGATTTTTCACTGTCTTGCTTACTGTGCATGGGTCTGACATCCCTATTCCCATTATGTCTTTCAGACGGTCGAATACCAGTGGCTTCTCTCGACCCGGCCTAATTACCAGTGGACCTAGTTAAATTACTCCCACTTCCCTGCGGGACATTGGGGCATCCAGGGTAGCTTATAGTGTCAATCCCTACTGGCCCATTGTGCCCATTAATCACCATATGGAGACATCCCAGGATATTGTGAACGGGGTTCCCTCGGGACAAGCCCGGCTGTGTGTAGCTTGTGGGGTCTCGCCTATCCGCGGTGACAATGCACGGGTCTGCGGCCCTTGTGCACAGCAGGCGCTAATGGTACTTCCCGCCCCTTCTGTGGCTGGGCCTGCACCTCGTCTCACTTCACCTACTCCCCCAAGCCTGAGTCTAACCCCCAGTACAAGCGGGGATTCTCATCCTGATGTGGCCACTAGACTGGCCAGTGTTGAAAAATTACTTGCTAGTTCTCTAGCCCGCAAGGCCACTGCTAAGAAGCGGCACATAATCCCTGATTCGGCTCCCTTCCCTATGGAGTCTGAGGAGTTTTCACATATTCTAAGCATACAGCACGTCCTGCTCCATCTATAATAATAACACATGGGTAATCCTCCGCCAGAGGGCGCTGTTCATTGCAGACATGCAAAAACAGGCTCCTCCCGGCCCTTCATATACCCAGGGACCTCCCACAAATTCCCAGATTTCTCTGCAGTGCTGAACTGCGAAGACATGAAGTATCACGCTCTCGCAGGCGAGCGGGGCTTTACAGCCCGTGGGCCTGTGGGACTATTTCCACCCGTCCTCTTTAAGAAGAATATGCCTCCCAGCCTGGGCTGCGTTGGTCGGGTGAAGTTAGGCAGCACCTTGTGTGCTTAACGGAGCCATGCTCCACCGCAATCCCCCACCATAGGGTAGGCGGTTAGGCCTATGGTGAGCCTCTAGTGGATGCCCCTCCCGCATTGTTGCCCGTGCCCCTCACAGAGTTAGTCCCTGGACGCTGGTCCGCTTCTCCCTCGCTTCCTCCCGTAGCTCGGGGGAAAAGAAAGGGGGGGGGGGGTATGTGTGGCAGTCCTAGTGCAATATAACACGTTAAGGCCTTTGATCTTTTATTATACTTTGGTGTCAGCGTCGTGCTCCTTGCTCCTCAGTTGCGAGCCTGTTTGTCATTAACATTAGCGTACTGCCCAGACGGCAGCATCATTTTCCAGCGTGACAGCAATGTATGCGCTTTCTATCCACTACTGTCTTTCTTTTTTCGTTGGTTAGAGCTTCGCGCTCTTTGGGGGAGGCGGGGACTCGGCATGACGCGCTCCGCGTCACAGCCTGGTCAGGCCCGCCCCTCGAGGTTCGCTTGGCGCCATTTTGACAATCTTCGCGTGCGTGGTGCGATCCGCCTCCTCCCTTGGTCATGTAAGTGCCCTCCGGGGCGGCATTGTTCTACGTGTTTTTTCGGCTGCGCATGGCACTGACACCACCCCTCTTGTCCCATTATGTCTTTCAGACACCAGGACTTCGGTGGCTTCTCCCGGCCTCACATATATTGCAGCGGGTCCACATAACAAATTCTCCCACTTCCTAGCGGGTCTTGGGGCATCCAGGGTTGCCTATTGCGTAAATCCCTGCTGGCATACTGCTCAAATAATCACCATATGGAGGCATCTCAGAATTATGTACCCGGGGTCCCTCTGGAACGTGACCGGCTGTGTGCGATGTGTGGTCAGCCCCATGCTGATGCTGACAGAGCACAGGTCTGCGGACCGTGTGCTGAACAGGCGCTGACCCTGCAATCAGGTTTGCCAGTGGCTACACCTCCCTTCAATACACCCGTCTCCCCGGACCTAAACCTCACTCCTGATGAGTCTCACTCGAGCGGGGATGACCTGCAAGCCGTGCCGCGCGTGCTGCCTACGGCGGAGCAGGTGCTGTCTGGATTGGCGGAGCGTATGGGCCCTGGAAAGAAGCGGTCCCTGACGCCTCCTGGCTCTCCGGTTCCTAACAATACCGATGACTCTGCTGATATGCAGGACCTTGATCCTTCTGAGGAAGGTGAGCTATTCTCAGAATAGGGCTCCTCGGATGAGATGCCCGGGAGCTGTGATGATTCTGGGCCCGGTTCTTGGGGCCTGTGTGACACAGATGAAATTCTTATTAAGATCTTTGAGGTTTTGTCAATCTCCCCTCCTGGAGAGGCTCCCAAGCCTAAGAAGGAGAGTTTCCACACAGCACTGCCACGCTTGGAGTTCCTGGAACAGGATCATTTCCAGAATCTTATATCCCAAGAATGGGAATCGCCTTATTCCCGCCTTTTGACGGGTGACCAGTTCTCATTCCCCTTGGGAGAGTTCTAAGTTTTCCACGAGGCTTCTGTTGCCTGTGGGCTGGTTGGGCCGTTACACTGGCCTATTCCTTTAAGGGGGAAGTATCTCCCTTTTTCATTTTATTCCGTTATATTGGTGTTTGGGTACCATTGGCCCTTCAGCACCAGGTTTTTTCTGTTGAAGAATTTACTAGACTGTTGCTTGTCTCTGTTCATACCTTTCAAAGGTCTTGTTATGAGATTGACATTAGAGCCTCTGCTCATGTCATACCTGGTTGCAAAGTTTTGCAGATGACAGCGCCTTTACTGTCCGCTGTGCCTTGTTTTTGGGGATCCCACCCTACTTTATGGACACTGCTATGGTGATTGTTATCATTACCTTTGTTACCAGTTGGTCGTTGGTTTCGGCTTCTTTTCTCACTGCTTTTCAATACTGGGGATTTGTGGAGGTCCCTGGGTATATGAAGGGCCGGGAGGAGCCTGTTTTTGCATGTCTGCAGTGAACAGCGCCCTCTAGCGGAGGATTACCCATGTGTTCTTATTATAGATGGAGCAGGACGTGCTGTATGCCAAATCTACAGGTGAGTATCTCACAGAATTGTATTTTTTATGGCCATTCCCCTTCGGACGAAGGGGAGCTATTCTCTGACTCAGAATCTTCTGATGAGAAGACAAGGGGTCATGACTATTCCGGTTCGGACCACTGGACCCCGGATGATACTGCCAAACTACTGCTTCAGATTTTTGAAGTCCTGTCCATCCCTCCCCCTGTTGCGGCTCCCAGGCAAAGGGGTGAGCTATTTCATACTGCTAAGGCTCGATTGGAGTTTCCTGAGCAAACCCATTTCAATAACCTCGTGTTGAAGGAATGGGAACATCCCAGCAGACTTCCCGGGATCCCTAAGGGTTTGGACAGGAAGTATCCTTTCCCTGCTGATATGGTCAAGTGCTGGTCATCACCCCCCGAGGTCGATGCCCTGGTTTTAGGGCTGTCTAACACCTCTATTATGCACTCCCTCGATACCACTACGCTACGGGATTCTGAGGACCGGTGCATTGACCAATTGTCATGTCATGCCTTTGCATTTGGTGGGGCGGCGCTGCGCCCGGTTTGTGCCTTGGCCATTACTGCTGTGGCGCTCAGGGCCATGATCAGGAATGTCCTTGACGGTCCAGACGAGCTGCCTACTGATGCTGTTAATGCACTGTCTAGTTCTGATGCGTTTATGAACTTTATCCTGTCCGCGTCGGACGATGCTGTTAGGCTGTGTGCCAGATCTTCCGCCTTGGCGGTGGCTATACACTGCGCGGTTTGGCTGCGCCAGTGGGCGGCAGACAATGCCGCTAAGAAAGCCCTTACTGGGCTTCTCTTCAAGGGTCTGCGCCTGTTTGGGGACCGCCTAGACCTCTTCGCTAAAGGAGGCAAGTTACCACAGCACAGGCGACAGCCTCGGCCCTTTCGGACCCAGGGCCCCCCTTCAGCCCCCTACAGAGGTGCTAAGCAAGGGAAAGGGGTGTCCTTCGCGGGGGCTCGTGCAGACTCCTGGCATAGGAGCAAGGGGCGACGCCCGGCTCCTCCTGGGGAACCAAGCCCAAAGCCCCTCCCAAGACCCCTCAGGCATGATGGGGTGCCCTCGCCCGCCAGGGTGGGGGGACGGCTACAGCACTTCGCGCATGTCTGGAGGCACCAAGTCTCGGACCGGTGGATTCAGGAGGTAGTTACCTCTGGCTACAAAATAGAGTTTGCAAAATTCGTCAGGTCCAGGATTCCCCAGGACCCGGCATCGGCTCAGGTCCTGATGCAAGCAGTGCAAGACCTTCTGGATCTGGGAGTTATTTGCCAGGTTCCCTTGAGAGAATTGGAAGAAGGGTTCTACTCCAACCTGTTCACAGTACCCAAAAGATATGGGTCAGTCAGGCCCATTCTGGATTTAAAGATCCTCAACAAATTTGTCAAGCACAAGCGCTTTCGCATGGAAACTCTGCGCTCGGCCGTTGGCTCTCTGCGCCCAGGGGATTTCATGACAACTGTGGACATCAAGGATGCTTACCTTCACATCCCTGTGTTTCCTGGTCATCAAAGGTTTCTCAGATTTGCGTTGCAGGATCTACATTATCAGTTCGTGGCCCTACCATTTGGCCTCACTTCAGCTCCCAGAGAGTTCACCAAGGTACTGGTGGGAGTGATGTCCTTGTTAAGGTCGGGGGGCATTCGGGTGCTGCCCTACCTGGACGACATTCTCATCGCCTCGTGGCCCCTACAGCAAGCGGAGCTGGACACTCGGGTGGTGTCCGTCTTGGAGTCCTTCGGCTGGGTGATCAATCACCCCAAGTCTTCTCTGTCCCCTTTGTCGGTGACCCCATTCCTGGGGATGATTCTGGATACGGTTCAGTCACGAATATTCCTTCCCCAACAGAAGGTGGAAGCCCTGACTGTGCAGGTGCGGTCCCTGCTCTCGTGCCCCCAGCTCTCACTCAGACAGGGAATGCAGCTGGTGGGTCTGATGGTGGCAAGCTTCGAGGCGGTGCCCTTTGCTCAGTTCCATTCGAGGCCTCTGCAGCTTCACCTCCTCTCGGTATGGGACAAGGATCCTGCATCCCTGGACGGGTTTTGTGTGCTTCCCCCGTCGGTCATAAGGTCCCTCTCGTGGTGGCTGGATCACAAGAATTTGCTAAATGGCAGGTCCTTTCTGGCCCCCTCCTGGGAGACTGTCACCACGGATGCCAGTCTGTCAGGTTGAGGGGGATTCTGGAAGGTTTCAGGGCAGGTGGGGCCCTCAGGAGGCCCATTTACCCATCAACATTCTGGAACTGCGGGCGGTCAGGTTGGTTCTGGAGCAGTTGACCGATCACCTGCAGGGACTGTCTGTGCAGGTGCGCTCAGACAACAGGACGGCAGTTGCCTACATCAATCATCAGGGAGGGACCCGGAGCAAGGGTGCCCTCCAGGAAGTGTCGCGGATTCTGACATGGGCGGAGGCCAATGTTCAGTGCATTTCGGCTGTTTACATCCCGGGGGTGGAAAATCTCCTGGTAGACTCTCTGAGCAGGGGGACCTCCCGGCAAGGGGAGCGGTCCCTCTGCAACAGGGTGTTCCAGTCCCTGTGTCACCGTTGGGGCCTACCGGATGTGGATCTGTTTGCATCCCATCACAATCGCAAGCTCCCGGCCTTTGTCTCCCTGTCTCAGGATCCTCGGACGCTCTGTTGTTGTCTTCTCCTCCTCCTGTATGTATTTCCCCCGGGTTCTGTGCAAGATTGGCCTGGAAAAGGTGCCAGTGATTCTAGTGGCCCCAAGGTGGCCAAGAAGAGTGTGGTTCGCAGACGTGGTACAAATGGCAGTAGATCTGTACGTCCTGCCAGAGGCGCCAGATCTACTCACTCAGGGCTCCTTACGCCATCCCAATTTACAAACTCTGGTTTTGACGGCTTGGCTGCTGAAACCTCCATCTTGATGGAGAAAGGCTTGTCTGTCTCAGTGGTGAATACCATGGTTCAGGCTAGGAAGAAAACTTCTTCTGCCATCTATTATAGGGTATGGCGTTCCTACATAGACTGGTGTGAGTCCAAGTCTCTTCATCCCTAGGATCCTGGAATTTTTACAACACGGCTTAGAGTTGAGTTTAAAGGCAGTACTCTGAAGGGTCAGGTTTCGGCCCTGTCTGTTTTCTTTCAGAAATCCTTTGCTCAGCATCACCTGGTTAAGACCTTCTTTCAGGGGGTCACCCACGTGCGTCCCCCACGTAAGCCTACGGTTCCTGTTTGGGACCTGAACCTGGTTTTGTCTGCCTTGCAGGGTGCTCCCTTTGAGCCTATTCACGATGCTGCCTTGGCTGTACTTACCCTCAAAGTGGTTTTTCTGGTGGCTATCACTTCGGTCAGGCGTGTTTCGGAGCTGGCGGCGTTGTCTATTCTGCCCCCCTACTACAAGAGACACCAGGACAAGGTGGTGTTCCGCTTTAAGCCAGACTTTCTGCCAAAGGTGGTGTCGGCCTTTCACTTGAATCAGGATATTGTGCTTCCTTCTTTGTGCCCTAATCCTAGTAACGCTAAGGAAAGGGTTCTGCATTCCTTGGATGTGGTCAGGTGTCTGAAGTATTACCTGGTAGTCACTGCGGCCTTCAGGAAGACTGATGCACTTTTTGTGGTCCCCTCTGGTCCTAGGAAGGCTCCGGCCAAGTCTACTATTAGTAAATGGATTTGTCAGGCTGTTATTCAAGCCTATTCTGCTAAGGGGAAGAGTCCTCCCTTCCGCCTTACTGCTCATTCTACTTGTGCTATTGGGGCCTCTTGGGCCTTCCAGCACCAGGCTTCGGTTGAACAGGTTTGCAAGGCCGCTACTTGGTCTTCTGTTCATACCTTTTAGAAGTTTTACAAGGTTGATGTTAGGGCCTCAGCAGATGCTGCTTTTGGCCGTAAGGTTTTGCAAGCGGTAGTAGTTTGACCTACCTGTTGTCACCTTTGTTGTTAGGGGATCCCACCCTACCTTACGGACACTGCTATTGGATGTCCCAAGTGTAAGTATTATATCTGGAGCAGGACGTACTGTATACTAAGAATAATACAATTCTGTGAAATACTCCACCTGTAGAATTGATATTATTTGTATACAGTACATCCTGCTCCACCCCACCCTGTTGTTGCATTATTCTGGATCCCCTGTATGGTGATTGTTATCTTGTTATTGTTACCAGTTGTTCTGGGTGGTTTGTTTCTCCCGGCTTCTTGTTTAAGCATTAAACAATGCTGGGGATTTGTGGGAGGTCCCTGGGTATATGAAGGGCCGGGAGGAGCCTGTTTTCGCATGCTTCTGCAGTACAGCGCCATCTGGCGGAGGATAACCCCAAGTGTAAGTATTATATCTGGAGCAGGACGTACTGTATACTCATAATACCAATTCTACAGGTGAGTATTTCACAGAATTGTATTTTTCAAAGTTTTACAAGGTTGATGTTAGGGCCTCAGCTGATGCTGCTTTTGGCCGCAAGGTTCTGCTGGCGGCAGTGGTTTAAACTGCTGTTACTTTAGGGGATCCCACCCTACCTTACGGACACTGCTATTGGATGTCCCAAGTGTAAGGAATATCTTCTGGAACAGGAGGTGCTGTATACTTAGAATAATACAATTCTGTGATTACTCCCCTTTAGAACTGGTATTATATGTATACAGCACGTCCTGTTCCACCCCACCCTTGTTATCATTATCTTTAGTTACCTCTTTATGGTGATTGTTCAATTTTTTTTTATGTAATGGTTACAGTTCTCCAAGTCTCATTTTTACTGCTTTTCAATTGGGGATTTTGCGGGAGGTCCCTGGTATATATGGAGCCGGGAGGAGCCATTTTTCTGTCTCTGCAGTCCAGCGCCATCTACTGGATGTATAACCCATGTGTAAGGAATATCTTCTGGAACAGGACATGCTGTATACATATAATACCAATTCTACAGGTGAGTAATCACAGAATTTTATTTTTCTGACACCCCGAGTCTTAGCCTCGGCTTCCTCTCTAGCCAGGCCACATTCTGCTAAGAGCCCCGTCTTTCTGCAACACAGTGTAAGCTACTCCATTACCTTGTGCAGGGCAGTGCCAGTCTCTCTGGCTGTCTGGCTACTTATTCACGATTCACAGAAATCAAGCAAAACGCACAAGTCACAGAAGTCATGTGACTGTTGGCAACTAAATGGAGTTGACTGGAAGGACGTAGCGCAAACCCTGTTGGTGCTGCAGACGTTGGCTCAGGTTTTACTTGATTTGTCACTACAGACAGTAGTTGCCACGTGTCCGTAATGGGGTCTCTGGTAGCATTAAGAAAATACAACACCAAAAAGGAAGGTGAGAGGTGCTCATCCAGTCAATATATGGCAGTCAAGGAGGTGCTAGAGGGTTGTGACCACACGCCATAGACACAAAAGAAAATGTAATCCTTTGCACACTCATACTATTGAAAAAGCTACACTTGTTAAAAGCAGGAACTGTTAGTTAACATAGATTGCAATGAATGTAAAAGCAAGGTTAAAAGCCTGCAAGAGTTAGTGCAAATATTGCTACTTCCTTACCTGTGTGTGCACAAGAAATGCAATTCATGAACCAGCCTGACTAAAGACAGTGCAATAACTTGAAAAATGCTCTACTTGCCTGCACAATGCTACAGTTTAGCTGAAGGGTTTCGGGTAGAGGCCAGTTGGACTCCCTGTTGCAGTGGGAGAGCTACAATCCAGCAGATCCGGCCACTTGACCAGATCAAGAAAATGTTCAGGGGCTGTTAAACTCTATTCGAATATAAAAAGAAACCTTGTAATTTTCACTTTCTTGACTAAGTTAATATTATCATTACACTCCGCTGTAATTTATTGTATTTTTACAACTTGTTTGTGGTATTTCAGATGTCCGACTACTTCTCAACAATGACAATTTGCTCAGAGAGGGAGCAGCACAGTAAGTCTGTACAGTCACATGAATACATACATCTGTTCATATTTGTTTTTGAAATGACCACATTCTTCCTCAATAAAAAGGGTAAAATATCGATCAATCTGTTAGTAATTCATGATCCCTGGTTTTGGTCTGTCCCTCTGGGGCACCCAGGTTTGAGGTTTTGGGCAGTTTGCTGACTATACTCACGTCTTCACAGCCCAGCGGCACATGGACGGCTGCTCCTCCAGTCGGCTGAATGGAATCCCCAGCTGCACACATCAGTGGGGCATGGCATCACTCGCATCGTGGCCACGCATAGCCATTTAGTTGAGGCGGGCATGGCCACGCAAGGGGATGTGAGTGATGGCGCAGTGGGCTCGGGAGAGGGGTAAGAATCCTGGGCAAACTGCGGTGCTTCACACAATGGGGGTATCCCAGTTCGTGGAGACAGAATCAGCCGGCCCTGGAGCCACTTTAAGCAACACAAGGTTTAATGTGTAGAACTGATAAACCACATAAGCTATAACATCAACCAGAGGCAGACCTAGAAGAAAAAATACAAAAATGGGGACAGGCAAAAAGGGGAAAAGGGGATGGGACACAGCTAGGTGAGACCCCAAAATCCAATTCTGCCTTTATGTATATATGCTACGGAAAAGGGAGCAGGACAAGATAAAGCAAGACTTAAACATCTAAATGACACCCAAGATTGCCGAGTCTCATGGAATTCTTTCTCTTTATCATTTAGGAAATCTAATAGCTTCTCATTAACCATAATCCATTCAGCTTTCCTAGGGATTAGGTCAAACTGAAAATTATAGAGGAAGCGATCTTACCAACCAGGGGAATGCATTGGATCAGACCACTTATTTAGGCTTATTTTAAGTCTTCCCCCTCCTGCTTTCTATTGCATTTCTTCAGGACTATGCACAAATGTGAGTGTTGGCAACCCCCTATAATTAGTGCTCCCAGTGTGAGCGACACAGTGGTTGCACTTGCTGCGCTTGCTTCTGCTGGGAGCGCTGAGGGACAAGAGGCGGCCACGCAACATTTGGAGCATGGCTCTAAACAATAAAAGAGACCTGCTGCAAAATCTATAGCACACAGTAGGAAATGGGGAGAGGCACATGGACCAGGATTCAGGTGAGCCCACTGCTGCCTTATTAGAATTATCTGGACTGTTACTTTTAACCAAATGATTAGGGTATAATTTTGTTAAAGTGCACCTAAAGTCTACTGCACAGCCAGCTTCCCCTTGGGGCATCCTGATTTAGGATGCCATGTAAGACTTCTCATAGCCTACATACCCAGCATTGTCCATAATGAGGAGTTCGGTCTTAGGCCATTTGCGTCTGTTGAAGACTGACACAGCACTGTCCAGCACAGTACAAATGTATGGGGCATTTGCTTTGTATACTCGCCTATAACCACGCTCACATGAAGCAGTGTTAAGGATTCCACAAATAAATCCACCACCATTGCTTCCATTATACATGAGTCATGGTATGTGATCTGGGACGTTCTATTCTATTAGCCGACAGGCATATACTTTTTGACTATAAAAATGTGGAAAGGTCTTATTAATGTCATTGTCTTAATTTATTATTTTATTGCAGCCATTAAAAAATCTGCACGTTACATTTCTCTTTCAATTCCTGAACCCTGACAACAGCCAACACCTACAGCCAAACAGGCATTCTGAAGGCATAAAAAACAAGTTTGTTAGGTAGAAGGAAGCACTAACCTCATTTTGCATCCAGGTCCCCGTTGCTGTGGGAGATTGACACCACATTCAAGGGCAGAAGTCAACATGACAAGGCCATAATGTTTGCAAAAGGATTACAGGGTCAGAGTGGACCAACGGGCAAAAATGACTTAAACCATGCTAACACAACAAACAGTGCTCATATGTATCCCTCCCCAGGGCAATTTAGATTACCGCACATAAAAATTAATTTACCTTTTCCTAACTCCTGCTGTGGTAAATTTTAGAAACAAAATGGCGCCTGCAAACAGGAAGTGCTGCTGGGTTTCCTATTACTGTGCATTGTCAGTTGAATCCAGGCAGTAGCATCGCTGAGATGCTGGGCAAGGAAGCTCCAAAATGGCTGCTACACTACAAAATCAGTGAGGTGGCGTTTCAGCTTTGAGTGGATGCAGGAGCTAATGTAAGTGCTGACAATGCTTCAGTATCGCACGTGCAGATGGGGCAAATGGGTTAGAGGGAGTTTTTTTCCCAACTATGTAATCTTCTGATGGGACTTGGGGAACCCTTTTTCTGTAAGCAACTTCACATACCCCCACCCACACTACACAACACAATCTCTCATTCTCTGTCTGATGTCATCCACATGTGGGAGAGAATGGAGGCAAACTGCAACCCTCACCGTGGCCCAGCGCATAAGGTTTTCTCCACACCTGAACCCATGGGAGCACCCGTGTTAGGTTATCTGAAGCTAGGAGCTCACAGTGGGCCGACTGCAAGGGGTTAAGGCCTAGCAGGCACACATTTTATTTTGGTGTCTTTTTTTTCTCCGTTATTTTCCTGCAATGTTTTTGCTTGCTGCGATGGTGGACAAGGACCTACAAACAGGGTATGGCTAATTTGCATCTTCCACGTAAGGCTCTGGAGCCTCCCTGGGACCTGCATCATCTATTTTGGAGGGGGTCTAGCATCTCAGTTGGCTGCTACATAAGGGCAGTGAGGTCTTCCATGGGGGGAATTTTGTTTTTTCTAATGTTTGAGGACATCATGCTTCCATCACTGTACCTGGTTGTTACATGCACTATCTGGCAGCCACAGAACCCTGTCGCGAGAGCTGCACATGGTGCCTGAAAGGCTTGGCGGCTGACCATTGGTGGCAATGGGAAGGCAAACGCCTGTAATTTTTGGGAGCTGCTGTTCAGGATTACAGTTCACTCTGCCGGGACAATTGGGCACCATCATCAGGCCTTAGTAGAGCAGGTTAGTAAATGTCCACTTGGTCCTTCGTGTACACAACTTTCTTGTGTTTTTAGACTTCCTTTTTTTTTTCTCTATTCAGCTGTATTGGCTTTGATCCCAGAGCGATAGCAACTGCTTTGGGACGTCTCACAAGTTGTCTGTGTCCAGAATTGGAGAAAATGATTGTGCTTTCCTGTAAAATGTTTTCATTCTAGTCCAATCCCCCCCCCCCCCCCCCCCCGCATTGTTGTTGTAACTGCATTCATTCTCCTTCACCTATTGCTATTGTTCCTCTCTGTGTCTTACTACCACTGAAATAAGGTTACGTAAATGCATCTTATATAAGCGGGAGGAGTTCTAGTTATTATGCTTTCAAACTGCCAGATATGCTGAAGAAGTTAACCTATGAGTTGTCTGTGTCCCAGGATGGAAATAGAGAAAAAAATGTATCGTTTTTTTTACCTTTGTATGTTTACTTACAGGTAAGTACACAAAAATATAACTTTTTTCGTGAAGGTCTTTCAGCAGTTCCAACCAGGAGACACACTGCGAAATTTCCGCCACCTTGATGGACACACTGGGATTTTTTGCAGCAGGGTTTTAATCCTTTCTGTTGGGTCTGAATCAACTTTCAGTTTTGAATGGCTCAGGGGCAGAAGCATGCTGCATCCCCCTGTTGTGTGTTGCCCTGGACCTTTTGCCTTATGGTTCCTTCCTTTAGGGGAGGGCTCCCCAACCTTTCTTACCATGAGAGCCACATTCAGCAGTTAGAGATGGTCGGGAGCCATGTTCAACATGAATATTTGATAGAAGCCATATAACAGGCAAGAATTGGAAACGGTTCTGAGTAACGACTAATAAAGTACTCAAACGCCTCAAACTTGCCAACTTGGTATCCTTGTGGTCACCCGTGCCTAAGAAAATAAAGGTAAATGGCAGAATCAAACCACAGACACAGAAACTGCACTGCATTATAGACAGCTGAGGCAGGTAGGCCGGGACATTTATCTAACTGATTTACTCTACAATATCTAAATGCATGATGCCAACAGTGCCCAGCCCTGAGCGCCAACACACCTATCTCATCAGTAAGCTAAACCTCTGCTTGTGTTCTGGTCTAGCAGGCAACTGGCAAGCCACACCATATGGGTTCCACAAGCCACATGTGGCTCCCAAGCTACAGGTTGGCATCTGCTACTTTAGGGGGTCCCTTTCTTCCTCCCAATTCTCTCTTCAACTTTCTAGTTGAACCTTGATTCTTTGCCCTTCTTGTTTAGCTAGGTACTTTGTGGCTACTCCCTGCTCACATTGTATTGTCCATTTTGACCGCACCTAAGAGAGATTACCCCGCCCTCCCATCGAAGGAAACACCAGACCATCCCATAAAAGTACTTCCTGATCATGTGGGCCTCAGTATGGCATTTCCTGCCATCTGGCAAGACAGATCATCCCCCATTTGTTGTTTTATCCAGATTCTCAGGCCTGTTGGCAGAGTTTCTGTGTTTCTCTCTGGCTAAAAGATGTAGCAGCAGTACCTGCAATCTTCCAGTGCGCAGGTTTCTGTTATATTCTAAGTATACAGCACGTCCTGTTCCAGAATAATCCTTACTCATGGGTAATACATCCTCAAGATGGCGCTGGACTGCAGAGACAGAAAAGTGGCTCCTTCTGGCCCCATATATACCAGGGACCTCCCACAAATTCCCCAGTTCTTCTCTGCAGTCTGGGCTGCGATGACTAGAAGATGGCTCTTTCTACTCGCAGTGAGCGGGGCTTATTAGACTGCGGCCCTGTAGGACTATTCCCACCCGTTCCTTTTCACTGCCTCCCAGCTTAGGCTGCGCTGGTCGGGTGATGGTAGGCACCGCTGTGAGGTGCTAAGGAGCGCTGCTCCTACTGCAGTCCCCCACCAAAGGGTAGGCGGTACAGGCCCGTGGTGAGCCTTATGGGATGTCCCTCCCGTGGCCGTTTGCCCTTCGCCCCATGTCCCCTCAGTTAGGCTCCTCTTAGGCCAACCGCTGCTTCCCCTCGTTCTCCCTGGGTAGATCTCGGGGGTGGTGATTGTTCTTATGTTCAATTTTAATAATGGTTATAGTTCTCCCGGCTTCATTTTAACTGCTTTTCAATACTGGGGAATTTGTGGGAGGTCCCTGGTATATAAGGGGCCGGGAGGAGCCACTTTTCTGTCTCTTCAGTCCAGCGCCATCTTGAGGATGTATTAGCCATGAGTAAGGATTATTCTGGAACAGGACGTGCTGTATACGTATAATACCATTTCTACAGGTGAGTAATCACAGAATTGTATCTTTTCCCCCCGGGCTTGTTTTTGTACTGCTTTGGGACATCTCACGATTAATGAATAAAAAAGGCTCTTTTTTGCAATGGGTCATGCATCTCAGGTGATGTCAATTTGATGGAATTCTTTTCCATCATGGTACTGCTTAACTATGAAGTGAAGCTTATCAGATATGTGTCTCTTGATTAGAGCTGCCTAAAAACAAGTGTAATGAATTAAAGGGAATTTTACAGGATTTAAAATAAGGATTTTATAGTAAGTGCTAAAATCCAATCTTTTCCTTTTCTTAACAGTGCATTTGCCCAGTACAACATGGATCAGTTCACCCCTGTACAGATTGAAGGGTACGATGACTCGGTAAGCACAATTTTGAGTTGTTTTCAGAAACAAGGATTTATTATCATTCTGAGCCAGTGCCCACTTGCATTTTACAACCTCCAATGGTCATATATAACTTCACTATGAGTAGAGATGGGCGAACCCCCCAAAGTTCGCATTCAGGGAGCTCGGTTACACTTTGAATAAATGTTCAAGTTTGGAGACCTGAACCCAGACTCCATTGAAATCAATAGGAACCTGAACTTTGCAGGGTGACTGTGGTGGTGGTGCAAAGTGCAGCAGAAACGCGTTGCTGTAACTTACCTCTGCCCAATCCTCCTCTGTCAGCAGCAGCAGCATTTGAGTCTGGCCCCAGCCGGGACTACAAAGAGATCACTGCTGGTGGCTATCTTTTTTTAGCCCCAGCTCCCATCAACCAGCTTTTCGGGCCGGATGCTGAAGTTCGGGTTTGGGATCCCGAACTTGCAAAGTTTGGTACAAACCCAGACTTAGCGGTTCGGGTTCGCTCGTCTTTAACTGTACATCTTTTGCTTCCTATGAGCTATGTCGTAGTTTGCAATGGTGTTTTTCTTAAAGCGGCTTCAAAGAGGAATTGAACATATACCTAGAAAAGAGGGGCTTTGTGTCTGGCTTGTATAACCCCTTGTGCTCCCCAGTATTTGTTGAGGGCTGACAAACACTTATCACAAGTCAGATTTTCCTATTGCATGGTATGGCCTGCTTCAAGAAGTACTTGTGTATGGGATATTCCGCCACAAGGTGGCGCAGTGTACTGCAGAAGTGTTGTGGCTCCTCCCGGCACCATATAAAAACAGGATCACCAATAGACCTCCCCAGTGTTTCCTCTGCAGTAACACAGAGAAGATTGAAGATGGCTCTTTATATTGCGCAGGTGAGCGGGGCAACCGAGCCTGCGGCCCTGCAAGTCTATTCTTAGTATACAGTACGTCCTGCTCCAGATATAGTACTTACACTTGGGTTATCCTCCGCCAGATGGCGCTGCACTGCAGAGACATGTAAAAACAGGCTCCTCCTGCCCCTCAAATACCCGGAGACCTCCCACAAATCCACATTTCTCTGCAGTGCCGACTGCGAAGACATGAAGTATCACTCTCTCGCAGGTGAGCGGGGCAACCGAGCCTGCGGCCCTGCAAGTCTATTCTTAGTATACAGTACGTCCTGCTCCAGATATAGTACTTACACTTGGGTTATCCTCCTCCAGATGGCGCTGCACTGCAGAGACATGTAAAAACAGGCTCCTCCTGCCCCTCAAATACCCGGAGACCTCCCACAAATCCACATTTCTCTGCAGTGCCGACTGCGAAGACATGAAGTATCACTCTCTCGCAGGTGAGCGGGGCAACCGAGCCTGCGGCCCTGCAAGTCTATTCTTAGTATACAGTACGTCCTGCTCCAGATATAGTACTTACACTTGGGTTATCCTCCGCCAGATGGCGCTGCACTGCAGAGACATGTAAAAACAGGCTCCTCCTGCCCCTCAAATACCCGGAGACCTCCCACAAATCCACATTTCTCTGCAGTGCCGACTGCGAAGACATGAAGTATCACTCTCTCGCAGGTGAGCGGGGCAACCGAGCCTGCGGCCCTGCAAGTCTATTCTTAGTATACAGTACGTCCTGCTCCAGATATAGTACTTACACTTGGGTTATCCTCCGCCAGATGGCGCTGCACTGCAGAGACATGTAAAAACAGGCTCCTCCTGCCCCTCAAATACCCGGAGACCTCCCACAAATCCACATTTCTCTGCAGTGCCGACTGCGAAGACATGAAGTATCACTCTCTCGCAGGTGAGCGGGGCTATCAAAACCTGCGGCCCTGTTGAACTATTCCCACCCGTCCTCCCTGTGATGTGCCTCCCAGCCTGGGCTGCTCTGGTCGGGTGAAGGTAGGCAGCACCGTGCGTGCTTATGGAGCCATGCTCCACCGCAGTCCCTCACCAAAGGGTAGGCGGTTTAGGCTGATGGTGAGCCTCTAGGGGATGCCCCTCCCGCACTATTGCCCCATGCCCCATGTAGCGGTGGGCCCTGTACAAAGGGTCGCCATCCTCCCTCGTTCCCCCCGTAGCTCGGGGGGGAAAGAGAGGGGGTGGGGGTGTGTGTGGTGGTCTCATTGTATGGTGGTCTCATTGTATGGTGTTTACACGCTTATGGCCTTAGTATTGTCCTTTGACTGGTATTCCTGGTGTCAGAGCCGCGCTGTTTGCAGTTTTATTGTCTATCTGTCGCCGCCGTGCACACCTCTTTCCTTTACTGGATGTGCTGCACCGGGCGGCGGCGTCGCCTCCGGCGGGGCTAAGCCCAAATCTTCCACCAAACCCCCTCAAGCATGATGGGGCGCCCTCGCCTGTCTGGGTGAGGGGATGGCTGCAGCACCTGGCTCTTATCAGGAGGCATCTCGCCTCACTCTGGTGGATTCAGGAGGTAGTGTCCTCCGGATACAGGATAGAGTCTGCTGCGTGGCCTCCTCCAAGTTTATCAGGGTACTCCTGGTCCCTGCCTCTGTTCAGGCGTTGGTGCAGGCCTTGCAGGGCCTATGGGGTCTTCGGGTCACTTGCAGATTGCCCCTAACAGGCAGAGGCAGGGGCCGCTACACCAACCTTTTCCACACTCCCCCGAAAGGATGGGTCAGTCTGGTCCACTCTGGATTCACAAGTTTGCGGCAATTCTCCAGTTACAGCAGTTCTGCATGGATACTCTGGGTTGGGCCATCAGCACCTTGCGCTCAAGGGGCTTCTCGGTGTCTGTGGAGCTCAAAAGATGCTTCTGTTCACTTCCCTGTGTTCCCTGGACACCGAGGCTCTTCAGGTTCGTGTTGGAGGTCCAACACTGCTAATTTGTGGCCTTGTTATCTGGCCTCTCTTCAGCCCCCAGAGTGCCTACCAAGGTGCTGACGGGGGTGATGTCTCTGATGAGACCAAGGGGCGTCCGTGCGAGACCTACTTGGACGTCTTTCTCACTTCCCAGTCTCTACGTCAGGCTAAGTTTGATACTCGGCTGGGTGTCGTCTGGATGGGTGATCAATCACCCCAAGTCCTCATTGTCCCCTTGATTGGTAACTCCATTCCTAGGAATGAATCTGGATTGGTTCAGGCGAGAACCTTCCTTCCTCAGCAATAAAGTGGACAATCTGGTTGCATGGGCTTAGTCCCTCATTGCTGTCCCCGTCCCTTCGCCAGGCAGGGATGCTGCCAGTGTGCCCGTTGATGGCTTGCTCAGAAGTTATCCCTTATGCTCAGTTCCCCTTGGGGCCTTCTACAACTTCTACTGTTAGTACAGGACAGGGATTCAGCATCCCTGGAGCAGGGTCTGTGTGCCTTCCCCACTGGTGAGGAGGTCCCTCTTGGAGTGGATGAACTCGAGGAATCTGTCTGGGGTAGTTCCCTTCTTGCCCCTTCCTGGAGACGGTCACCATGGATGCCAATCTATCAGGTTAAAGGGGGGATTTTCTTCTGAAACTCCCTGCGGTTCTGGGGGAGGTGGGGCCTTTAGAGGGTCCATACACCTATCAATGTTTGAAACAGTGAGCGTTCAGGTTGGTTCTGATTCGCTTGGCTGCTCCTCTTCAGGGCCTGCCTGTTCGGGGGCGCTCGGTCTGTCTGACGACAGTGGTCTACATTTATCTTCTGGGAGGGACCTGGAGCAGGAGGGTCCTCCAGGGTATGTCTATGATCCTAATCTGGGTGGAGGACAATGTTCCCTGCATACCAGTGGTTTCGCTCCGGTAGGGTCTCTCTGCGACAGGATGTGCTAATCCCTGTGTCACTATGGGGTCTAACCAGTTGCGGATCTGTTTGTGTCCCGTCGCTATCACAAGCTCTCGGGCCTTGTTTCCCTGTCCCAGGATCTTCTGGCCGTGGTCAGGATGCTTTGGTAATGTTATGGCTGGACATTCTGTTCTGTATGTCTTTTCTCCATTTCCCCTGCTAGGCAGGCTTCTGCGCAAGATTGCTCTGGACGGGGGACCAGTGATTCTGGTGGCCCTCGGGTGGCCTAGTGGAGTGGGGTTCGCAGACATGGTACTGAGGGCAGTAGTTCTGTACGTTCTGCCAGGTGTGCCAGCTCTGCTCACTCAGGGCCCCTTTACGTCACCCCAATCTACAGACTCTGGCTTAGATGGCCTGACTGCTGAAACATCCATCTTGATGGAGACAGGCTTATCTGTCTCGGTGGTTGAGACTATGGGAAGACTAGGAGCAAGCTTCTTCTTCTTCCTCTTCCATCTGTTATAGGGTATGGTATACCCATATTGATTGGTGTGAGTCTAGTTCTCTTCCCTGTCGGGCGTTCTCGGTTCCCAGGGCTCTAGAGTTATTACAGCATGAGTTGGAGTTGGTTCTCCAACGCAGTACTCTGATGGGTCAGGTTCTGCCCTGTCTGCCTTACTTAGAAGTCTTTTGTTCAGTTTTCCTTGGTTAAGACTTCTTTCAGGGGGTACTCAGGTGTGTTCCCCATGTATTCCTATGGTCCCTGTTGGGATTTGAATTTGATTCTGTCTGCCTTGCGGGGTTTTTCCCTTTGGTCCTATTCAGGATGCTGTCTGGCTGTTCTTACCATCAAGGTTGTCCTTCTGGTGGCTGTTACTTCGGTCAGACGTGGGTTTTTGGCGGGCAGCTCTGTCTTCCTAGCCCCCATTCTTTGAGATACACCAGGATGAGGTGGTGTTCCGCCTGGAGCCGGACTCTCTGCCTATGGTGGTGTCTTATGTTCATTGATTTTGTTATTCCTTCTGTGCCTGATTCCTAGCAAAGGGTTTTGCATTCCTTGAACAGATGTTAGAATTTTTTCCTTGGTAGTCGCTGTGTCCTTTGGAGAACTGATGCTCCTATGGACCTACGGTCACTCCGTCCTGAATGTGTCCGATCTCGTCTGTTCTCGGGGAGTTGGGTGGCTTTGGCTCTGGTCATTACTTGAATGGGATGTTTCCTTCGGGTCCTAGGAAAGGGTTTTTGGCTTCTGCCAAGTCTACTGTTAGCGATTGGATTAGTCAGGCTGTTACTCAGGCCTATTCCAACAAGGGGAAGAATCTTCCTTTCGCTTTGCTTCTTATTCTACTCGTGCTTTGGTGCCTCTTGGGCTTTTCAGCACCAGGCTTCTGTTGAACTGGTTGCTAGGCAGCTATTTGGTCTTCTGTTCATACCTTTTCAAGGTTTTACAAGGTTGATGTTAGGGCCTCAGCTCATGCTGTCTTGGCCGCATGGTTATGCAGGTGACAGTGTTTTTAACTGTCTGCTGTTGCCTTTTTTGTTGGGATCCCACCCTACCTTATGGACACTGCTATTGGATGTCCCAAGTGTAAGTACTATATCTGGAGCAGGGCGTACTGTATACTAAGAATAATACAATTCTGTGAAATACTCACCTGTAGAAATGGTATTTGTATACAGTATGTCCTGCTCCACCCCACCCTGGTTTTTGCATTATTCTGTTTGGTGATTATCATTGTTATAGTTACCAGTCTTTTGGTGGTTTAATTCTCCCGGCTTCTTGTTAACTGCTTTTCAATGCTGGGGAGGTCCCCGGGTATTTGAGGGGCCGGGAGGAGCCTGTTTTACATGTCTCTGCAGTGCAGCGCCAGGATAATCCAAGTGTAAGTACTATATCTGGAGCAGGACATACTGTATACAAATAATACCAATTCTACAGGTGAGTATTACACAGAATTGTATTATTTCTACCCGCTTCCGGACCCTCTGTGCCTCCCAGCCTCGGCTGACGGATCGGGTGAGGGTAGAGGAGCACTAGGGTCATGTGCTCAAGGACCCAAGCCGCAGACCCTGTACCACAAAGGGTAGCCGGCCATAGGCTTTATGGTGTGCCTACTGAGGGATGCGGAGTTCCTGCCCTAGCTTCTGAGGGGGTGAGTGTTTTTGGGGACTGTGTTCTGGTCATCCCCTTGTTTTTGCCTTGTTTGGTTTCAGGGTCCCCCCCCCCCCCGGCCCAGCTGCTGCCGCTGTCTGCTCGCTCTCCTCTCCCCAGCCTCCCCGGCGTGTGTTTGGGGGTAGCGGCGAGTGGTTGTAACGCTGTTTTTCGCCGCCGTCACCGCTTTGTACTCCACTCCACGGCGGCCAGTGCTATGGCTGTGAGGTGTTTTTTGGATGTGCTGGCGCGGCCACGTGGGCGCCGTTTTCACGCTCTTCGGGGGGTGGCGGGGGACGACGCGATCCGCGGCCCACCCCTCGAGGTTCTTCTGCTGGCGCCATTTTGAGCCTGCTGCGCGTCTGGGGCCCCTCTTCCTCCCTGGGCTGCGGTGGTGATCGTTTTCTGTGTTGCTTCCTCCCGTGGTCTGGCGGCTTGGTGATCCTTCGGTCTCCTTGGTCCGTGAGTCCCCTTTGGGGGTTTTGTTTCCTTGGGGCATGGGCTGTGGGATGCTTATGTGCATGTTACTTATGTCTTTCAGGCGGGACAACTATGGGTTGTGGTTTCTCCTGGTTCTGCTCCTTACCCCCCCTCATCTCACCCTTACTGGCTCTTCTGGGGGCATCCCGGGTGGCTTTTTATTAGCCCTTACCCTGTGCTGGCCTATTGCGCCTGTGTTAATCACCATATGGAGGCTTCTGGGGATAGCGTGCTCAGGGGTCCTTCGAGGCAATCCCGGCTGTGTGTCATGTGCAGGGCATTCCCTTTGAGTGGTAGTGGCGCGGTGTGCGTTCTGTGCGCCCAAGGTATCGTTGCGGCCCAGGCTGGGCTGAGCACTTCTCTTCCCAGTTCTGCACTCCCTTCGGCATCGCCTACCCTCCCGCGCCTGCATTTAGCCCCCAGTGAGGGGGATACTAGCAGGGGGTCACAATCTGATCTGGCACTTCGTGTGGCCAGCATTGAAAGGCAGCTTGCCAGGCCTGTTCCAGGTAAGGCCTCTGGCAAGAAGCGGCACCTGGCTCCCATGCCCTCCCTCTTTGTTGATTAGGATGAAGGAATTGATGCCCTTGGTGGTCGTTACTCCCTAGAGGGAGCTTTTCCAGGACTCTGACTCCTCTGGGGACCAGCAGGAGGGGTACGACTGTGACCCTGGGACTGCGTCCGGGGAGGATTCATGGCTCCCTGATGACACTGATAGACTGTTGTCTGACATTTTTGAAACCTTGCACATTGCCCCCCCTGAGGTGGCTAAGAGGAAGCAGGGTGAGCTCTTTCGTCCTGATAAACAACGTCTGGAGTTCCCTGAGCAGGGCCGTTTCTCTAATATGGTGCTCAAGGAGTGGGAACGTCCTAATAGATTGCCCGCGGTGCCCAAAGGGTTGGATAAGAGGTATCCCTTTTCTGCTGACCTGGTCAAGCGATGGTCGTGTCCCCCTGAGGTGGACGCTCTGTTCTAGGGCTGTTTAACACCTCGGTCATGCCTTCCCCTGACACTACTACACTGCGGGACAGCGCGGAGCGGCGTATGGATCAGCTGGCCTGCCATGCTTTTACATCTGTGGGGACTGGGCTGCGTCCGGTCTACGCCGCTGCCATTACAGCTATTGCCCTTAAGAAAAATGGCTGGTAGGAGGAGGGAGGATTATAGGGCCCTTTTTGCTTTGCTCTGATTTTGTTGCCTTTGTCCTTACTGCCATGGATGATGCGGTCTGGCTGGGTGGTAGGGCCTCTTCCCTCTTGGTGGCTATGCGCCGCTCTGTTTGGTTGCGTCAGTGGGCAGCTGACACTGCAACTAAGAAGGCTCTCACTGGGCTTCCCTTCACGGGGCTTCATCTCTTTGGTGAGCGTCTGGATGTTCTAGCCAAGGATGGTAGGCTACCTCAGCGTAGGAAGCAGCCTCGGCCCTTTCGGGGTACTTCCTCCTCCTCCTCATTTCGTGCCTTTAGAGGAGGTCGTGGCTCCCTCTTCTCGGATAGCAGCAGAGAGTCTTGGGGACGTGGCAGGTCCCGTGGTCGCCCCGGTCTCTCTTGGGGGGCCAAGCCCAAACCCCCTCCCAAGGCCCCTCAGGCACGAGGAGGCGCCCTCCCCCGGGTGGGGGGACGGCTTCGGCTCTTTGCTCATGTCTGGAGGCTCCGTGTCTCAGACCGGTGGATTCAGGAGGTGGTGCCCTCCGGTTACAAGATAGAGTTTTCAGCTTGGCCGCCCCCACGATTCCTCAGATCCCGGATGTCTCAAAACCCTCTTGTCAGCTCAAGGTTTGCGCCTTGCAGTTCAACGCCTGTTGGAGTCAGGATTCATTTGCCTGGTGCCTTCCCGGTCAGGGGTACTACTCCAATCTTTTTACAGTCCCCAAAAAGGACGGGTCTTTGAGGCCCATCCTGGACTGGAAGGGTCTCAACAAGTTTGTCAGGTTCAAGCACATGGAGACGCTACGCTCGGCTGTCAGTACCCTTCGCCCGGGCGACTTCATGACCACCGTGGACATCAAGGATGCCTATCTTCACGTGCCAATCTTTCCAGGTCATCAGAGATTCCTGATGTTCGCTCTAGAGGATCAGCATTACCAGTTTGTGGCTTTACCGTTCGGTATCACCTCGGCTCCTCGGGTGTTCACCAAGATGCTGGCGGGTGTGATGGCTCTGTTGCGGAACCAGGGCATTCGTATCCTCCCTGACCTGGACGACATTCTGATTGCGGCTCAGTCTCTTCATCAGGCCGAGCAGGATACTCAGTTGGTGACCTCCACTCTCGAGTCCTTCGGCTGGGTGATCAACTACCCCAAGTCTTCACTGTCTCCGTCTTTGGTGAGGTCCTTTCTGGGCATGATTCTGGATACCTCTCAGGTCAAGGTATTCCTACCTCAGCAGAAAGTGGAGGGCCTTCAGAAGCAGGCACGGGCTCTGCTCTTGTGTCCCCATTCCTCCATCCGGCAAGGGATTCAGTTAGTGGGCCTCATGGTGTCCTGCTTCGAGGCTGTCCCCTTTGCTCAGTTTCATATGAGACCTCTTCAGTTGCACCTCTTGTCAGTTTGGGATCCGGACCCTGTGTCCCTGGATCAGGAATTTGCTCTGTCACCCCTGGCCAGACAGTCCCTCTTGTGGTGGCTGGACTCAAGGAACCTTCTAGTGGGCAGGACCTTTCTGCCTCCGTGCTGGGAGACTGTCGCCACAGATGCCAGTCTGACCGGTTGGGGGGGCTTTTGGAAGTCTCTGAAGTTCCAGGGTCGGTGGGGCCCCCAGGAGGCCCATGCTCCCATCAATGTCCTGGAACTGAGGGCGATCAGGTTGGTTCTTTCTCAGCTGACCACACACCTTCGGGGTCGGGCTGTACAGAACCACTCGGACAACCAGACGGCGGTTGCCTACATCAATCATCAGGCAGGGACTCGGAGCAAGCGAGCCCTCAAGGAAGTGTCCCTGATATTGCCTTGGACGGAAGAGAATGTCCCTTGCATTTCGGCGGTCTACATTCCGGGGGTGGAGAACCAGGAGGCAGACTCCCTGAGCAGGGGGACGTCTCAGCTGGGGGAAGGGTCCCTCAGCAACAAGGTATTTCACTTCCTGTGTCACCGCTGGGGTAAGCCGGATGTGGACCTGTTTGCGTCCCGCCACAATCACAAGCTTCCAAGATTCTTCTCCCTGTCGCAGGATCCTCTGGCCTTCGCCACGGATGCGCTAGCGATTCCTTGGACGGAGTTTCGGCTCCTCTGTGTTCCCTCCCTTTCCTCTGCTGGGCAGGGTGCTGCGCAAGTTAGCCCAGGAAGGGGTACCAGCCATTCTGGTGGCCCCCTGTTGGCCAAGGAGGGTGTGGTTCGCAGACGTCGTGCAGTTGGCAGTAGATTGGTACGTTTTGCCCAAGGATCCAGATCTTCTCACTCAGGGACAGCTGCACCATGCCAATTCACAAACGCTGGCTTTGACGGCTTGGCTGCTGAAACCTCCATCTTGACGGATAAGGAGTTGCCGGCCTCTGTTGTTGATACTTTGATTCGGGCTAGGAAGAAGTCCTCGTCCTTTATCTACTACAGGGTCTGGCATGCTTACATTGCCTGGTGTGAGTCCAAGTCTCTTCCTTGTCGGGTGTATTCTGTCCCCAGGATCCTGAACTTCAACTTAGTACCCTCAAGGGACAGTTGTCAGCTCTGGCAATTTTTTTCCAAATATCCTTTACCAATCAAAGGCTGGTTAAAACTTTTTTCCAGGGAGTTACTCATGTGCGTCCGCCACGTAAACCTATGCTACCGGTTTGGGACTTGAATCTGGTGTTGTCTGCTCCGCAGGGTCATCCCTTTGAGCCTATCCGTGGGGCGGCGTTGCCCATTCTGACTTCTTTTTGGTGGCTATTACTTCAGTCAGGCGAGTCTCTGAGCTGGCGGCGCTTTCCATTAAACCTCCTTATTTTGAGCGGCATCAGGATAAGTGTTTAGGCTTAAGCCGGATTTCTTGCCCAAGGTTGTCTGTGCTTTTCATCTCAATCAGGACATTGTCTTACCTTCCTTGTGTCCTAACCCTGCTAATTCCAAGGAACGGAGCCTGCATTCTCTGGATATTGTCAGGGCTCTGATGTTTTACTTGGTTGCTACTGAGTCTTTCAGGAAATCTGATGCTCTTTTTGTTCTTCCTGTGGGACCTAGGAAGGGCTTGCCTCCGGCTAAATCTACTATCAGCAAGTGGATTCGCCATGCGGTGGTACAGGCCTATTCTGCTAAAGGGAAGTTTCCTCGTTTCCGGGTTACTGCTCATTCCACTCGTGCTATTGGTGCTTCTTGGGCCTTTCAGCACCAACCTTCTGTTGAACAAGTTTGTAAGGCTGAGACTTGGTCTTCTGTTCATACCTTTTCCAAGTTTTACAAGGTTGAGGTTAAGGCCTCGGCTGATGCTGCCTTTGGTCACAAAGTACTTCAGGCAGTGGTGGTTTGAACTGCCTGCTACTACTTTTTGGGGGTCCCACCCTACCTTACGGACACTGCTATTGGATGTCCCTTACGTAAGGACTTCTTGAAGCAGGCCGTGCCATGCAATAGGAAAAATACAATTCTGTGAGTACTCGCCTGTAGAATTGTTATTCTTAGTATACAGTACATCCTGCTCCAGATATAGTACTTACACTTGGGTTATCCTCCGCCAGATGGCGCTGCACTGCAGAGACATGCAAAACAGGCTCCTCCCGGCCCCTCAAATACCCAGGGACCTCCCACAAATCCCCAGATTTCTCTGCAGTGCCGACTACGAAGACATGAAGTATCACTTTCTTGCAGGTGAGCGGGGCTATCAAATCCTGCGGCCCTGTTGGACTATTCCCACCCGTCCTTCCTGTGATGTGCCTCCCAGCCTGGGCTGCGCTGGTCGGGTGAAGGTAGGCAGCACCATGCGTGCTTATGGAGCCATGCTCCACCGCAGTCCCCCACCAAAGGGTAGGCGGTTTAGGCTGATGGTGAGCCTCTAGGGGATGCCCCTCCCGCATTATTGCCCCGTGTAGTGGTGGGCCCTGTACAAAGGGTCGCCATCCTTCCTCGTTCCCCCCGTAGCTCGGGGGGAAAGAAAGGGGGGTGTGTGTGTGGTGGTCGCAGTGCATGGTGTTTGCACGATTATGGCCTTAGTATTGTCCCTTGACCTGGTGTCAGAGCCGCACTGTTTGCATTTTTATTGTGTATCTGCCGCCGCCGCGCGCGTCTCTTTCCTTTACTGGATGTGCTGCGCCGGGCGGCGGCGGCGGCGCCGCCTCAGACGCTGCTGCGTCTTCATTGGCAAATCATTTTTCTAAGTGTGTCATACACTCCACTTCTCTGACAACGTTGACTACTATCTCAGAGCTTCGCGCTCTTCGGGGGGGGGGGGGGGGGCCTGGCTTGGCGCGCTCAGCCCGCTCTGGCCCGCCCTTCGAGGCTCGCTTGGCGCAATTTTGATGCTAGTCGCGCGTGCGTGTGGTAGCGGTCTTTCTCCTCTCTTGGTCTGTAAGTGCCCTCGCGGGCGATTTTCATGATCCTTGATTACTGCGCATGGTTCTGACACCCTTTATTCCCATTATGTCTCAGATGGTTGAATCCAGTGGCTTCTCCCGGCCCTGTGTAATTTATAGCGGGCCTTGTAAATTTCTCTCACTTCCTAGCGGGTCTTGGGGCATCCAGGGTTGCCTATAGCGTAAATCCCTGCTGGCATATTGTGCCTAAATAATCACCATATGGAGGCATCTCAGAATTATGTGACCGGGGTCCCTCTGGGACAAGACCGGCTGTGTATAGCGTGTGGACAACCCCACGCTGATGCGGACAGGGCACGGGTCTGCGGACCCTGCGCCGAGCAAGCACTGGCCCTGCAATCAGGCTTGCCAGTGGCTGCACCTCGCTTCAATTCACCTATTTCCCCAGGCTTAAATCTCACTCCTGCTGAGTCGCATACAAGTGGGGATTTGCAGCCTGCTGTGCCTTCCAGACTGCCTACGGCTGAACAGATTATTGCGAGGTTGTCAGAGCGCATGGGCCCTGGTAAGAAATCGCATTGATCTGCTGGCCTCCCACGCCTTTTCTTGTGCAGGGACGGCGCTGCACCCGGTCTGTGCCGCGGCTATTACTGCAGTGGCCGCTAGAACCCTCATCAGAAAGATGCTTGATCATCACCCTGAGGATCTCCCCTGGGAGATGTTTAATGCACTCTCCAGATGTGATGTATTTGTAAAATGTATCCTATTAGCGCTGGATGACACCATTAGAATGTGTGCAAGAACTTGTGGTGGCTATACGCCGCTTGGTCTGGCTGCGACAGTGGGGGGCTGACGATGCTGCTAAAAAGACTCTTACTGGGCTTCCCTTTAGAGGGCAACGCCTATTTGGAGCCCGTCTGGACCTGTTTGGTAAAAAGGGCAATTCACCCCTACACAGACGGCCGTCTCGGCCCCCTCGGGGCAGGGGCACCCCTCCCCCTCCCTACCATAGTGTTAAACAGGAACCAGGGTTGTCCTTCCTGGGGGCTCGTGCAGACTCCTGCCCCAGGAGCGGCAGACAACGCCCTGGCCCCTCCGGCGGGGCTAAGCCCAAATCTTCCACCAAACCCCCTCAAGCATGATCCCACTCTCCTCTCTTCAGTAAGTGTTATGCTTCTGAGTCAAGATGGCGGCGCCCGTATCCTAAAGTCCTAAACAGAGTTGCAGCCCAGTGGAGGAAAGAATAATAAGTAAGTGACTAAAAACTTAGAATATATTAACTTTAGATGCTGGGCAATTGTTTTTTAAGGGTTTGGGCTTTTTAATAAATCATGGTGAAGGTCCGGTTTAAGTGCTTGGATACAAATCGACTGGTGCACAACATGCCTCTTAATCTTATCTGACTAAGGGGCATGTTGTGACCCTGAAACGTGTTCCTTTCTGATCAAGCTATGTTTACATGCAGAGCTCAGCAATCGGCCGCATCCCCTGCAGCACACGCGCTCCCACCCCCAGCCTATCTGAATGGCTGTGAGCGGGGTAGCTTTCTCACAACCCAGAGATGCTGGGGGTGTGGTCGACCAATGTTTACATCGGCGATAGAGCCAGGAAGAAGGTGAGTCTTTCTATTTGGGATGCCCCCATGGAAGGCTGGCTAAAAGATTTCAGGGCCGGCCAGTTTGGGTTTTGTTCTGCTTTAGAGGCCTGCCTTCACTTTATCCCGTGAAAGGACACAATGTATTATCTAAACGGAGTTGTCCTAGAATCGTGAAAATATTCGACCAGACTACAGAAAGTTAGACAGACACCCTCCATGTAATTGCCCTGTGCTGCCTTGTGGCACATGGAGCCTCCCATTGAAGGTTGTGCATGGAAAAAACCTGAATGATCTTGTCAAGCATGAGGAAAGCCCACTTAGCTGCTACAATTCAGGAACTGTAACCAAGAGATCTTCCAGTTTCTCCTTTTGCCCATTCAGGAATCGGGACAGTCACGTTAAACAGATTGAATCAAAGCGGTTTCATGACCAACTCAGATGTTCCTATCAAGGGATGAACAAGCCAGGAATCTGGTTAGATAGGCCCTCCATTTTTTTACTATTATGTGGAAAGGAATGATTTTGGCATACAGAAAAATAGTAAGGAAAAATTTTTGCACATGCCTCCTTTATAAACATGGGCTTTTGCGTTGCCTTTGTTATGCCCCCAAAGCCAAATAAAGGGGTGCTGCACTCACAAGACATTGGTCTTTGCTTGGCTTAGTGGCTGCAAAGTCCACAGTAATGCCCCATTTATACAGAGCGATTCTCAAGTGAGAATTTGCTAAAGCTATCGCAATCAAGTGATCAAGTGGTAATCGCTCCATGGAAACAGCCGCTGTGATCAAACGGTGAACGAGAATTTGTTAATCCGTCGCCCATTGTATCATTTTGGCTGACCAAAAATGTCTTTTTCATCGCTTGGATGATTGAAATGTGGAAACAGAAATCGCCCACAAAAATGTGTTTTGCTGAGAACGAGCACACAAGCGATTGCATTAGCGATTATAAAAGTTTATGGTTCCATAGCAAAGAGATGATCATTTAGGTCACAGCTTATTCTACTAGGGGCAGTACGAACATGCTGGGCCTTCCGTCATTTGGGCTCCTGTAGAGCAGGTCTGCAGGGCACTTCCCAGGTATTGCCAGGTATCTAGCTTGCCAAGCTGTATAATAAACATGATGCAGCAGGCACCCATTTTGACTGCACAGATATTATGGGGGCTTGTCTGTGTCTGCTGGCTTAGTCTGTTTTTACAGTTTATAAGCTGCTCTTTCCCTTGTTTTGACATCCCAGATGTTAAGATTGGGAATTTCACTTGGACGCTTTTCCCACCCTATGTTGATGCAGCTGCTGCTGTTCTTGGTTACCACCAGTTAGTCAGTATGGCTTACATGTTGATTTATTGATTGCTAGTTGATTTCCCAACATCATTGTTACTTTCTCCAGACTGGAAAGCATATGGAGGGCACAGGGGAAAGATTTTTTTTTCCAGTAACGCCTAACAAAAAAAAAAAGAGTAGTGTTGTAAGATAAAGGAAACATGTTAGCATGATGTTCTGCACACTGCCTTTGCTAACCTTACTACTGAACTAGTAATGAAAGTCATACAAGTCATCCTATGTGGGTTGTGTGTCTTGCCCCTGGGTCATCCCGTCTTAGGATGCCCCGCTGTGTGAAAGGCGCCAGATTGCCCATAATAACTCACCAATTCCTGGTCCAATTGAGCATGTGCAGGCTCTGGTCCAATCGGATCCGTTTGCCATGACTATGTCATTCAGGGTTTTGTTCTGCTTTAATTAAAGTAAAACAGGTGGTTAGAGATGGGAAACCCTATTTAAAATGTTGTAAGTAGAAACGACTGAACCGACTCAAGAACTTGTTAGATGTTTCAAGGAAAATTTGTTTTTGCGCAAGATTTCTTGGGATTCATGCCGAGCGAATTTTTTTCCATTAAAAGGTTTTAAAAAACAAACTCACAGGACGGGATTCTTTATACCTTGAGGAGTGAGCTTCTAGGGCCCTGAAGACTACCAGCCCACATGGGCATGGGGCTCTTCTGCGATTGGCCCCACTGCCCTTTGAACTGATATAGCAGTTCACAAAGGGTCACATTAAAAAAAAAAAAGACACCCCCCACAAGAATAAGTCAGTTAAGCATGTTTTAAACCAGTGCCCTTCCTCGATATCCTGGTGCTGTTCTATGTTGCTCTCTGCTGAAGACTGGGGCCGAGGAGATGAGTGAGCTGACTCTGTCGGAGCAGGAAGGAGTTGAGTTTATTTAAAGCAGGAATTCCATTCAGTCTATAACCTCCACACACACTAATAACTATGTAGGTATCCTCCCCAGCATATAGCAAAATATGTGCTGTGCTAATATAGGAAGAGGAGCTGGATTTCTAAAATTCATTCGGGCTGTCACTAAAATGTTAATTAGATCCAGTAGTCCAATAATCTAGTCGAGGTATTAAAGCGGATAGAAGAAGCTCTGCTACTACACTGGTCATGGGGGACCTGAAGTTCAGGGAAGGTTAATTTTTTTTTTTTTAAGCAGCATCTTTGCAATTAGATAATGTGTATGTAATGTGAATGTGATGCCAAATAATTTTTTTAATTTAGTGTTTTTTGTTCCTCTTTTGATTGTCTAGGTTCTAATCACAGAACATGGAGATTTGGGAAATGGTCGATTTTTGGACCCAAGGAATCGAATTTCATTCAAATTTGACCACCTGAGAAAAGATTCTAGTGACCCTCACCCTGATGATTATGACACGGGACTAAAGTCCTGGAGAGATGCTTGTGACAATGCTTTACGGTCATATGTGAAAGATCACTATCCTAGTGGTGTCTGCACTGTTAAGTACCTTTTTTTTTATATAATTATAACAGTTTTCATGTGCCACTACAATCAAAGACTGGACTGGTCTTCCTCTTAAAGTGGGTCAATACTTTTTGTGGCCAGGCCCTGAAATCTAAAGGATTCCAGGCCCAGCTGCTAGCCTGCTCTCAGGTCATCCTACACCGAATGCCTCGCTGTGTGAAAATGAAACCCCCTGAGATGCTAAACTTACCTGACACCGACACAATTTCCAATGGTGTTGCATCCCCGGCTTCTCCTCGGCCATGTGTGCTTCAGCACCCATCCTTTCTGAATGGCTATCTCAAAAAGTGCCACAGGGCATGGCATCAGCTGTGGAAAAGCCCGGTAACCACCACCCCCTAGGATGCCCCGCTGAGTGAAAGGCCCCAGATCATCATAATAATTTGCCAATTCCTGGTCCAACTGAGCATGTGCGGGCTCTCGTCCAATCGGATCCGTTTTCTAGTATTATGTCAGCGCCAGGGGGTTTTTAGTCGGCTGAAGTTCCGCTTTAAGTTTGCGGATGAGGCAAGAATTGCACTCTGATCCTGCCTATGAGGGCATGAGACTCCTTGTTAGCCTGCCATTCCTGCATAGCTCCCCCTGCTGCCACACCTTCGAAGGTAGGTCTGCATGGCTAGTTGCTCATTTAGAACTATGGGGAGCCTCCAAACACACAAACTTTATTCTCACTGGCCACCCCCACTCTTAGGGCACCGCTTTTATTATACTGGGGCAATGAGCGGCACAAAGAGTCTCCTATCCGATGACGTGCCCTTATCTAGAAGTATGTAGGGGAAAGTCAAGATCTTGGGAGGATGTTAAGGTATTTTTTCCAAGTATACAGCACGTCCTGTTTCACTTATTCCTTATGTCTAGGTTATCCGCCACAAGGTGGCGCTGTGGACTGCAGAAAGACTTGTGGCGTCTCCCGGCCCTATAAAAAGCCAGGAACCTCCCACAAATTCCCAGTTTTCCTTCTGCAGTCGGGCTGCGAAGATAGAAGATGGCTCTCTATTCTGCGCAGGTGAGCGGGGCTTACCAGCCTGTTCTGGACCCACTGCCTCCCAGCCTTGGCTGACGGTTCGGGTGAAGGTAGGACAGCACCAGGGTCAGGTGCTTCAGGAGCGCTGCTCCAAACCGCAAAACCCTGTACCACAAGGGTAGTCAGTTACAGGCTTTTATGGTGAGCCTTTTGTGGGACGCTGTGACCCCCCCCCCACTCCTTCATCTTCCCTGCTCTGTTGCCCCCCCCCCCCCGCTCTCTCCCTATGGGTTCTTGGGAGGGGGGGGACGGGCGGCTGGCGGGGGTGACGTGGGGGGGGTCTTTGGGTCTTTTGGCGTGTTTTTAATGTGTTTGGGCTGTTTCTGCTTGCCGCCGCTATATTCTGAGGTGGTTCTTTCTATACTGTCATGGCGCTGGCGTGTCGCGACCACGATTTCGCACTCTTTGGGGGGGGGGGGGGGCGGGACCTGCGGATGACGTGTTACGCGTCATACCTCCGCGGACCGCCCCTCGCGGTCCGCTCCGGCGCCATTTTGTGGTCACTGCGCTCTGGGACCCTCGTCTCTTCCGGAGCTGCGACGCACTTCTCCTGTGGTCTAACGATTGTCGCAATTGGCCCCCTCAGTCCGTGAGTCCCCTTCGGGGTTGTTTTGAATGGTATTATAGCTGCGATGTGGGATATTTACGTGTCCTTCATTGTGTCTTTCAGGCGGGACAACCGTGACTGTGGTTTCTCCCGTCCCTGCCCTTCTCCCATCTTCCCTAGAGGGCTTCGGGGCATCCCGGGTGGCTCTTGTTAGCCTTAACCCGGTACTGGCCGTTTGCGCCTGTATTAATCACCATATGGAGGCTTCCGGGGGATAATGTACTTGGGGTTCCTTCGGGACAAGCCCAGCTGTGTGCCGCGTGTGGGGTATCCCCTGTGAGTGATGGTGTCCAGGTGTGTTTGTCCTGCGCCCAAAAGGTAATTGCGCTCCAGTCTGGGTTGCCTGCTACGCTCCCCAGCTCTGCGCCCCCTTCTACATCACCTACTCCCCCACGCCTGCATTTGACCCCTAGTGGTGGACCTGCTAGCGGGGAGTCACATTATGATTTGGCTATGCGGGTGGCCAGCCTTGAAAGGCGTATTACTGGGCCTGCCCCCCGTAAGGCTTCTGGTAAGAAGCAGCATCTAACTCCCACTCCCTGGGACATTACTCTTTGTCTGGCCATTACTCCCTAGAAGAGGGAGAACTTTTCTCTGATTCAGAATCCTCTGGAGACCAGCAGGAGGTTTATGGTGGTACTGAGTCTGCTCCTGGAGAAGATCCATGGTCTCCAGAGGACACTGATAGGCTGTTTGCTCACATTTTTGAAGTTTTATGTATTACCCCTCCTGCAGCGGCTAAAAGACAGCAGGGTGAGCTCTTTCACACTGTTAAACAACGCTTAGAGTTCCCTGAGCAGAACCACTTTAATAATTTGGTGCTTAAGGAGTGGGAACGTCCTAGTAGATTGCCCGCGGTGCCCAAGAGTTGGGACAGGAGGTATCCCTTCCCTGCTGATGTGGTTAAGCGCTGGTTGTGTCCCCCTGAGGTGGATGCTCCCATGCTCAGGTTTTCCAATACCTCGGTCGTGCATTCCCCTGATACTTCTACCCTGAGGGATGGTGAGGACCGGTGTGTGGATCAGCTAGCCTGTCACGCATTTGCTTGTGCGGGGACTGCGCTGCGCCCAGTGTGCGCTGCTGCCATTACGGCTGTTGCTATTAACGGGCTGCTCGAGTGTCTTCTGGATAATGCCACGGCTGCCAATAGGGGAGAGGATATTCTTAGTATACAGTACGTCCTGCTCCAGATATAATACTTACACTTGGGTAATCCTCCGCCAGATGGCGCTGTACTGCAGAAGCATGCAAAAACAGGCCCCTCCCGGCCCTTCATATACCCAGGGACCTCCCACAAATCCCCAGATTTCTCTGCAGTGCTGACTGCGAAGACATGAAGTATCACTCTCTCGCAGGTGAGCGGGGCTATCAAGCCTGCGGCCCTGTTGCACTATTCCCACCCGTCCTCCCTGTGATGTGCCTTCCAGCTCGGGCTGCGTCGGTCGGTGAAGGTAGGAAGCACCTTGCGTGCTCATGGAGCGTGGCTCAACCGCAGTCCCCCACCAAAGGGTAGGCAGTTTAGGCTTATGGTGAGCCTTCAGAGGATGCCCCTCCCGCACTATTGCCCCATGCCCCGTGTAGCGGTGGGCCCTGTACAAAGGGTTGCCATCCGCCCTCGTTCCCCCCCGTAGTCCGGGGGGAAAGGGGGAAAGGGGTGTGTGGTGGTCTCAGTGTATGCTTACACGCTTATGGCCTTAATACTGTCTTTGAGTGATATTCCTGGTGTCAGAGCCGCGCTGTTTGCCCCTTTTTATTATGTATCTGTCGCCGCCATGGGCACCTTTTCCCTTACAGGATGTGCTGCGCAAGCGGCGGCGTCACTCAGACGCTGCAGCGTCTTCATTGGCAATTCATATTCTAAAGTGTGCCATACACTTCACCATTCATGACAATTGAAACTGTCTGGGGGGGGGGGGGGGACCTGGGTTGGCGCGCTCCGCATCACAGCCGCTTGGCCCGCCCTTCGAGGTTCTTGGCGCTGCGTTGATGCTGGTCGCAAGCACGTGTGGTTGCGGTCCGCATCCTCTCTTGGTCTGTAAGTGCCCTCACGGGCGATTTTCATTGTCCTTGATTACTGCGCATGGTTCTGACACCCTTTATTCCCATTATGTCTTTCAGACTGGTGAACAGCATTGGCTTCTCCCGGCCCGGTGTAAATTTATAGCGGGTCTTGCAATATTCTCCCACTTCCTAGCGGGTCTTTGGGGCATCCAGGGTTACTTATAGTGTAAATCCCTACTGGCATATTGTGCCTTGCTTAAGCACCATATGGAGGCATCTCAGAATAATGTGACCGGGGTCCCTCCGTGACAAGACCGGCGGTGTATAGCGTGTGGACAACCCCATGCTGATGCTGGCAGAGCACGGGTCTGTGTACCCTGTGCCGAGAAAGCACTGGCCCTGCAATCAGGTCGGCCAGTGGCTACACCTAGCTCCGATTCACCTATCTCCCCAGGCTTAAATCTCTCCCCTGCTGAGTCGCCTACAAGTGGGGTAGTGCAGCCTGCTAGGCCTTCCAGACTGCCTACGGCTGAACAGATTATTGCTAAGTTATCAGAGCGAATGAGCCCTGGTAAGAAGCGGCACCTGTCGCCTCATGCTTCGGTATCTTCCGTGGGATTTTCTACCCCGTGTGACTATACCCTTTCTGATGAAGGGGAGTTGTTCTCTGACTCAAGCTCATCTGATGGGAGCCCGAGGAGTCAGGACGATTCAGGCCCTGAGTACTGGGGCCAGTGTGATACTGATGACTTATTGATCAAGGTCTTTAAGGCACTGTCTATCTCCCTCCCCGGTCAGGTCCCCAAACCTAGAGGGGAGCGTTTTCATACTGCTACTGCACGTTTGGAATTTCTGGAGCAGGCTCATTTGCATGCCCTGGTGCTCAAGGAATGGGAATGTCCCAGTAAACTTACTGGGGTTCCAGGGGACTGGGATAGGAAATACCCTTTCCCCCCTGAGGTGGTTCATTGCTGGTCATCACCCCCTGTGGTTTATGCGCCGATCATAGGGGTCCCGAACCCCCCATTTATTACAACCCCTGCTTATAGTACACTTCGGGATGCTGAGGACAGGCGCATTGAGCTGTTGGCCACCCATGCCTTTTCTTGTGCTGGGACGGCGCTGCACCCGGTTTGTGCCGCGGCTATTACTACAGTTGCCACTAAGGCACTCATTAGAAAGTTACTTGATCATCACCCTGAGAATCTCCCCTGGGAGGTGTTTAATGCACTCTCCAATTGTGATGTATTTGTAAAATGTATTCTATTACGGTAGCGTTGGAAGACGCTATCACGATGTGTGCAAGAACTTCTGCACTTGCAGTAGCCATACGTCGCTTGGTCTGGCTGCGACAGTGGGGTGCTAACGATGCTACAAAAAGACTCTTACTGGGCTCCCCTTTAAAGGGCGGCACCTATTTGGGGCCGTCTGGATCTATTTGGTAAAAAGGCCAGATCACCCCTACGCAGACGGCCGTCTAGGCACCCTAGGGGCAGAGGCACTCCTCCTCCCCCCTACCTGAGTGTTGAGCAGGAACCAGGGGTGTCCTTCTGGGTTTTTCGTGCGGACTCCTGCCCCACGAGCAGCAGATAACGCCCTGGCCCCTCCGGCAAGGCTAAGCCCAAATCTTCCGCCAAACCCCCCCAAGCATGATCGGGCGCCCTCGCCCTTCTGGGTGAGGGGATGGCAGCAGCACCTTGTTATTTATCGGGAGGCATCTCGCCTCATTCTGGTGGATTCCGGAGGTTGTGTCCTCCAGATGCGGGTTAAGGTTGCTGCGCTGTCTTCCCCAGTTGTTTTATCAGGTTCCAGGTACTCCTGGGCCCTGCCGCTCTTCAGTTACTGACACAGGCCATGCTAGGCCTACGAGGCCTGAGGGTCTCTTGCTGATTGCCGTAGCAGGCAAAAAAAGGGGCCGCTATACCAACCTTTCACAGTTCCCTATGAGAGATGGGTTGGGCCTATTTGGATTTGCGGCTACTCTCTTATTACAGGCAGTTTCTGCGGAAACTCTTGGTTGGTCCATCAGCACCTTGCGCCTAGCGGACTTCTTGCCGTCTGGGGAACACTAAAATGTTTAATGTTTACATCCCTGTGACTTTAGATCCCCGAGGCTCTTCAGTTCATGTTCGTTCCCAACACGGCTGATTGTGACCTTGTTACTTGGCTTCCCTTCATCTCCCAGAGTGATCTCTCGGGTGTGGACGTTGGTGAGACCAAGGGGCGCTTGCGTGGTGGCTACCTGGACGCTCCTTTTCTCACTACCCAGTCTGCGTCGGGATGGTTAACCGACTGATGGCGTCCATTGGGAGTCATTGGATGGGGGACCCTGTTCACCCCAAGTCCTCATTGACCCCTTCAGTGGTAATTCCATTACCAGGATTGAATCTGGATCAGGTTCTAATCTGAATCTTCCCTTCCCCGCAATG
Source organism: Gastrophryne carolinensis (assembly GCA_027917425.1). Classification (NCBI taxonomy): domain Eukaryota; kingdom Metazoa; phylum Chordata; class Amphibia; order Anura; family Microhylidae; genus Gastrophryne; species Gastrophryne carolinensis. The sequence goes on along the minus strand of CM051236.1, from coordinate 390,541,229 downwards.
TGGCAGACAATCTGGTCGCAGGGGCGCAGTCCCTCCTGCTGTTACGGTCCCTTTACCAGACAGAAATGCAGCTGGTGGGGCCGTTCGGTGTCTTGCTCGGAAGAGGTCCCTTATGTTCAGTCCCTTCTGGGCCTTCTGTGACTTCTATTGTCAATACAGGATAGGGATCCGGCATCCCTGGAGTAGGGTCTGTGGGCCTTCCCACCTGTTGGGATGTTTTTATCTTGGTTTATATAATCTCAGGGAACCTGTACGGGGCAGTTCCTTCTTGCCCATTCCTGGAGACGGTCTCTGTGTATGCTTAACTATCAGGTTGAAGGGGGAGTTTTTCCTATGTAACTCCTTGCGATTCTGGGAGTGGTGGGCCCTTAGATGGTCCTTACGCCTATTGGTTATATAATACCGGTGCGTCTTACAATGGCTCTGCCTTGCTTCGCTACCTCCCTTCCGGACCTGCCAGTTGGGGGTGCTCGGTCTGTCTGACAACTGTGTCCTACTGTAACCATTGGAGGGGCCTGGGGCTGGAGGAACCTTCAGGAAATGCCTAGGTTTCTAATCTGGCCGGGGATAATGTTCCCTGCATGTCATTATATTCGCCCCGGTGCTGCCCCTCTGTGACAGGATGTGCTCATCCTTGTGTCACTAGGAGTTCCGATCAGCTTGGATCTGTTGTGTTCCTCACTATCACAGGCTCTTGGCCTTTGTTTCCTTGTCCCAGGATCCTCTGGCAGTGGTCCGGATGCCTTAGTACTGTCCTGACTGGACGCTTCGGTTCTGTTTGCCCCTTTCTATCCCCCCTGCTAGGCAGGGCTATGCGCATGGTTGCGCTGGTAAGGGGACCAGTGTTCTGGTGGCCCCAGGTGCCCTTGTAGAGTGTGGTTATGGTACCATGTTTGGTTGTTCTGGACCCTGTTACCAGGAGTGCTAGCTCGACTCACTCAGGGCTCCCTTTAGGTCGGTCCATTACGGGTCTGGCCTGGTTGGCCTGACTGCTGAAACAACTATCTTGCTGGAGACAGGCCTATCTGTCTCGATGTTGGAGACTCTGGGAAGGCTATGAGCAAGTTCTTCCTCTTCTTCCATCTGTACTGGGGTATGGCATACCCGTATTGATTGGTGGCGAGTTTTAGGTCCCTGTTGGGCGTTCTCGGTTCCCAGGGTGCTGGTGTTGTTTGCAGCTTGCTTGGACTTGATTCTCCAACTCAGGACTCTGATGGGTCAGGTTCTGCCCTGTCCACCTTGCCTTAAGTGGTCTGGCTCAGTCGTCAGACTTCCTGCAGGGGGTACTTATCGGGTACCACAGGTAATCTTACGGTCCCCGTTGGGATTGGAATTGATTCCTTCTGTTTGATTGCAAGGTTGTGTTCCTTGGTCCTATTCAGGATGCTGTCAAGGTTGTCCTTCTGGTGACTATTACCTTGGTCCGGCGGGTGTTGGGCGGGCGGCTCTGTTTACCTAGCCCCCTTCCTTGAGATACACTAGGATAGGTTGAGTTCCGCCTGATGCCGGGACTAGCTGCATCTGGAAGTGGCTCTTGTTCATTGATTCATTGTATTGATACTCCTGCCGTGCCCTTTTTTCCTAGCAACGCTGAGGATAGGGCTCTGCCTTCCTTATTCAGATGTTGGAAGCCTTCCTTGGTAGTTTCTGTCCTTAGGGGAACTGATGTTCCTTGGGGCATGTGGTCATTGCATCCTAAGGTGTTTGGTCCCTTCCGCTCTCGGATGTTGGGCAGTTTGGTCCTGGTTACTACCTTACTGGATGCTCTCCTTTGGTCCTTGGTTAGGTCTTTCGGGCTTCTGCCAGGTCTACCTTAGCTATTGGTTTGTCAGGCTGTTGCTCAGGCCTATTCCGGCAAAGGGAAGAATCTTCCTTGTCGTCTCTGTTCCTTCTTCGTGCTGGTTGCCCCTTGGGTCTTCAGCACAGGGCTTCTGTTGATCTGGTTGGCTAGGCCACTACCCTTGGCCTTCTGCTCATACCTTTTTTTGCTTGTTTACAAGGTTGATGTTAGGGCCTTCAGCTCATGCTGTCTTGGCCGTATGGTTATGCAGGTGACAGTGGTTCTAAACTGTCTGCTGTTGTCATGTTTTGTTGGGGGGATCCCACCCTACTTTTTGGACACTGCTATTGGATGTCCTAAGTGTAAGTATTATATCTGGAGCAGGACGTACTGTATACTAAGAATAATACAATTCTGTGAAATACTCGCCTGTAGAATTGGTATTATAAGTATACAGTACGCCCTGCTCCACCCCACCCTGTTGTTGCATTATTTTGGATCCCCTGTATGGTGCTTGTTATCTTTTAATTGTTAGTTGTTCTGGGTGGTTTTTAATTCTCCCGGCTTCTTGTTCACTGCTTTTCAATGCTGGGGATTTGTGGGAGGTCCCTGGGTATATGAAGGGCCGGGAGGGGCCTGTTTTTGCATGCTTCTGCAGTACAGCGCCATCTGGCAGAGGATTGCCCAAGTGTAAGTATTATATCTGGAGCAGGACGTACTGTATACTTATAATACCAATTCTACAGGTGAGTATTTCACAGAATTGTATTTATAGATTCCCCCTGCTTTGCTATGATTTTATTGCATTTATTCTTTCTGCTATGGATGCTGTCAGGATGTGTGGTAGGACTTCTGCCCTTTTGGTGGCTATACACCGCTCCGTTCGGCTGCGTCAGTGGGCGGCTGATAATGACGCTAAGAAGGCTCTCACTGGCTTCCCTTTTACGGGGCTGCGGCTCTGTTTGCCAGGGATGGTAGGCTGCCTCAACGAAGGAGGCAGCCGCGGCCCTTTCGGGGGGCCGGTCCTTCTCTCTCCTCCTTCCGTGCTCCCAGGGCTGGCCGGGGTACACCGTTTGCGGGGACACGTATAGACTCTTGGGGCCGGGGTAGAGGCTGTGGACGTCCCAGGCTTTCATGGGGTCCCAAGTCCAAACCTTCCCCTAAGCCCCCTTAGGCATGAGTAGGCGCCCTCACCCATCCGGGTGGGGGGGCGGCTTCGGCTCTTTGCTCACGTCTGGAGGCTGCGCGTCTCAGACCGGTGGATTCAGGTGGTGGTGTCCTCCGGGTACAAGATAGTTTGCAAACTGCTTCCCCCCCCCAAGATTCATCAGATCCTGGATGTCTCAGAACCCTCTGTCAGTTCAGGGTTTGCGGTTCAATGTCTGCTGGAATCAGGAGTCATCTGCCCGGTGCCTTACAGAGATAGGGGTCAAGGGTCCCCAAAAAAGATGGATCCTTGAGACCCATCCTGGATTTGAAATGCCTCAACAAGTTTGTCAGGTTCAAGCATTTTTTTCGCATGGAGTCTCTGCGCTCGGCGGTCAGTGCACCCGGGCGACTTCATGACTTCAGTGGACATCAAGGATGCTTACCTTCATGTACCAATCTTTCCAGGTCCAGGTCATCAGAGATTTCTCAGGTTCGCTCTGGAGGATCAGCACTACCAATTTGTGGCCTTTCCTTCGGTATCACCTCGGCTCCTCAGGTGTTCACCAAGGTGCTGGCGGGTGTGATGGCTCTATTGAGGTCTCAGGGCATACGCATCCTCCCTTATCTGGACGATATTCTAATTGTGTCTCATTCCTTCCATCAAGCCAAGCTAGATACCCAGGTGGTGGTTTCCACACTCGAGTCCTTCGGCTGGGTGATCAACCGTCCCAAGTCTTCACCGTCTCCGTCCTTGGTGAGGTCCTTTCTGGGCAGGACTCTTTCTGGATACATCTCAGGTCAAGGTATTCCTGCCTCAGCAGAAGGTGGAGAGCCTGCAGGCACGGTTTCTACTTTCTTGTCCTCATCCCTCCATTCGGCAGGGGATGCAGTTAGTGGGCCTGATGGTGTCATGCTTCGAGGCGGTCCCCTTTGCTCAGTTTCACGAGACCTCTTCAGTTGCACCTCTTGTCAGTGTGGGATCGGGACTCTGTGTCCCTGGATCGGTAATTTGCTCTGTCCCCTCTGGCCAGACAGTCCCTCTCGTGGTAGCTGGACTCGAGGAACCTTCTAGTGGGTAGGACCTTTCTGCCCCCGTGTTGGGAAATTCCAGGGTCGGTGAGGCCCATACTCCCATCAACATTCTAGAACTGCGGTTCTCTCCCAGTTGACCCCGCACCTTCGGGGTCGGGCTGTTCAGATCCGCTCGGACAACCAGACGGCGGTTGCCTACATCAATCATCAGGGAGGGACTCGGAGCAAGCGAGCCCTCAGGGAAGAGTCCCTGATACTGTCCTGGGCGGAAGAGAATGTCTCCTGCATCTTGGAAGTTTACATCCCGGGAGTGGAAAACCTGGAGGCAGACTCCTTGAGCAGGGGGATGTCTCAGCTGGGGGAATGGTCCCTCAGCAACAGGGTATTTCGCTTCCTGTGCCACTGCGGGGGTCTGCCGGATGTGGACCTGTTTGTCCCATCACAATCACAAGCTTCCATTCTTTGTCACTCTGTCACAGGACCCTCTAGCTCTCGCCACGGATGCGCTAGCGATGCCTTGGACGGGGTTTCGGCTTCTCTATGTCTTCCCTCCGTTTCCTCTGCTGGGCAGGGTGCTGCACAAGATAGCTCAGGAAGGGGTGCCAACCATTCTGGTGGCCCCCTGTTGGCCAAGAAGGGTGTGGTTCGCAGACATCGTGCAGTTGGCAGTAGGTCAATACGTCCTGCCCAAGGATCCAGACCTGCTCACTCAGGGACGGCTGTGCCATCCCAATTTACAAACGCTGGCTTTGACGGTTTGGCTTCTGAAACCTCCATCTTGACGGATAAGGAGTTGCCGGCTTCTGTGGTGGCTACTATGATTCAGGCTAGGAAGAAGTCCTCGTCATCCATCTACTATAGGGTCTGGCATGCTTACATTGCCTGGTGTGAGTCCGTCTCTTCCCTGTAGGGTGTTTTCTATTACCAGGATTCTGGAATTCTTGCAACATGGTTTGGATTTGGGCCTTCAACTTAGTACCCTCAAAGATCATGTTTCAGCTCTGGCAATTTTTTTCCAGAGATCCTTTGCCAATCACCGGTTGGTTAAGACCTTTTTCCAGGGGGTTACTCACGTACGTCCGCCACGTAAGCCTGTGTTACCAGTTTGGGATCTGAATCTGGTATTATCTGCTCTGCAGGGTCCTCCCTTTGAGCCTCTACGGGGGGCCGCCTTGTCCATTCTGACTCTTAAGGTAGCCTTTTTGGTGGCTATCACTTCTGTCAGCCGGCACTTTCCATCAAACCTCCTTATTTTGAGCGACACCAGGATAAGGTGGTGTTTCGGTTTAAGCCAGATTTCTTGCCTAAGGTTGTGTCTGCCTTTCATCTTAACCATGACATTGTTTTGCCTTCTTTGTCCCCTAATCCTAATAATCCTAAAGAGCGGACTTTGCATTCCTTGGATGTGGTCAGGGCTTTGAAGTTTTATTTGGTTGCTACTGAATCCTTCAGGAAGACTGATGCTCTTTTTGTTCTTCCTTCTGGACCTAGGAAGGGCTTGTCTCCGGCTAAATCTACTATCAGCAAGTGGATCCGCCAGGCAGTGGTGCAAGCCTATTCTGCTAAGGGGAAGGAGCCTCTCTTCCATCTTACTGCTCATTCCACTCGTGCTATTGGTGCGTCTTTGGCTTTTCAGCACCAAGCTTCTGTTGAACAAGTTTGTAAGGCCGCAACTTGGTCTTCTGTTAAGAGTTTTACAAGGTTGATGTTAAGGCCTCAGCCGATGCTGCTTTTGGCTGCAAGGTTCTTCAGGCGGCAGTGGTGTGAACTGGCCGCCGTTGCTTTTTGGGGATCCCACCCTACCTTACGGACACTGCTTTTGGATGTCCCAGACGTAAGGAATAAGTGAAACAGGACATGCTGTATACTTGGAAAAATACAATTCTGTGAATACTCACCTGTAGAATTGTTTTTGTAGTATACAGCAGGTCCTGTTTCATCCCTCCCTTGTTATTATTGTTCTTAGTTACCTCTGTATGGTGATTTGTTCAAATGCTCTTTTTGGGATTTCCTTCATTATTCTCCCGGCTTCTTGTCTAACTGCTTTGTAACACTGGGAATTTGTGAGAGGTTCCTGGCTTTTTATAGGGCCGGGAGACGCCACAAGTCTTTCTGCAGTCCACAGCGCCACCTTGTGGCGGATAACCCAGACTAAGTGAAACAGAGGACGTGCTGTATACTACAAAAACAATTCTACAGGTGAGTACTCACAGAATTGTATTTTTGACTGTCCTTTTTTAAACTTCATATTTAGGTATTTATGCCAGTGATTCCCTCTCTGCCCCTTCTTCTTCCTCAGTTTAAGTACATGTAGGGCATTTATTTTCCCTTTGCATGGCACGGCCTGCTTCACGAAGTCATTACATCTGGGGATTCCGCCACAAGGTGGCAGAGTGCACGGCAGAAGAGTTGTGGCTCCTCCCGGTACCATATAAAAACGAAATGACCATAGATTTATTCAGTTTTCCTCTGCAGTGATTCTGCGAAGATAGAAGATGGCTCTCTATATTGCGAAGGTGAGTGGGGCAAACAAGCCTGCGGCCTTGCATGGCTATTTCCACCCGTTTCCGGACCCTCGGTGCCTCCCAGCCTCGGCTGACGGATCGGGTGAAGGTAGAGGAGCATTAGGGTCAAGTGCTCAAGGAGCGCTGCTCCAAGCCGCAGACCCTGTACCACAAAGGGTAGCCGGCCATAGGCTTTATGGTGAGCCTGTTAGGGATGCGGAGTTCCTGTCTTAACTTCTGAGGGGGTGAGTGTTTTTGGGGACTGTTTACTCCTTCTGGCGTTTTGGGGCCCCCTCCCCACGTCCCTGGCATGGGCCCTCGCCGCTTCTCGCTTGCTTCCTCGCTCCCTCCCTCCCTGTAGTGTGCTTGGGGGGGGGGGGGTGTATGGTAGCGGTGAGGGTACTTTGGCTGTGTATTCACATGTTTAACTGTTTTCACCGCCTCGCCCTTTGTAGTGCGCTCCGCGGCGGGTGGCGCTATATTTGTGAGGTGTTTTTTTTTTTCTCTACTGTGATGACGCTGGCGGGGTCACGTGAGCGCCGTTTTCACGCTCTTCGGGGGGGGGGTGGATGATGCGTTTCGCGTCGTCCTCCCGCGGCCCGCCCCTCGAGGTTCCTCTGCCGGGGCCATTTTGCTGCTGCTGCTCGTTGGGGCCCTTGGAGCTGCTGCGGTAATCCTGGTCTGCTTGACGCTTCCTCCTGTGGTCTGGTGGTGGGTGCCCTTGTCCTACTTGGTCCGTGAGTCCCCTTCAGGGTTTTTTTTGGTCTCTTTTGTGCATGCGTTACGGGATACTTTTGTGTCTTTATTTGTCTTTCAGGCGGGACAACTGTGGGTTGTGGTTTCTCCCAGTCCTATCCCTTACCCCCCTCATCTTCCCCTACTGGCTTCTGGGGGCATCCCTTGGGGGGGCATCCCAGGTTGCTCTTGCTAGCCTTTACCCTGTGCTGGCCTATTGTGTCTATGTAAATCACCATATGGAGGCTTCTGGGGATAGCGTGCTTGGGGGTCCTTCAGGGCAATCCCGGCTGTGCTCCATGTGTGGGGTATCCCCTGTGAGTGACAGTGTCAGGGTTTGCGTGCCGTGCGCCCAAAGTGTCCTTGCTCTCCAGGCTGGGCTGGCCGCTTCACTTCCCAGCTCTGCGCCCCCTTCGGCATCGCCTACCCCCCCCCCCCCCCCGCGCCTGCATTTAGCCCCCAGTGAGCAGTCTGACCTGGCACAGCAAGTGGCCAGTATTGAAAGGCAGCTTGCCAGGCCTGTTCCACGTAAGGCCTCTGGCAAGAAGCGGCACCTAGCTCCCGTGACATCCCTCTTTCCTGAGGAGGATGAGGGACCTGATACTTTTGTTGCCCTTTACCCCCTAGAGGAGGGGGAACTCTTTCAAGACTCTGACTCCTCTGGGAACCAGCAAGAGGGTTACGGCAGTGACCCTGGGTCTGTGTCTGGGGAAGATTCATGGTTCCCTGAGGACACTGATAGCCTGTTAGCTCACATTTTTTGCACATTGTCCCCCCTGAGGTGGCTAAGAGGAAGCAGGGGGAGCTCTTTCGTCCTGACAAACAGTGCAAGGAGGGGGAACGTCCTAGTAGATTGCCCGCGGTGCTCAAAGGGTGGGATAGGAGGTATCCCTTCCCTGCCGACCTGGTCAAACGATGGTATTGTCCCCCCGAGGTTGACGCTCCCGTGCTCGGGCTGTCCAACACCTCGGTCATGCCTTCACCTGACACTACTACGCTTTGGGGGACAGTGAGGACCGGCGCATGGATCAGCTCCATCCGGGTGGGGCGACTTCGGCTCTTTGCTCACGTCTGGAGGCTACGCGTCTCAGACCAGTGGATTCAGGAGGTGGTGTCCTCCGGTTACAAGATAGAGTTTGCAGCCTGGCCGCCCCCACGATTCCTCAGATCCCGGATGTCTCAAAACCCTCTGTCAGTTCAGGATTTGCGCCTTGCGGTTCAACGTCTGTTGGAGTCAGGAGTCATTTGCCCGGTGCCTTCCCAGGAACAGGGTCGAGGGTTCTACTCCAATCTGTTCACGGTCTCCAAAAAAGACGGGTCCCTGAGGCCCATCCTGGACTTGAAGGGTCTCAACAAGTTTGTCAGGTTCAAGCATTTTCGCATGGAGACTCTACGTTCGGCGGTCAGTACCCTGCGTCCGGGCGACTTCATGACCTCAGTGGACATCAAGGATGCCTACCTTCACGTGCCAATCTTTCCAGGTCATCTGAGATTTCTCAGGTTCGCTCTAAAGGATCAGCATTACCAGTTTGTGGCCTTACCGTTCGGTATCACCTCGGCCCCTCGGGTGTTCACCAAGTTGCTGGCGGGTGTAATGGCTTTGCTGCGGAATCGGGGCATTCGCATCCTTCCTTAACTGGACAACATTCTGATTGTGGCTCAATCTCTTCATCAGGCTGAGAAGGATACTCAGGTGGGGACCTCCACTCTCGAGTCCTTCGGCTGGGAGATCAGCTATCCCAAGTCTTCACTGTCTCTGTCTTTGGTGAGGTCTTTTCTGGGCATGACTCTGGATACCTCTCAGGTCAGGGTATTCCTGCCTCAGCAGAAGGTGGAGGGCCTTCAGAAGCAGGCACGGACTCGGCTCTTGTGTCCCCATCCCTCCATCCGGCAGGGTATGCAGTTAGTGGGTCTGATGGTGTCCTGCTTCGAGGCGGTCCCTTTTCCTCAGTTTCACATGAGACCTCTCCAGTTGTATCTGCTTTTCATCTCAATTAGGACATTGTTTTGCCTTCTTTGTGTCCTAACCCTGCTAATTCAAAGGAGCAGACCCTTCACTCTTTGGATGTTGTCAGGGCTCTGAAATTTTATTTGGTTGCTACTGAGTCTTTCAGGAAGCACTTTTTGTTCTTCCTGCTGGACCTAGGAAGGGTTTGCCTCCTGCTAAATCCACTATCAGCAAGTGGATCCGTCAGGCAGTGGTACAAGCCTATTCTGCTAAAGGGAAGGAACCTCGTTTTAGGATTACTGCTCATTCTACTCGTGCTATTGGTGCGTCTTGGGCCTTTCAGCACCAAGCTTCTGTTGAACAAGTTTGTAAGGCCGCAACTTGGTCTTCTGTTCATACTTTTTCCAAGTTTTACAAGGTTGATGTTAGGGCCTCAGCTGATGTTACTTTTGGCTGCAAGGTACTTCAGGTGGTAGTGGTTTAAACTGCCTGTTGTTACCCTTTGGGTATCCCACCCTACTTTATGGATACTGCTTTTGGATGTCCCAGTGGGAAAAAGACACTGTGAGTACTCACCTGTAGAATTGCTTTTGCCATGCATGGCACGGCCTGCTTCACCCCACCCTTGTTATCGTTGTTCTTGGTTGCCTCTGTATGGTGATTGTTCCAAGTTAGTTGGGGTTTTGTTACCTTTTTTACCTTTTAGAATCTCCTGGTTGCTTGAATAACTACTTGTCAACACTGGATAAGTCTATGGTGATTCCGTTTTTATATGGTACCGGGAAGAGCCACAACTCTTCTGCAGTGCACTGTGCCACCTTGTGGCGGAATACCCAGATGTAATGACTTCATGAAGCAGGCCGTGCCATGCATGGCAAAAGCAATTCTACAGGTGAGTACTCACAAAATTGTCTTGTGTTTGGGTCACATTTATTTCGCCAAAGATTTGTACGAGTTATTCCTACTGAAAGATGGGTAACAAGCACAAAATATCGGCTTCTTTTGTTATGGGAACCTTCCTGTAACATCCTTAGCTTTTCAGACTGTATGTGAGGCTGGATCTCCCCAGTGGAATCCACCAATACATTTCACAATGTTTCTAATACAACTACTGGCCACAGATCTTAAATATATTTCTGAAATGAAACTGGATTGCAAGCCTGTGCAATTTGTCCAATTTGCATAAATACATTTTTTACTCTGTAATTAGAAATGTATTAGTAAATTTTCCCCAGCTGGCCCTTATATTTTAATGGATCTAGTACATTCTGCATGTAGTTTATCTGTCATTTTCCAGGCAAACCGCAAGCATCTCTATACTCGCTGTTTTGCCCCTGCTGATGTTCACTTATAGTCTGGCACTGTGGATATTACCTGATCACTAGCTCCGAGTCCAGTCTTTTTTTACATTAAATAAAAAGAAGGCTGTATTCAAAATAAAACCTTTGAATGGTGTAAGTGCTGCAAAATGAGCTGTTGACTTTATAATATAAGGTATTGCAGTACATTGCAGTGATGATTTCTGATCCCCTTTCTGATGTTTTCTCATCACGCAGGTCTATGGCAAGACTATAGATGGGCAGCAGACAATCATAGCCTGCATTGAGAGCCATCAGTTTCAGCCTAAGAACTTCTGGTAGGTATGCATCTGTGTACAAATCTATTTATATTACTTAAAGCAGACCAAAGGTCAAAAAAGGCAAGGTCAGTAAATTGCTGCTAATCCTAAACTATTCGAGAGGGCTTAATTCCATGCAGATGTTATGAAATAGCAGGCAGAATCTATGCTGGATAACTGCATGGCAGCAGCCATCTTGCCAGAGCTTATATAAAACCAATCTCACAGTTAAAATTACCTCTCATATCCATGCAATCCTCCTTTATTTCTAGTAGAAAGCCATCAGCTGTAATGACACATTGCTCTGTTACAAGAATCGTATCCCTTCATAAGATACATATTCTTTACACTGTCTAAATGATGTGCCATAAATCCTGAGTCTGCAGTGAACAGTGATAAAGAAACATTGTTGCAGATTTCCCTTCAGACACACAATCCCTCTAGCACAATGGTACTCAACTGGCGGACCGGGGTCCGAATGCAGACCTCGGCAACGGATTTCTGGACCCCTGCCCTGACAGCCTGGCACTCAGTTGCTTCTGTGTCACCATGTTTAGTGCTGCTCCCTTTACTTGATTGGCGATGTAGTGCTTAGTCTCCCTGCCAGTGCGATGGATCCCTGGCACCTAGCATTGCAATATAAAGTACTGCACCGGGCAGGAAGTGGCATTGCAAGGTACACACAAACTTTGTATTTTTAGTATACAGTACGTCCTGCTCCAGATAGATTACTTACACTTGGGTTATCCTCCGCCAGATGGCGCTGCACTGCAGAGACATGCAAAACAGGCTTCTCCCGGCCCCTCAAATACCCGGGACCTCCCACAAATCCCCAGATTTCTCTGCAGTGCTTACAGCGAAGACATGAAATTATCACTCTCTCGCAGGTGAGCGGGGCTATTAGCCGGCGGCCCTGTTGGACTATTCCCACCCGTTCCTCGTGTGATGTGGCTCCCAGCCTGGGCTGCGCTGGTCGGATGAAGGTAGGCAGCACCATGTGTGCTTAAGGAGCGCTGCAATCCCCCACCAAAGGGTAGGCGGTATAGGCTGATGGTGAGCCTTTATGGGATGCACATTATTGCCCCGTGTAGCGGTGGGTCCTGTGCGGCGTTACCTCAGACGCTTCTGCGTTCTCATTGACTGCTTGTCTGTGGGCTTCGCGCTCTTCGCGGGGGGGGGGCCTGGCTTGGCGCGCCCTGCGTCACGGCCCGCTCTGGCCCGCCCTTCGAGGTACTCTCGGCGCCATTTTGTCAGGTCGCGCGCGTGTGACATTTCTACTTACCGCGGTCCTTAAGTGCCCTCTCGGGCGGTTTTATGCTCATTGTAGTGTGTTTGGTTCTGACACTCCTTCTTCCCACTGTGTCTTTCAGACGGGTGAAGCCATTGGCTTCTCCCGGCCCAGTGTAATTGATAGTTGGGCCTTGTATAATTACTCCCACTTCCCTAGCGGGTCATTGGGGCATCCAGGGTTGCTTATAGCGTCAATCCCTACTGGCATATAGTGCCTGGTAATCACCATATGGAGGCATCCCAGGATCAGGTTACCGGGGTCCCTTTGGGACAAGACCGACTGCATGTAGCGTGTGGGCAGCCTCATGCTGACGCTGACAAGGCACTAGAACCCTTATCAGAAATATGCTTGATAGTGCCCCTGATGATTTGCCTTGTGAGGTGTTTAATGCACTCTCTAGTTGTGATGTTTTTGTAAATTTTGTCCTGTCAGCATTGGATGACACCATCAGAATGTGTGCCAGAACTTCTGCCCTCGTGGTGGCTATGCGCCGCTCGGTTTGGCTGCGCCAGTGGGCCGCTGACAATGCTGCCAAGAAGGCCCTCACTGGTTTTCCCTTTAAAGGACTGCATCTGTTTGGAGTCCGCCTGGACCTTTTTGCTAAGGGAGGCAGGTTACCCCAGCGCAGGAGGCAACCTCGGCCCTTTCGGGGTCAGGGTTCCTTCTCCTCCCCTTACTGTGATGCAAGACAGGGAAGGGGGGTATCTTTCCCTGGAGCACGGGGAGATTTCTGGGGTAGAGGCAGAGGACGTGGATGTCCTGGCTCCTCCTGGGGTGCCAAAACTAAATCCTCACCCAATCCCCCTCAGGCATGATGGGGCGCCCTCACCCATCCGGGTGGGGGGACGGCTGCAGCACTTCGCTCAGGTCTGCATGCTTCATGTCTCAGACCGGTGAATTCAGGAGGTAGTGTCCTCCGGTTACAAGTTGGAGTTTGCTGCCGATCCCCCTCCAAGATTCATCAGGTTCCGGATTCCTCAGGACCCTGTGTCAGCTCAGGAGCTAGTGCAAGCAGTGCAAGGCCTCCTGGAGCTGGGGGTCATCTGCCAGGTGCCTTTAAGAGAAAAAGGCAAGTGCTTTTATTCCAACCTATTCACAGTACCCAAAAAGGATGGTTCTGTCAGGCCCATCTTGGACTTAAAGATTCTCAACAAGTTTTGTCAGGGGCAGGCGCTTTCGCATGGAGACTCTGCGCTCTGCCATCAGTTCCCTGCGCCAAGGGTATTTTATGACTTCTGTGGACATCAAAGATGCTTGCCTTCATATTCCTGTGTTCCCAGGTCATCAAAAGTCCCTCAGGTTCGCTCTGATGGATCAACATTACCAATTTGTGGCCTTGCCCTTCGGCCTCACTTCAGCTCCCAGGATGTTCACCAAGGTGCTGGCTGGCGTGATGTCTCTACTCAGATGTCTGGTTGTCAGCGTGTCGGCGTGCTTCCCTATCTGGACGACATCCTCTTCACTTCCCAGTCTCTACATCAGGCAGAGTTGGATACTCAGCTGGTGGTGCCCATTCTGGAGTCATTTGGATGGGTGATCAACCACCCCAAGTCCTCACTGTCCCCTTCCTTGGTAACTCCATTCCTAGGAATGAATCTGGATACAGTTCAGGCAAGGATCTTCCTTCCTCAGCAGAAGGTGGATCTGATTGCACAGGCTCAGTCCCTCCTAGCTTGCCCCCATCCCTCCATCAGGCAGGGGATGCAGCTGGTGGGCCTGATGGTGGCGTGCTTCGAAGCGGTCCCTTCTGCTCAGTTCCACTTGAGGCCTCTGCAACTTCACCTATTGTCTGTATGGGACAAGGACCCAGCGTCCCTGGACAGGGTCTGTGTGCTCTCCCCCCTGGTCAGGAGGTCCCTCTTGTGGTGGATGGACTCACGGAACCTGTTGGGGGGCAGATCTTTTCTTGCCCCTTCCTGGGAGACGGTCACCACGGATGCCAGTCTATCAGGTTGGGGGGGGGGGGTTTCTGGAAGTCCCTGCGGTTCCAGGGGAGGTGGGGCTCTCAGGAGGCCCACGCACCTATCAATGTCTTGGAGCTGCGAGCGACCAGGTTAGTTTTGGCTCGCTGGACTACTCATCTTCAGGGCCTGCCTGTTCATTGGCGCTCAGACAACCAGACAGCAGTTGCCTACATCAATCATCGGGGGGGGGGCCCGGAGCAAGAGGGCCCTCCAGGAAGTGTCTCTGATCCTGACCTGGGTGGAGGCCAATGTCCTCTGCATATCAGCAGTGCACTCCGGGGGTGGAAAATCTGCTGGCAGACCCTCTGGGCAGAGGGACCTCTCGCCAGGGAGAATGGTCCCTCTGCAACAGGGTGTTCCAATCTCTGTGTCACCGTTGGGGCCAACCAGATGTGGATCTGTTTGCGTCCCGTCACAATCACAAGCTCCCGGCCTTTGTCTCCCTGTCCCAGGATCCTCTGGCCTTGACCACGGATGCTTTAGCAATGTCATGGCAGGACATTCAGTTCCTGTATGTCTTTCCTCCATTCCCCCTGCTGAGCAGGGTTCTGCGCAAGATTGTTCTGGAGGGGGTGCCAGCAATTCTGGTGGCCCCCAGGTGGCCAAGAAGAGTGTGGTTCACAGACGTGGTGCAGATGGCAGTAGACCAGTACGTTCTGCCAGGGGTGCCAGATCTGCTCACTCAGGGCCCCTTACGCCATCCCAATTTACAAACTCTGGCTCTGACGGCCTGGCTGCTGAAACCTCCATCTTGATGGAGAAAGGCTTGTCCGCCTCGGTGGTTGATACCATGGTGAAGGCTAGGAAGAAAACTTCTTCTTTCATCTATTACAGGGTATGGTGTACCTACCTTGACTGGTGTGAGTCTAGGTCTCTTCCCTGTCGGGTGTTTTCAGTCCCCAGGGTTCTGGAGTTCTTACAGCATGGGTTGGAGTTGGGACTCCGCCTCAGTACTCTGAAGGGTCAGGTTTATGCCCTGTCTGTTTTCTTTCAGAAGTCTTTTGCTCGGCATTCTCTGATTAAGACCTTTTTTACAGGGGGTCGCTCATGTGCGTCCCCCACGTAAACCTGTGGTCCCTGTTTGGGATTTGAACTTGGTTTTGTCTGCCTTGCAGGGTGCTCCCTTTGAACCTATGCAGGATGCTGCTCTGGCTATTCTTACCCTCAAGGTTGTCTTTCTGGTAGCCATTACTTCGGTCAGGCGTGTGTCTGAGTTGGTGGCTCTTTCTATTCAGCCCCCATACATTGGGAGACACCAGGACAAGGTGGTGTTCCGCTTTAAGCCAGATTTTCTGCCTAAGGTAGTGTCTGCCTTTCATTTGAATCAAGATATTGTTCTTCCTTCTTTGTGCCCTAATCTTAGCAACGCTAAGGAGAGGATTTTGCATTCCTTGGATGTGGTCAGGTGTTGAAGTATTACCTGGTGGTCACTGCGTCCTTCAGGAAAACTGATGCTCTTTTTGTGGTCCCTTCTGGGCCCAGGAAGGGTTTGGCTCCTGCCATGTCTACTATTAGCAAATGGATCCGTCAGGCCGTGATTCAGGCCTATTCTGCTAAGGGGAAGAGTCCTCCCTTCGCCTTACTGCTCATTCTACTCGTGCTATTGGTGCCTCTTGAGCCTTCCAGCACCAGGCTTCTGTTGAACAAGTTTGCAAGGCCGATACTTGGTCTTCGGTTCATACCTTTTCAAAGTTTTACAACGTTGATGTTAGGGCCTCAGCTGATGCTGTTTTTGGCCGCAAGGTTTTTGCAGGCGGCAGTGGTTTAAACTGTCTGCTGTTACCTTGTTGTTGGGGATCCCACCCTACTTTATGGACACTGCTATTGGATGTCCCAAGTGTAAGTAATCTATCTGGAGCAGGACGTACTGTATACTAAGAATAATACAATTCTGTGAAATACTCACCTGTAGAATTGATATTATAAGTATACAGTACGTCCTGCTCCACCCCACCCTTGGTTTTGCATTATTCTGGATCCCCTGTATGGTGATTGTTAACATTTGTTATAGTTACCAGTTTGGGTGGTTAAATTCTCCCGGCTTCTCGTTCACTGCTTTTCAATGCTGGAGATTTGTGGGAGGTCCGGGGTATTTGAGGGTCCGGGAGGAGCCTGTTTTGCATGTCTCTGCAGTGCAGCGCCATCTGGCGGAGGATAACCCAAGTGTAAGTAATCTATCTGGAGCAGGACGTACTGTATACTTATAATACCAATTCTACAGGTGAGTATTTCACAGAATTGTATTTTCTCTGTCTCTTTGCCCCATCCAATCCTGTCCCGCTGCCCCAGCTCAGCTCCACCCATCCCTGTCCTGCCATTTTTGCCCCATCCATCTCTGTTCACCCAGCTCATCCCCATCCATTCCTGCGCCCCCCCCAGCTCTGCCCCATCCGTCCCAGCATTTTTTTTTTTTGCCTGTGTAATCTATAGCCCCCCCTCCCCAGTGTGCAGATTTCTAACTATCCACCTCTTGCAAGAGCCCCCGCCTGGACGTTCACCTCTCACCGGATGCCTTTATATGGACCTTTACCAGAATCAGTTGAGTATACCCCTGCTCTAGCAACTGGTTATTCAGTGTGTATGTTTATATAATAATACACAAGCTGCCAATGTTTTTGAGGTGTTTATCTCTTTTTGCTGTGAGCTGCTGCTGGCACAGCTTTCCCCTCATGCTTATGTGTGTGACATGATGGCCGCTCCCATGCAGTTCTGCAGCAAAGAAGCACCCTGTTATTCCCGAACATTAATCCCTCTCAAATAGTTTTTGCCAGAATGGGGCTTATCGGGGGCAATTTTTTTATTTTTTTTTTACTTTTGGTCCACTTTAAAGCAGAGGAACTAAAGAATGTGCTAGACAAAAAGTCATTCTGTTACTGCTTTAAAATATAGCTTGTTTTATTATATTATATAAGAATTGGCCTTACAGGAGTGATTACAATATATAGTGTCTCTTGTTCAGCAATGTGGATACTGCATAAACTCTTACCTTATTATATACGTACAACTCAAGCATTTAGGTTATCTGCTAGCAAGCAACTTTATCAGGCTGATTACATTTTGGGAAGGGTTGCACATATGTTTAATTGTTTTGCAGATTGGGGTTAGTAACAGTGCAGATCTAGGCACTATTTTATTTATCCAAGTGAAATGGTCATTCTAGACCAGGGATTCTCAAACTTTGGGGGCGCAGACTATTGTTTGAAACGGCAGCAGCTGGGGAGCAATGTTCGAAGGGGGTTGAAAGGTCAACAGCCAATGAGGGATTTAGGTGTAGGTATCGGGGTCAGAGGCTGGGGAAGGGGTGACAGGTCAATGGCTGGGGAGAGGGGTTACAAGCTTGTGGGGCCTGGGAAAATCCAGTCCTGGATTAGCAGTGCCAGCGTCCAGGACCAATCTTTGTTTCTCCCCAGTCTTTTACCAGAGTCATTGTTCTAGCTAATGAGGACCCCTGTTTTAGACCATTTACATTTTCAGAAGGTTACAGACGTCTAATTGTAATGTGTTTCTACCTAGGAATGGGCGCTGGAGGTCTGAATGGAAATTCACGGTCTCACAATCTACTTCTCAGCTTGTTGGAGTACTCAAGATCCAGGTACATTTGTGGGGGCAATGTAAATAACTACTACCCTTGTGACCTGATTCTCATGTTCACCTCAAGCAATATGGGTAGCCAGCCATGTCAACACACTGCTTCCTCCTCAAAGCAGGCTGGCAAATCATGTAAATAGATGAGGGTAGGATGTCAATTAAAGGGATAGTCTAGGCAAAGTGTAAAAATGATGATTTATAAGCTTACCTCCTCATGACTGCCCTCTCCTTTATCACCAGCTCCCAGCAGCACCCCAAATCAGAAGCCAGCACCAAGTTGGGGCACTAACTCTTTTCTTTGCAATATACCACCAATCAAAGAGCTTGACTGGTGGTCTATAGCCCCACCTCCATTGGCTACTGTTCTAATTAGCGTATGAATAGCCTACAGCTGTCTGTGTTTGCCATTATGACTAGGTGTCACACTCTGGAAGAGCATTGTGCTCTTGAGAGCCTACACGCCCTTGCTTCTACTCAGCCCTAAGAACTTGTGTATAAAAAGAACATGTATGAAATGATTAAAACAGGAAAATGTATTTTAACACTGAATAGTTGAAAATACATATAGTAGATAGGCATGTTTTTGCCTTTGCGATGTTAAAAGTTGTGCTCATGGTGTATATAAATTATATAATCTATTAGATACATCTTATAGACCACCCATTATGCTGATGTGTGTGCTTGCATCACAGTGCCCAGGCCACTCCCACTTTAATCACAGGCTGGAAATGAGGGTAAAAGTGTAAACCTTCATATCTCTCTGTAATTCAGGCTTTGATTTTAAAACCGAAGGCAGTTTAGGACATTGGCAAGTGTAACCCTACACAATGTTGCAACACTTGGCCATGTCTGAACAATGCCTTTAAACCAGACCTTCACACTGAATAAAAGTCTATCTTATATGTTTCCCCCACCCTGTACATACAGATTGCCCACATTAAAAATCATCCTTCCTGCATCTACTGCATTTTATGAGCCTTTAAACATCCAAGATGGCGGTCCATGGAGTGTCAGGCTGCCTGCAAATAGCAGATGTCTTCTAACTATGCCATTCTGCATTCTGGAATTGCTGACCTTTTCCAGACCCTAGGTCTGCTCCATCAGTGCAAAGCACAGCAATAACCCCGCCCCCTGCACTTTTGACCTCTCTCCTCTCCTCAGTATGTGATGCTATTGAGCCAAGATGGTGGCGCCCGTATCCTAGAGTGCTGAACAGAGTTGCAGGCCAGTGGCGGAAAGAATAGAAAGTGACTAAAAACATTATATGTATTAATTTTGCTATGGAATCGTTTTTTAAGGGTTTGTGCTTTTCATTAAGTGATGCTGAAGGCCTGGTTGAAACAGAGCAGACTCTTTCTAGTTGGGGCCAAAGCGAGCTTTGCTGTCTGCTTGGAAGCCAAAGCTTATAACCCCACATGTAATTTAGAGACATCCCCAGATGTCATTAAAAAGGATCTAACTGTAAGTGCACTAACACCCCGTTCTCTGTTTTTTTTACTTTTCTGTGTTTTTAGGTTCACTACTATGAAGATGGTAATGTCCAGCTGGTTAGCCACAAAGATGTGCAGGAATCCTTAACAATCTCTGTAAGTACAGCAGCAGGTGTATACTGTATAGATTTGTTTTATTCAGCATTTCTGTTGGCAAGTCTTGGGGTCCCTTTATAACATTTTTGGAATCCCTATTCCCCCAGTCACCTCGTTTTTTATTGAGCTATCAGGTTAGAGATTTAGGCTCATCATAACGATCTATTTCCTTTAAGGCTCATGCCAGGAAATTTGAGTCATGGCAAGTAGTTGCTAAGTTCTAGCCCCAGTTCTATAGTCGCTCTCCTACTGATCTTCACTTTTCTGCAAGAACTTCTCCCTTGCGGCCAATGAACATCTAGCCTCCATGTCGTTCTACTGTCAGGCAGAGGTTATTACCAAAAACCTGACAAAAAGGGGGCTTTTTTTTAACCCTCTTCCCCTTCCCCAAGGGTCCCCAACAGACTATGTTTTGCCGATATCCACACGGACGCACAGGAGAAGAAAGACAAAGTGCTCAGCCCGAGCTATAGAGTAAGCTATGTAAAGATTTACAAAACATTCACAGGTTACTTTGGCCATCAAGTCCACGGCTATTGTGGTGCAATCACAAGCAGATAGTAGTTGTCCTGCAACACCCTGATGTGAAAGAGGTTTTAAATCAGATCCTTATGTTCATATTGATCCTCCATATCAGATCCTTATGTTCATGTATATGAAAGACATGATCTTTATCATAGGTCCGATGTGGCCCCTGATCTGTTGTGGGGGTAGTGGAAGGGGTAAATAGAACTACATAAGCATGGGAGGTAGCAGGAGACCTGTATATGAGGGGTCACATTGGCATACAGAAGTGGCTTGGAGTAACACGGTGACATCCCAAGAAGCCCAGGCAGCAATAAAGGGGGGAATCCCTTGTACAACATCATTGGAGCCCCTGGGTGTAATATCTGATGCAATAGTAATTGTTGAGGATTGGGGAAAAGGGTAGGATTTTAGGACTGATGGGGAAAGGACTAGAACTATAGGGCCCATATAATCAGAGGACTAAGGTAAGCTGCATGTGTGTTGCTAACCTGTTACATATGAATGAAGTAATAGGGTGGTGTAGTGGAAGGACATAAGATTCTATATCTCTTATAACAGGAGCTCCTACTTTTCTCATAGCAGGGAGGTTACCCTTACTGTCCTCTCCTGCTGAAAAAAACTACCTGTGCTCTGATTTGTCTCTGCTAATGGAGGCAGAGTAGTGACATTTCTGGAGTCTTTCTAATTTTTTTCACTAGGTCTGTAAGGGGGTTAAAGGAGCAGTATCGCAAATTTTTCTTGGTGACTTATATTTAAATGGTATTTTGAATGTAGGTAAGTGTTGAAGTAAGAATTACAAATTTAGAAAAAAATGATGTCTGTGTTGAGCAGCTGGAGACTAATAGCTCATGTTTATGTCTTCTGAGTGTCGGAGCCCGACACTCTGGCCTGTTCCACGCTGAGGAGAGGGGTGAAACAATGTATCAAAGTATCAGCTGTTCAGTGCTGGCAGCGTCCAGCATAAGATAACAACATTGCAACATTGCCTGACCAGAACTTATATATCTAAAACAGAGAGAAAAGCTCTAGAAGTCATTTAGCTGATTTTGACAGTTTTCCCTTCATGTTGGCTCTGCTGCAGAATCTTTCAGTTTACCATTTTCTCTCTCTTTTCTCAACACATTTTTCCATATGATCTTTCTTTCAGCTTTGTGTGTTTTGAGCAAAGCCCAACCCAGGATTTTCTGGAGTTTTGTTTTGTGCCCCTAGGGGCATCCCGACTTGGGATGCCCTGATATGTGAAATCCCCACGTTCGCCTGTGAAAATGTACCTTTCCCTGTCCCACAGCGCATGCGCGGGCTCTCATCCAATCAGCTCTGTTTGCACGCAGATGGGGAGCCTGAGCAGTAACCTTCCTGGCCGCCCAGCCTGTCTTAATGACTATCTGCGTGAGCGTGCCAGAAAAATGGGGGGATCTGTGGTTATCCAGGGGGCGTTTCACACAGTGAGCATCCTGATTTAGAATGCCCAAGGGGGGAAGGTCAATGGCCGGTCTTATAGACTTCAGGGTCGGCAACTCAGGGTTTTGTTCCACTTTAATACCTTTAGATTTTCCTGCACAGTTATTCAAAGTTATTTTCAGTCAGTTTAGTTTATTTTGTATAGATTTTACACATTTGAGTCACCTGGTCTCATAACAAAAGCAGCACCTCACACACACAGCCGTTACCACTGATTACAGTGTCAGCCTCTGAGGTAAAGTGTTGCTAGGAGACCAGTGGGCTAAATGAAGCAGCTCACTAAATACAACCCAGCAGATCCCCCTATTCAGCAAATGGACTGAGCCATTGTAATTATACAATTTAAAAGAAAGGCATATATTCTAAGTATGTCACACACCCCGCTTCAGATATCCATAACACATGGGTAATACCACCTTAAGAGGCGTCTCCTGCAGAGATGATGCAAAGAAAAAAGCCCCTCCCTGCTCCACAAATACCTGGGACCTCCCACTCATTACCCGTTCCATCTCTGCAAGACGGCGAGCAAGTCAGAAGATGATGTCTCCTCCTCGCTCAGGGGGAGTTAAGGTAGCCGGGGTTGCCCCCGGCCCATTTGTTTTATGCTTCCGCTCGGCTTTTTGTTTCCCTAGGGATCCCAGTTTTCTCTTGTGTATGCCTCCTCAGCTTAGGCTGCGGGCCGAGCGAGGGTATAGAAGCACCCAGGGTGCTGAGGAGCTGCGCTCCCCCCCCCCCCCCCCCCCGTGAGACCCTATTGGAGAGGGTAGGCGGCGGTCCGGGTTGGTGATCCCGGTTTGGGATGCCCCGTCCCTGAACATTATCCCGGGGGGGGGGGGGAGAGGGGGGGGTCCCTCCTTAATTCCCTTAGGGGTTGGGGTTGTTTCTGGCCCTCCCTCCCCTTTTCCCTGTGTGTGTGTGTGTGTGTCAGTGTGCTTGTGCATGTTTTTTTTTTTCAACTTCACTTACTGGCGCAGCGCGGTGCACCTGCCTTGGCTTCAGGCGTGAGGTGAGTTACCTCACGCCTGTGCCTGACTGGGGGGGGGCGGGGCCGAGCGGCGGCGCGTTGCCGCGGCCCGACTGCCCATTGTCCTGGGGTTGCTCCCAGGGGGTGCCCCGCGTGGCGGGGGCACCCGCCTGGTGTTGCTTTCGGGCGCCGCGGCGCCGGCTTTTTCATGCTGGGAGCTCTGCTCCCTTGCCTTCCTCTCATGGCGGGGGGGGGGCGGAGCCAACTCGCGGCGCGTCATCGCCGCGGCCCCGCCCCTCTCCTATCCAGCAGCGCTGTCGCGCTTTCCTGCATGTGTGATGAGCGGGGGGGGGGGCGAGCTGTTTCTGGCGGGCGCTGATCGCGCCCTTTTGCTCTGGCCACTCCTGCGCTCCCTCCTCCTCTCTGCTGCTCCTCTGAGGCCTTCCCGCACTTTCCAGGCTGGCTGCTCCTGGCATCTAACTGTGAGTGGCCCAGTGGGCCCTGCTTGGTTACTTTATTTATATTTAAAGGTGACATATTTCATGTGGGTCACTTATGTTTTTCAGGGCCGTCTGGGAAATCCTCTGCATCCGGGATTAGAGGGTCCTTCCCTGTCCTAAATTCCTGGGGTCCATTTTTATATCCTCCCACTCGGGACAATAAAAGGGGCATCCCGGGTTGCCTACTGGCGTAATTCCCTGGGTCTTAGCGACCACACAAAATCACCTTTATGGAGGCATCCCCTGATACGGGGGCGGGCACCCCTTCGGGGCATCCCAAGAAGTGCATATTGTGCGGTGTGTCCATCTCGGGGGACGATGTACTGCTATGTATTCCCTGTGCACAGCTTACTATTACCCGGCAGTCCGGATCCCAGGCCTCGGGATCAACACCGCCGGCCGAGTCATCTCCACCTCCCACCCTGACGCGGGCTACGTGCGTCGCGGTCGAGGGCAGGGATTTGCAGGCTGATATGTGCGCCAGATTGGCAGCCCTGGAAAAGATTGTTTCCTCGTCGGCCGCCCGCAAGGCCCCGGCCAAGAGGAAACATTTGTCCCCGGCCCCGCCGGGGGATGACTGAGATGATAGTAATAATCTTGACTGGTCTGATTTTTCTGTCCCGGTGGACGGAGAGGTGTCCGATGGGTCAGAGGTTACTGACGATGAGTATTCTGCAGGTGCCGATGCCGAGCTTAGTGAGCTGGGAAGATCGGCGGACTCCCTTCAAGCTCTTGCCTTGATGTTGGAGGTTCTGAACATCTCTCCCCCTGCAACGGCTTCGCAGCAGGATGGTGAGCTGTTTGAGGAATCCAGGCCGCGCCTGGACTTTCCTACTCAGCGGCATTTTGACAAAATCATTGACAAGGAATGGGACAGGCCGGCCCGGCTCCCGGGTATCCCTCAAGGGTGGGATAGGAAATATCCCTTCCCTGCTGAGGTGGTCAAGCGCTGGGCATCCCCGCCCGAGGTCGACGCCCCGGTTTTGGGGTTGTCAAACTCCTCGGTCCTAATTAGGCCTGATTGTTCCACCCTCAAGGACGGGGAGGATAAGCGTATTGATCAGATGGCTTGCCATGGTTTTTATTAGCGTCGGGTCGGCCATGCGGCCCGTCTGTGCCTCTGAGCTTATGGTGTTGGCGGCCAGATCCTTGGTTAGGGAACTGCTGACGTCTTCCGGACTTCGTCCGGGGAGTAATGAGTTCCTTAGTCTCAAACGCTGTGAGCTGTTTTTATCCTTTGTATTGACAGCCCTGGATGACACCTTAATGATGTGTGGTAGAACGCCGGCCTTACTGGTGACTATTCGGCGGTCAGTATGGCTGCGCCAGTGGGCGGCAGATTTTATGTCCAAGAAGTCTCTGACGGCTCTACCCTTCGTGGGGTTGAGGCTCTTTGGTGAGACTTTGGACTCAGTCACCCAGGGCAGTAGGCTACCGCAGCGCAAGAAGCAGCGTCGCTCCTTTCGGGGGGCGACCTCTACTGCCCCTTCCTTTCGTGGGGCCGGATCTGGGAGAGGATCTACATTTCGTTCCTCCAGAAGTGACTCGGGGAGCAGGGGCAGAGGACGTGCCCGCTCTGGATACAATTGGGGCTCCAAGCCCAAGCCGGCTATCAAGCCGGCTCAGCAATGAGGGGGCGCCCTCACCCTTGCGGGTGGGGGGACGGCTCAAGCACTTCTCCCAGGTTTGGGATCAAGAAGCCTCGGACAGGTGGATTCGGGAAGTTGTGTCTTCCGGTTACAAGCTAGAGTTCGAGCTCCGCCCCCCCTCCAGATTCCTAAGGTCTCGGATGCCTTCAGAGCCCCTGGCGGCTCAGGGGCTCATGGGGGCAGTACAGAGTCTTTTGGACATGGATGTCATTCGTCCCGTGCCTCCCTCGGAGCAGTGCAAGGGCTTCTATTCCAATCTGTTCACGGTTCCCAAGAAGGACGGGTCGATCCGTCCTATCCTGGACCTCAAGCTCCTCAACAAGTTTGTCAGGCCGCGCAAATTCCGCATGGAGACCTTGCGCTCGGCCATTCAATCTCTCCGTCTGACGTCCATAGATATCAAGGATGCTTATCTACACATTCCGATTTTTCCTGCACACCAGTGGTTCCTCAGGTTTGCAGTGGAGGATCGTCACTTTCAGTTTGTGGCTCTTCCTTTCGGCCTCACCTCGGCACCTCGGGTGTTCGCCAAGGTGCTGGCGGGGGTGATGGCACTGCTCAGAGTCCAGGGCATTCGCATTGTGCCCTACCTGGACGATCTGCTGATCATGGCGGAGTCCTTCGGTCAGGCGACGTTGGACTCCGGTGTGGTGGGGGCCACTCTGGAGAGGTTCGGTTGGGTGATCAATCACTCCAAGTCTTCCCTTTGTCCATCCAGGATTGTGACGTTTCTGGGGATGTCTCTGGACACCTCGCAGGCCAGGGTCTTTCTGCCCCAGGCCAAGATAATTTTGATCCAGGAGTTAGTGCGGCTACTCTTGTCAGCTCCTCACCCGTCCATCCGGGTAGGGATGAGGCTGGTGGGATTGATGGTGGCCTCATTCGAGGCAGTTCCCTTTGCACAATTCCATACGAGGACGCTTCAACTTCATCTGCTGAAGGTTTGGGACAAGTCGCCACTGTCGTTGGACCGGTCCTTCCGGTTGACCCCTCAAGTTCGTCGATCCCTACAATGGTGGATGGGGTCTGTCAATCTGTTGAAGGGCAAATCCTTCCTGGCCCCGTGCTGGGAATCGGTCACCACGGATGCCAGTCTATCGGGCTGGGGGGGTGTTTGGAAGGATTGCCAGTTTCAGGGGCTATGAAGTCCGCAGGAGGCTCACGAGCCCATCAACATTCTGGAATTGAGAGCCATCAGGTTGGTTCTGTTTCGCTTGACTCATCAGTTGCGGGGCCGGCCGGTTCAGGTCCGGTCGGACAACAGGACGGCGGTTGCTTACATCAATCACCAAGGGGGGACTCGCAGCAGGAGTGCCCTCAGGGAGGTGTCTTTGATTCTGGACTGGGCGGAGACCCACGTCCCGTGTATCTCAGCAGTCTGCATTCCGGGAGTGGAAAATACGGAGGCGGACTTGCTGAGCAGGGCCTTCTCTCGTCAGGGGGAGTGGTCCCTCAGTCCCAAGGTTTTTCGTCTGATTTGTCTCAGGTGGGGGTCCCCAGTGGTGGACCTCTTTGCCTCTCGCCACATTCACAAGCTTCCAGTCTTTGTGTCGCTCTCGCAGGATCCTCTGGCTCTGGCAGTGGATGCCATGTCTCTGAACTGGGGGGATCTGGGCCTACTTTACCTGTTCCCTCCGTTCCCGCTGCTGGCCAGGGTGGTGCGCAAACTGGCGTTGGAAGGTGCATCTGCGATCCTGGTGGCCCCGAGGTGGCCAAGGCGCGTTCGCAGATCTAGTAAGGCTGGCAAAAGACCAGTTTGTGTTGCCGCTATGTCCGGACCTGCTCACTCAGGGTCGGCTGCGTCATCCCATTTTACAATCGCTGGCTTTGACGGCGTGGCTGCTGAGTCCACAATCTTGAAAGAGGAAGGTCTTTCTGATGCTGTTATTCAGACGCTTGTCAGTGCCAGGAAGCGGTCTTCCTCAACTATTTATTATAGGGCCTGGAAGTCCTATATTGACTGGTGTGAGGGTAGGTCCTTTTCTTGCCGGGAGTTCTCTGTTCCCAGGCTCTTGGAGTTTCTTCAACATGGTTTGGATCTGGGGCTCCAGATTAGTACCTTAAAGGGGCAGGTTTCTGCCCTGGCGGTTTTCTTTCAAAAGTCCTTTGCGCTTCATCCCTTGGTCAAGACATTCTTCCAGGGAGTTATGCACGTACGGCCTCCTAGGAAGCCTTTTGTTCCGGTGTGGGATTTGAATTTGGTTCTTTCGGCTCTTCAGGGGTCTCCGTTTGAGCCCTTGCATGAGGCTGCCTTGTCGTCCCTTACTCAGAAGGTGGCTTTTTTGGTGGCCATTACTTCTGTGAGACGTGTTTCTGAGTTGGCTGCTTTATCCATTAAAGCTCCGTATTTTGAAAGGCATCGGGATATGGTTGTTTTTCGTTTCAAGCCAGATTTCCTTCCTAAGGTTGTTTCGGCTTTCCATTTGAATCAGGACATTGTTCTGCCCTCTCTTTGTCCCAATCCTAGGAATGAGAAGGAGAGGGCGTTGCATTCTTTGGACGTTGTCCGCGCTGTGAAATATTACCTGGGGGCTACGTCTTCCTTTCGTAAGACGGATGCTTTCTTTGTGGTGCCCTCCGGGCCTCGGAAGGGTTTGGCTCCTGCCAAATCTTCTATCAGTAAATGGATTCGTCAGGCCGTTTTCGGGGCCTATTCTGCCAAGGGGAAGAGTCCCCCTTTTCGTGTTACTGCTCATTCTACTCGTGCTCTTGGAGCGTCCTGGGCTTTCCAGCACCAGGCCTCTGTTGAGCAGGTTTGTAAGGCCGCTACTTGGTCTTCTGTTCACACTTTTTCCAAGTTTTACAAGGTTGATGTTCGGGCCTCAGCGGATGCTGGTTTTGGCTGCCTGGTTTTACAAACTGTTGTGGCATAGGTTGTGCCTTGTTACCTTGTTTTGGATTCCCGCCCTTTTATGGACACTGCTGTTGGATGTCCCATGTGTTATGGATATCTGAAGCGGGGTGTGTGACATACTTAGAATAATACCATTTTGTGAAATACTCACCTGTAAAATGGGTATTATAAGTATGTCACACACCCCGCTTCACCCGCCCTTGTTTGGTACTCTGGATACTCTGTATAGGGCATTTTGCGTGGTTCTTGGTTTTATTGTTGCCTCTTCCTGGTCCCTTGCTTACTGCTTCTGTATACTGGGTAATGAGTGGGAGGTCCCAGGTATTTGTGGAGCAGGGAGGGGCTTTTTTCTTTGCATCATCTCTGCAGGAGACGCCTCTTAAGGTGGTATTACCCATGTGTTATGGATATCTGAAGCGGGGTGTTTGACATACTTATAATACCCATTTTACAGGTGAGTATTTCACAAAATGGTATTATTTTTTCCTTTTACTATCGCCAGAGTATTTATACACATGTTAGAAGCTATTGTGCGATACTGTTCCTTTAATGGAGGTTTTTGATTAAGGTGTAAGTCGCGGGGGGGGGGGGGTTGCTGGTGGTTTTTAAAAGTGGACAAAAAAACAAAATCGGGATGCCCCGCTTTGTGAAACACCCCAGGTTGCTTCATACACTTACTTTGTTTCCCGGTCCAGTGGCGCATGGCATGACATGACATCAGCGGCTGATTGGACAAGCGGCTGCGCATGCACCTTAGAACCAGGACGAGGTGAGTTGGCTTCGGCGATCTGAGGAGTTTCACAAAGTGGGGTGTCCTGGGGGAAAGGACTAAAAGCCAGGATAGACAAAATCCTGGGGTTTGGTCCACTTTAAGCAACAGGTATCTAGATTTATTAAAAGAAAAAAATATGAAAAGCTCACCTTCCTATACAATCCAGCGCTGCTCCTACTCCTCCAGCAGTCTGGGGTCTTCTGTGCTGCTTCTGTCATCTTGCACATAGATATCTCGCGGTATAAAAGGCCCCTCCCTGCAGAGGGTGAGCAGTGGGAGCCTGTCAGAGGACACCGATCCTCTCATCTCTGTGCGCATAGTTTTTTACCCTGTCAGAGCTTATGCTGTGCACTGAAATGTTTTGTTTTGTAGGGAGAAGCCCAGACTGCCAAGGAGTTTGTAAAAATAATAGAACAAGCAGAAAATGAGTACCAGGTAAGTCTTCCTTCTTTATACGGTGCTCTGGACCAGGGCTTCCCAACCCAGTGGTCTATGTGTAACAATACTAAGAACCTTGCTCCTTATTTGGACACCTTTAAAGCAATTCCACACCTATTGGGGGGGGTGTACTTATTGTAACACTGGGATCATACAGATTGCCAACACTATCCACCCTCCATTCAAGCCCAAATTTCTGACCTACAGTTTGCTTTTTCAGTGAAATTGGTCACATATTCTAAGTATACAGCACATCCTGTTCCAGAAGATATTCCTTACTCTTGGGTTATACATCCAGTAGATGGCACTGGACTGCAGAGACAGAAAAGTGGCTCCTCCCGGCCCCATATATACCAGGGACCTCCCACAAAATCCCCAGTTCTTCTCTGCAGTCTGGGCTGCGATGACTAGAAGATGGCTCTTTCTACTCACAGGTGAGCGGGGCTTATTGGCCTGCGGCCCTGTAGGACTATTCCCACCCGTTCCTGTTCTCTGCCACCCAGCTTAGGCTGCGCTGGTCGGGTGATGGTAGGCAGCACCGATGCCAGGTGCTAAGGAGCGCTGCTCCTACCGCAGTTCCCCACCAAAGGCTAGGCGGTATAGGCCCGTGGTGAGCCTTATGGGATGCCCCTTCTGCGGCCTGGGTTACCGGTGGCTGGGCCTAGGCGGTGTAGGCCCGTGGTGAGCCTTATGGGATGCCCCTTCCGCGGCCTGGGTTACCAGTGGCTGGGCCTGCGCCCCCTCGGGCTTTGCCTATGCCCCCCCCACGCTTAGATCTGACTCCTAGTGAGGTGCATACCAGTGGGGAGTCTCAACCTGATTTGGCTGCTCGGGTGGCCAGCATTGAGAGACATATTGCTGGCTCTGGTCCGCGTAAGGCTTCTGCTAAGAAGCGGCATTTATCACCTGGTGTTTTCCTCTTTCCTATGGAGGCTGAGGAATTTTTTGATGTTATCGGTTATACCCCCCTGGAAGAGGGGGAATTATTTTCTGATTCAGAATCATCAGAGGAACAATCTAGGGTGTATGGTGCCGATTCTGGGTCTGACCCATGGGCTTCAGATGATACTGACAGGCTTTTAGCTCACATTTTAGAAGTACTCTGTATCTCTCCTCCTGCCGTGGCTCCGCGGCAGCAGGGGGAGCTGTTTCATACTGTTAAACCACGCTTGGAGTTTCCTGAACAAACTCATTTTAATAATCTGGTGCTCAAGGAGTGGGAACGGCCTAGCCGGCTCCCCGGGGTGCCAAAGAGCTGGGATAAGCGGTATCCCTTTCCTGCTGAAATGGTTAAATGGTGGTCATGTCCTCCCGAGGTAGATGCTCCAGTTCTGGGGTTGTCCAACACATCCATCATGCATTCCCCTGACTACTACACTGAGGGATGGGGAGGAAAGGCGCATTGATCAGCTGGCCTGCCATGCCTTTGCCTGTGTGGGGACCACGCTGCGTCCGGTCTGTACTTCTGCCATTATGGCTGTTGCTATTAAAAGCCTGCTCAGGGGTCTCTTAGATGGGGCCCCTGATGATGCAGGTAGTGAAGAGTATAGAGCTCTTCTGCGTTGTGGGGAATTTGTTGCATATGTTCTCTCTGCCTTGGATGATACCATTAGAATGTGTGGCAGGGCATCTGCCTTGTTGGTGGCGATACGCCGCTCGGTCTGGCTGCACCAGTGGGCATCTGACAACGCTGCTAAGAAGGCTTTCACTGGGTTTTCCCTTCAAGGGGCTGCGCCTCTTTGGTGAACATCTGGACTTGTTTGCTAAGGGAGGAAAGTTACCTCAGCGTAGAAGGCAGCCCCGGTCCTTTCGGGGTTCAGGTGCCTTTTCTCCTTCCTTCAGGGGCTCCAGAATCGGACGAGGAGCTTCCTTTGCTGGAGCCCGTGGAGATTTTTGGAGCAGGAGCAGAGGACGTGGCCGCCCTGGCCCCTCCTGGGGTCCCAAGCCTAAGTCCTCCCCCAAGCCCCCTCAGGCATGAAGGGGCACCCTCACCCATTGGCTCATGTCTGGAGGCGTCATGTCTCAGACCAGTGGATTCAGCTCAGGGTCTGTCCCTTGCTGTCCAAGGCCTTCTGGATCTGGGTGTCATCTGCCGGGTGCCCTTGAGGGAAAGGGGCAAAGGCTATTACTCCAATCTTTTCATTGTCCCCCAAAAAAAGATGGGTCCATCAGACCCATCCTGTATTTGAAGCACCTCAACAAATTTGTCAGATTCAGACACTTTCGCATGGAGACTCTGCGCTCAGCGGTGACTTTCCTACGCCCAGGGGACTTCATGACCTCTGTAGACATCAAGGATGCTTACCTTCACGTACCTATCTTTCAAGGTCATCAGAGATTCCTCAGGTTCGCTCTGGAGGATCAGCACTACCAATTTGTGGCCTTGCCCTTCGGTCTCACCTCAGCTCCCAGGGTCTTCACCAAGGAGCTGGCAGGTGTGATGGCCCTGCTGAGATCTCAGGGCTTTCGCATTCTTCCCTACTTGGACGACATGCTTATCGCTTCTCAGTCCTTCCATCAGGCAGAGCTGGACACTCGGCGGGTGGTGTCCACACTGGAGTCATTCGGCTGGGTTATCAACCACCCCAAATCTTCCCTGTCTCCTTCCATGGTGAAGTGTTTTCTGGGCATGATTCTGGATTCATCTCAGGTTAAGAATTTTTTCCTCAGCAGAAGGTGGAGAGTCTTCAAGAGAAAGCTCAGCTCCTTCTTTCTTGTCCTCATCCATCCATCAGGCAGGGAATGCAGCTGGTAGGCCTGATGGTGTCCTGCTTCGAGGTGGTTCCTTATGCTCAGTTTCACATGAGGCCTCTTCAGCTTCACCTCTTGTCAGTATGGGATCGGGACCCTGTGTCCTTGGATCAGGTGTTTGTCCTGTCCCCTCTGGTCAGGCGGTCTCTATCGTGTTGGCTGGACTCAAGGAACCTGCTGGGGGCAGATCCTTTCTGGCCCCCTGCTGGGAGACTGTCAGCACAGATGCCAACCTGACAGGTTGGGGGGCTTTTGGAAGTCCCTGAAATTCCAGGGTCAGTGGGGCCCTCAGGAGGCCCATACCCCTATCAACATTCTGGAATTGAGGGCAATCAGGTTGGTTCTCGCCCACTTAACCCCACACCTGCGGGGTCGGGCTGTTCAGGTCTGCTCGGACAACCAGACGGCGGTTGCCTACATCAATCATCAGGGAGGGACCCGGAGCAAGAGGGCCCTCAAGGAAGTGTCCCTGATACTGTCCTGGGCGGAGGAGAATGTTCCCTGCATCTCAGCTGTGTATATCCCGGGGGTGGAGAATCTGGAGGCCGACTCTCTGAGCAGGGGGACCTCTCGTCTGGGAGAATGGTCCCTCAGCAGCAGGGTGTTTCGCTCCCTGTGCCACCGCTGGGGTCAGCCGGATGTGGATCTGTTTGCGTCCTGTCACAATCACAAGCTTCCAGTCTTTGTCTCTCTTTCCCAGGATCCTCTGGCCTTGGCCATGGATGCCCTGGCAATGTCTTGGACTGGGGTTTCAGCTTCTGTATGTGTTTCCCCTTTTTCCCCTGCTGGGCAGGGAGCTGCGTAAGATAGGTCAGGAGAGGGTGCCAGCCATCCTGGTGGCCCCCTGTTTGCCAAGAAGAGTGTGGTTCGCAGACATCGTACAGCTGGCAGTAGATCAGTACGCCCTGCCCCAGGTTCCAGATCTGCTCACTCAGGGGCACCTACGCCAACCCCAATTTACAAACGCTGGCTTTGACGGCCTGGCTGTTGAAACCTCCATCTTGATGGAAAAAGGGCTGCCTGCCTCGGTTGTAAATACCATGATCAGGGCTAGGAAAAGGTCCTATTCTGCCATCTACTACAGGGTTTGGCGTACTTACATTGACTGGTGCGAGTCTAACTCACTTCTCTGTTGTGTGTTTTCTATTCCTAGGATTCTGGAGTTTCTGCAACATGGTTTGGATCTGGGTCTTCAGCTCAGTACTCTGAAAGGTCATGTTTCTGCCTTGGCTATTTTTTTCCAAAGATCCTTTGCTCAGCATCCCCTGGTCAAGACCTTCTTCCAGGGGATTACTCACGTGCGTCCCCCACGTAAGCCTATGTTACCAGTCTGGGACTTAAACTTGGTCTTACCTGCCCTGCAGGGGTCTCCATTCGAGCCCTTGCAAGGAGCCCCTTTGTCCATTCTTACGCTTAAGGTGGTCTTTTTGGTGGCTATCACTTCTGTGAGGCGTGTTTTTGAGTTGGCGGCGCTTTCCATCAAGCCTCCTTATTTTGAGACGCCAGGACAAGGTGGTGTTTCGTTTTAAGCCAGATTTTCTGCCTAAGGTTGTTTCTGCCTTTCATCTCAATCAGGACATTGTATTCTAAGTATGTCACACACCCCGCTTCAGATAGTCATTACACTTGGGTTATACCGACCTGTAGAGGGCGATCTTGCAGAGATGTCATGAAAAAAAAAGTGAGCCCCTCCCGGTCCATAAATACCTGGTACCTCCCACTCATTCCCCAGTCTTTCATCTCTGCAGACGGCGAGCAAGTCAGAAGATGGATGTCTCCTCCTTGCAGGTAGCCTGGGTAACTCCCGGCCCCTCTCTTTCGGTCTATTTCTGCCTGGACCTACTGTTATCCCCCTTTTTAGTTAAGAGCCTCCCAGCCTAGGCAAAGGTAGACGGCACCTTAAGGTGCCTCAGGAGCTATGCTCCACCGTGAGACCCCATACTAAGGGGTAGGCGGTATTCCGGGTTGGTGATCCTCGTTGGGATGCCCTGTCCTTGCCCTTACACCTTTGGGGTGTTAATTCCCCCTTCCCCGGTCACCCTTCGTTCCCTACTGCTGGGGGGGGGGGGGGCGCTTATCCCCCTTTGTCAGTTTAGCCCCTTTTTGTATGCTTGGGTGCAACTTGTGTGAGTGTGTTTATGCATGGCTGGGCCAGCCGTTACTGTTAGTCTTCGGGGGAGCTTCTTCCCCTCCAGCGCCTTTTCGGGGGGGGGGGGGGCCGGGGCGCGATCCTGCGGCCCGCCCCCTCCCTCTCCCCGTCTTGCTGGTGACGCTGCGGAGCCGCCTGTTGTCGGCAGAGAGGGGCGGGGCCGGGCGCAGTGCGCGATCCGCGCCGGCCCACCCTTCTTCATCCTGGCCAGCCAAGTCCCTCCGCCTCGTGCAGGACGCCGTTCAGTAAGCGCCCAGTGGGCTCCAGTCTTTCAATTGCTCCTGCGTTGTGTGCCAGATGCTGCTGCTTGTCAGGGCGAGTTTGATATATGCATTTTCCTAATTGTATGTATGTGTGCCATGGCCCTTCAGTATGTGCCCTGTATTGTGTGACATATGTGTGACAGTCCCCCTCTTTTCTATTCCAGGCGGACCCCTGCTGGATCCTAAAGGGTCCTCCTGGTCCTAGGGTCCCTGGTTTAATTTAAGTACTCCGCATAAATCCTCCCACTCGGGACACAGAAGGGGCATCCCAGGTCGCTTATTTTGCGTAATTCCCTTGGGTATTGTGACTACCGGTAAAATCACCATATGGAGGCTTCCCAGGATACCGGGCTCGGGCTCCCCTCGGGGCAACCCCGGCAGTGTTTGGGGTGTGGGGCATCCCTTACAGGGGATGATGTTTTCCTTTGCATACCATGTGCGCAGCAGACTATTACGCGGCAGTCTGGATCCCATGCGTCTGGTTCTGCGCCGCCGGGCCCTTCTACTCCTCCCCGCCTGACCCGTACCCCGTGTGATGTTGTCACGAGTGGGGAGTCGCAATCTGAGGTGTGTGCCAGATTGTCCAATCTTGAAAGATTATTTTCTAGCGCTGTGGCCAGAAAGGCCCCGGCTAAGAGAAAGCACTTGTCCCCAGCCACGCAGGCTTCTGATTTTGAGGAGTTTGATTCACTGGACTCGGATGGTTCTGACGATCAGCAGTTTTTTGGCGCTGATGCCGAGCGGGGTCAGGGGGATTCCTTGGATACCCCTAAGGTCCTGGCTCATATGTTTGAGGTTCTGGCAATCTCTCCTCCTGAAGTGACTTCTTTGAGGAGGCTAAGCCACGCTTAGAATTCCCTAATCAAAGGCATTTCAACGGCATTATTCTTAAGGAATGGGAGAGGCCTACGTGGCTTCCGGGTGTCCCTCCGGGTTGGGATAAGAAATATCCCTTTCCGGTGGATGCGGTGAAGCGCTGGTCATCCCCTCCCAAGGTGGACGCCCCTGTTTTGGGGTTGTCTAGCACCTCTGTCTTGCATTCTCCTGACTGTTCTACTCTGAAGGACGGTGAGGACAAACGCATTTACCAGATGGCATGTCACAGTTTTGCCAGTGTCGGGTCGGCCTTGCGGCCTGTTTGTGCTTCAGCGCTTTTAATAGTGGCTTCTAGGTCAGTTGTCAGGGACCTGTTGTCTACCTCCAGGCTTGACCCGGCTAGTGATGAGTTCACCGCCCTTATTGTTTTTGTCATTTGTGCTAGCCGCCCTGGATGACACCATGGTGATGTGTAGTAGCCTTGCTGGTGGCTTTTCGGCGGTCGGTTTGGTTGTGCCAGTGGGCGGCTGATTTTGTGTCCAAAAAGTCTCTTACTGCTCTTCCCTTTCTGGGCTTGCGGCTCTTTGGAGAAAAATTGGATTCGTTCGCAAAAGGAGGTAGGTTACCTCAGCGAAAGAAGCAACGTTGTCCCTTTCGGGGGGGTGGCTTCCTTTACCCCCTCCTTTCGTGGGGCCAGAGCTGGACGGGGATCGGCTGTCTTCCCCTCCAGAGGTGATTCCTGGAACAGGGGAAGAGGACGTGCCAGTCCAGGTCACATCT
The DNA here is from genome assembly GCA_027917425.1 of Gastrophryne carolinensis. Classification (NCBI taxonomy): domain Eukaryota; kingdom Metazoa; phylum Chordata; class Amphibia; order Anura; family Microhylidae; genus Gastrophryne; species Gastrophryne carolinensis. The sequence continues at coordinate 390,506,109 of CM051236.1, read as the reverse complement.
GGGGCTCCAAGCCCAAAGCCGCTACTAAGCCGGCTCAGCAATGAGGGGGCGCCCTCACCCTCGCGGGTGGGGGGACAGCTGTGACACTTCTCCCAGGTCTGGGACCAGGAGGTCTCGGACAGATGGATTCGGGAAGTGGTGTCTTCCGGGTTACAAGCTGGAGTTCGAGATCCGGCCTCCTCCCAGATTCTTCAGGTCTCGCGTGCCCTTGGATCCTCTGGCCGCGCAGGGGCTCTGGGCGGCAGTAAAAGATCTCCTGGACATGGCTGTCATCAGCCCGGTGCCTCCCTTGGACCGGGGCCTGGGATACTATTCCAATCTGTTCACGGTGCCCAAGAAGGAAGGCTCCGTTCGTCCCATCCTGGATCTGAAGTTTCTCAACAGGTTTATCCGTCCCAGGAAGTTCCGCATGGAAACTCTGCGCTCTGCCATAAATTCACTTCAGCAGGAGGACTTCATGACGTCCATAGACATCAAGGATGCTTATCTGCATGTTCCAATCTTCCCGGCGCATCAGAGATTTCTCAGGTTCGTGGTGGAAGATCGGCATTTTCAGTTTGTGGCTCTTCCGTTTGGCCTTACCTCGGCTCCAAGGGTGTTCACCAAGGTGCTGGCGGGGGTGATGGCCCTCCTCAGAGCCCAGGGTATCCGCATCGTGCCCTATCTGGACGATCATCTTATTATGGCATCCTCTCTCAGCCAGGCGGAGCTAAATACCAGGACTGTGGTAGCCACCCTGGAGAGATTCGGCTGGGTGATCAACTATCCCAAGTCCTGCCTCTCTCCGTCCAGGGTGGTGGCGTTCCTGGGAATGTCTCTGGATACTTCTCAGTCCAGGGTGTTCCTCCCCCGGCCCAAGGTTCTTTTGATTCAGGAATTGACTCAGCTTCTACTATCTATCCCTCGCCCGTCCATCCGGCTGGGGATACGACTGGTGGGATTGATAGTGGCTTCGTTCGAGGCGGTTCCCTTTGCCCAGTTTCATGCAAGGACGCTCCAGCTCCATCTCTTGGCGGCCTGGGACAGGTCCCCGCTGTCATTGGATCAGTCTTTTCTGATGTCCCCCCGGGTTCGGCATTCCCTTCGGTGGTGGCTGACTCATCAGTTGCAGGGCTTACCGGTTCAAGTTCGGTCGGACAATCGGACGGCGGTCGCCTACATCAATCACCAGGGAGGGACTCGCAGCAGGCGTGCCCTCAGGGAAGTGTCTTTGATCCTGGCTTGGGCAGAGAGCAATGTCCCATGCATCTCGACGGTGTAAATCCTGGGAGTGGAGAACACGGAGGCGGACTCCCTGAGCAGGTGCTCATCTCGCAGGGGGCAATGGTCGCTCAGCCCCAAGGTGTTTCGGTCGCTTTGCCACCGGAGGTGGACCTCTTTGCCTCTCGTCACAATCTTCCGGCATTTGTGTCTCTCTCGCGGGATCCGCTGGCTCCGAACTATGTCTCTGAACTGGAGGGATCTGGGGTTCCTGTGCCTGTTCCCTCAGTTTCCCATGGTGGGCAAAGTGGTGCGCAAGCTGGCCCTAGAGGGCGCGTCAGCAATCCTGATGGCTCCAAGATGGCCAAGACAGGTTTGGTTCGCAGACGTGGTAAGGTTGGCAGCGGATCAGTTAGATCTGCCCCTTCTGCCGGATCTGCTCACTCAGGGCCCACTGATCTACCCCAATTTACCAACGCTGGCTTTGACGGCGTGGCTGCTGAAACCTCCATCTTGAAGGAGGAAGGTCTTTCTGATGCTGTCATTCAGACTCTGGTTAGGGCTAGAAAGAAGTCTTCCTCTGCCAACTACTATAGGATTTGGAGGTCTTGCCTTGCACGGTGTTTTCTATCCCTAGGTTTTGGAATTTTTGCAGCATTGTCTGGACCTGGGTTTGCAGCTTAGTACCCTGAAAGGGCACGTTTCTGCCCTGGTTTTCTTTCAAAAGTCTTTTGCTCTTCATCCTCTGGTTAGGACTTTTTTTCAGGGAGTAACGCATGTGCGGCCTCCTAGGAAGCCTTTGCTCCCAGTTTGGGATTTGAATTTGGTTCTTTCTGCTTTTCAGGTCCTCCTTTTGAACCTTTGCAGGATATTGCTTTCTACGCTTACTCAGAAGGTTGCGTTTCTGGTTGCCATCACTTCCGTTCGGCATGTATCGGAGTTGGCCTCTCATCTTAATCAGGACATTGTTCTACCCTCTTTGTGTCCTAAGCCCAGCAATGACAAGGAGAGGGTTTTGCATTCTCTGGATGTGGTTCGCTGTGCGAAGTACTATTTGTTGGATACTTCTTCTTTTCGTAAGACTGACGCCCTTTTTGTGGTGCCCTCCGGGCCTAGGAAAGGTTTGGCTCCTTCCAAGTCTTCCATTAGTAAATGGATTCGCCAGGCCATTGTTGGGGCCTATTCTGCCAAGGTGAAGGTTCCCCCTTTTCGTGTTACTGCTCATTCTACTCGTGCCGTTGGGGCGTCCTGGGCCTTCCAGCATCAGGTCTCTGTTGAGCAAGTTTGTAAGGCTGCTACTTGGTCTTCCATTCACACTTTTTCCAAGTTTTATAAGGTTGATGTGCGGGCCTCAGCGGATGCTGTTTTTGGCCGCAAAGTTCTGCAAGCTGCAGTGGTTTAAGTTGGTGCATTATTGCCTTGTTTTGGTTCCCCGCCCTTTATGGACACTGCTATTGGATGTCCCAAGTGTAATGACTATCTGAAGCGGGGTGTGTGACATACCGTATTTTTCGCCCTATAAGACGCACTTAGGATTTGGGGTAGAAAAATAAGAAAAAAAATATTTTGAACCAAAAACGCACCATTACAGACAGTGTGGCATTCCCCTTTCCATTGGCATATAGGCAGTGTACACCCCATTATCATCCCATTCCCCGTATGCC